>CAIGQZ010001492.1:19184353-19224707 GCA_903798205.1 Danio tinwini | reverse complement strand
ATCTATCTATCTATCTATCTATCTATCTATCTATCTATCTATCTATCCTGCCTGTCTGTTTGTCTGTCTATCAGTTCAGCCACTCATCTATCTATCCATTTTACTTCTGTCTGTCTGTCCGTCTGTCCGTCCGTCCATTTTTTTACTTTGATATATGATTCAGATCCTATGGATATTATGATTCTGTGACATCATGTGCGTCACAGGGGCAGCAATACTTATTGGTGTCTGGCATGACAGAAAGATGAAAAGATGGAGCAAAAAGTGACAGTGAAGTGGAAGAGGAGCTGATGGCCTGAGGAGGGGACGAAGACAGAAAGAGAGATATGACATGCCAATTGCCATCGCATTCTGGGATCCTCCTCCGCATTTCCATTCATAGAAATTCTCTTGCTATCTCTCTCTCTCTCTCTCTTGCGCACACGCATGCAGCCGTCACTACCTGAGGGGGAGGGGGGTGTCGAGGTGGGCAGCTCTGATTGGCTGAAGCTCTCGGGCAATGCAAAGGTAAGCCAATAGGAGACACCTGCTTCTTGAGCAGCACAGAGGAGTCAGAGGCATGCTAAAGAATGAGGATTAGAGAAGAGCCTTTTTTGTATAAATTAAATAAAAATAAGACACATTGCTTTCTTTATCCCCAGACTTCAAAGCAGCACACACAGTGACGTCTGTGTAGTAGGCTACGTGTTGCCAGAGAGACTGCGAACAATAAAATAAGCATAAATGGAAGTGGCTTTGTGCTCATTTCTGTCGTGTTTATCAGATTAGGCTGGTTTCAGAAGATAAATTCCTCTATACAGCAGGAGGGTAGTAAAAAAAAGAGCTAGAGAGTGAGAGAAATGGGGATGTGTGTCGGGGAGCCTTGCTTTGACGTCATTGGGAGAAACGAAGACTCAGTGTGCCTAACACCATATAATCACACTTCACGTCAGTAGAGAAACGATGCTTTACGCACACCAATACACACTGCTGATAATCATAACTAGCTACAAAAAAGACCCACACACATTTAGTTTTCTCAATGCAGTAATTAAGCAAAGTACAAGAGGCTGTGTTATATTTTAATAGGCTTAGTTGCCTTAATAGTTCTCAAATGCCTTATTACTGGATAATGAATAGTGGATAATAAAAACATTACAGCGATCAATGAATGTAAAGATTAAGTGTGTACACTGTTTAATACAGTAAAATGGCATGAGTCATAAATATTCATTTATTTATTTTTTTTTCGGCTTTGTCCCTTTATTAATCAGGGGTCGCCACAGCGGAATGAACCACTAACTTATCCAGCATGTGTTTTATGCAGCGACTGCCTTCCAGCCACAACCCAGCACTAGGAAACACCCATACACTCTTGCATTCACACCCACTCATACACTATGGTCAATTTAGCTAATTCGATTCATCTATAACGCATGTCTTTAGACTGTCGGGGAAACCGGAGCATCCGGAGGAAACTCACGCAAACATGGGGAGAACATGCAAATTCCACACAGAAATGCCAACTGACCCAGCCGGGTTCGCACCAGCGTCCTTCTTGCTGTGAGGTGACATTGCTACCCACTGCGCCACCGTGTCGCCCCTCTTAAATAAATATATAGCATAAAAATAATGGTGTTTTGTTTTTGTTTTCATATTTCAACGACACTACCTCAACCAATGGCCTGCAGTTGGGGTGTGGCTAAATATATTTCTACCAATGGCATACACAGAGACTGTTTCTCAATATGCAATCTTCAGCGTTCTCATGTGACGTCATCATCAGCTGCCAAAGTTCAGTTCCAAAACTCAAGACCGGAGAACGCGTGAAAGTTCCGGATGTGTTCTTGATATCGAGGATGCATCAATGCAGACTTGAGCACAAAACTTGCTTGAAGTCCCAGAAGTCATTGCGGCTTAATAAAGGAGGTGGGAAGCGCAGCATTTTATATCGATTTATAATTAAAGTTCTGAGATATAACTTATTTATTTTAGGAGTTTCCCTAAATGAGACGGTAAAAGTAAACATTAACATGAAAATCTTAATAAAGGCATAAACACATTAAGAGTGTTTATTTGCTGAAATTTGTAATAAAATTAGTTTTATTTGTATTGCGCAACGTATATTTGTAAGGTCTTTATGCATTGTATATATTGTGAAAGGGGGAAAACAATAAATCATTGCCTGAATGCTGTAACGTTTAAATCATTTTCCGTTAAAAATACGCGAAGGTCACGTGACCATCAGGAAGAACAATGCATCTCATTTCTCACAGGATGTGTTCTCTGTTCTCCCGAGTTCGTTCTCCTGAGATAACTTGGCAAGAATGGTCTCCACAAGAACACGAGTTTGTTCTCTGCATTCTTGGGAATGAAAACATCCAGAGAAACCTGTGAGAAAACAGTCATTATTTTTGCAGTTATTTATTCATTCACTTTTTTCGGCTTAGTCCCTTTATTAATCAGGGGTCACCACAGCAGAATGAACTGCCAACTTAACCAGCATATGTTTTACGCAGCGGATGTCCTTGCAGCTGCAACCCACACATACACTACGGCCAGTTTAGCTTATTCAATTCACCTATAGCGCATGTCTTTGGACTGTGGAAGAAACTAGAGTCCCCGGAGGAAACCCACGCGAATGCGGGGAGAACATGCAAACTACACACAAAAATGCCAACTGACCCAGCCGGGGCTCGCACCAGCGACCTTCTTGCTGTGAGGTGATCGTGCTACCCACTGCGCTACACTTTCTTGTATGTGTGCATATATAGAAGAGCCTGTCTTTGTTTCAGTGTGATTTGGCATGCATGTTCAAACACACCTACTGCAAAATCATGTCACACACACAAGGCTCACAAGGGAGTTTCTACTCCTACATTAACTTTCAACCGTCCTTGACTGTGTAAGATCCCCCAAACACTGGAGTGTGTGTGTGAGTATGAGAGGATTTTCCTTTTCACACACAGCTTCTCCTCTGAGACGGCAGTTCAGAAAAGCGATAAGGGGCTGTTCTGTTGTTGATGTGCTGCTATAATGAAGTATCAAGAAGATTAAACTGTATGTTAAATATGGCTGGAACCAAAACTAAAGGGATTGTTTACCAAAAATGGCAAAATTGACTTACTATTACATTGTAACACCTCGCATGACTTCATATATTTTCTTCAATAAAACTCAAAAGGAAGGTTTTTTAGGTTTGATAAGTTTTATACACTGTAAGTGAATTGGTTGTAAACCTCAACTCAAATATATCCTAATGTGATTGAGTTTTGTAAGCATGTCATCAATTACGTCTACAGTAATGCTGCCATAATTGATCTGAGAAATGTAGCAGATGACAACATTTCCACCATACAATGGTTTTGTGAATTTGTTTTTATTTATATTTTTTTATTTAACAGTCCTACACTAAAAAATTCCATAAATGAGCAGTTTTCTGTCTTTCGTTTTTCATGTTTTTATTTTTTCCCCATTTTATGCTTTTGAATTGCATTTTTGTGACCTTGATCTTTCTTCCAACAACTTTTAACCTTGCAAAGTAAAAAAAAAAGTGACTTTTATTAGCATTTTTAATAGTTTAAAGTGATATATTGTGTGTGTTGGTGTTGTATATTACTGTACAAAAACTTTGTAATAGACTACCAGTACATTTTCACTTATTTTACAGACGTATTTCTCTAAATATTATTTCTTATACATTATATTACTTCAAACTACAAAAATGGCTATAAAAGTCACTTTGTTAAACTATAGAGTTGAATTTTCAACATTAAAACTCGACAGGAAAAATTGTCTATGGAAAAAGGCATCAAAACCACTTTTCAAATCCTGGCTTTCAGAAATCTCTAGCACTTCACATTTAGAGAGACAGACACAATCTTTCTGATAGCATTGCTGGCTTCAAAGCCACCTGGAAACCCTTTTTTAATTATCTGTCATATGTCAAGGATAACAGTTTAAAGGTATTGCCTGTGCTCACTGGCCTAAAAATATGTGTAAAAGATCCAAAAAAAAATCTGAAACATCTCCTCCAGTAAGTTATGATGACATATTCACACCTCAAAAAGTTTTTATCAAATTAGTTTTTTGGAAATCAATCAAATATACAGTTGAAGTCAGAATTATTAGCCCCCTGTTTATATTTCCCCCAATTTCTGTTTAACGGGAAAAAAAAATCAAAACACATTTATAAACATAATAGTTTTAATAACTCTTTTCTAATAACAGATTTATTTTATCTTTGACATGATGACAGTAAATAATACTTAACTAGATATTTTTTCAAGACACTTCTATATAGCCTAAAGTGACATTTAAAGGCTTAACTAGATTAATTAGTTTAACTAGGCAGGATAGGGTAATTAGGCAAGTTAATGTATAATAATGGTTTGTTCTGTAGACCTTCGAAAAAAATATAGCTTAAAGGGGATAGTAATTTTTACCTTAAAATGGTTTTTAAAAAAATTAAAGCTGCTTTTGTTCTAGCCGAAATAAAACAAATAAGACTTTCTCCAGAAGAAAAAATATTATCAGACATACTGTAAAAATTTCCTTGCTCTGTTTAACATCATTTGGAAAATATAAAAAAAAAAATATATATATATATATATTAAAAGGGGGGCTAATAAATCTGACTTCAACTATATATGTTGCCAAATCACAACACTGTCCAATAGTGGAATGTGCAATAGGTTAGCTAGCTAGCAAGGTCAGTTGTGATCTTTTAAGTTGTAACAATAGCAACATGAATGCTAGTAATATAATGTTGATAAGTCGTACAGTACGTTAATGGCATTTGCATTATGGAAAAAAATTATTTTAATGGCAATACTTTTGATTAGATATAAATACAGGAAACAGTGTATTAGTGAGGACCACCATGTTCTATGGTAAATAAAAAAAAGAAAAGGACAGAACTGGCTCTTCCTGCAGATGAAAGTGAGAATGAGGTTTTAGTGACCATGAGAAAGATGCAGACTGGACATTTGATACAAGCAGTGATGGAGACAGTTTAAGTAAGTTAGCTCTGATGCAGATAAGACAGGCTTAGTATAGTATGTAGTATAATATAAACATAGCTAGTAGCTACATTATTCTGCTGCATCTGGATATATTAGACTATTTATTTGTTATAATATGTGCTGGAGGAAATGTGTATACCAACTGTATGTTGTATACACGATAATACACTATTATGTTTGTTCAATAATATTCAGTAAAAATAATGGAATAAATGAAAGCTGTTGGAAAGTATTTATAAGGTGTCATTTATAAGTTCTGTGTTAAAACTTATAATACTGCAACACCAATTCAATCAAAACAAACAACTAAATTATTAAATATAAGGAAGGCTCTATGAAATTTGTAAGTTAGATCCACTGGTTATACAATTTTCTCCAAATGTTTTTTCAGCACTTAAAGTTGAGCCATTCTAAGAAATGAAAAACTGTCAAATATTTTTTAATAGATCTATCATAATGCGTGCAGTAGGTGGTTAATGCAAATATGCCACCAAAATGAACAAAAATGATCCACAAATTCAAGATAAAGAGGCAAAGTTAATCAAATCTAATATAGCCATTGTAACTACTTGTAATTAAATTGATGAAAAGTGCATTACATTTAGATCTGCTCATGATTCAGATTTAGCATGTTTATCTTTGTTTGCGGTGCTGAGCATTGTAGCCAATCACACACATTCCTCCTGAGGTTGTTACAGTTGCACAGAATTGGAAAGGTTAGATTAGTCACTGCTGAAACACTGGAGATCTGTTGAGTGTTCATCACTGACAGATTTTTTTGCGCAAATACTTTTAAACAACAAACAAGCAAGAGGTACATTTAGCTGCTTCAGTGATTTTAACAGGAGTTTTTGCATAACTTCTACTAGACTAACACCATGTTCAGCTAAATTATGATGTGTCATTTCTTCAAACACAAAAACTGTACAATCGACATGTTTCTGTTTGTTTTTGTTGTCAGTCACATATTGGACAATGTTTTAATTACACCTTGTCAGTTGAAGTTATGATCAGCTTGACAGTCTTCTAGGCTCATTAATAAGGAAAGTCTTCTAGTAGTATTACTTTATCTATAAAACTTTTATCAGTAACAGTCAACAAAGAGTTTACACTTGCATAAAGCTTGAATGACCAGTATCGACTGATCATAAGGACAGGAAATTGGTATTTGACTGCAAAAAAATTGTGATCAAAGCATCCCTAATTAGGAAGCAAGGATATGTTTAATATGTGTCTCCTGAAAACGTATAGCAATGTACAGTTGAAGTCAAAATTATTAGCTCCTGTGTTTTTTTGTTTTTTTGTTTGTTTGTTTGTTTGTTTGTTTGTTTGTTTGTTTTTTATTAAAATATTTCCCAAATGATGTTTAACAGAGCAAGGAATTTTTCAGAGTATTTCCTATAATATTTTTTCTTCTGGAGAAAGTCTTATTTGTTTTATTTTGGCAACAATAAAAGTAGTTTTTAATTTTGAAAATTATTTTAAGCTCGATATTATTAGCCCCTTCAGTCTTGTGCACTGTTCAAATTTACTACCCTTTTGTAATGTTCAGGATGAAAACATTCACTGAATTAAACTGCAGTAAAAATGCATCTGATAAATATTTTTTCTATTTGTTTTTGCATAAATCTGTTAATCAACCTCAGTCCTGATCAAAACTACTAAATTGCTTAGTAAATTACAGTATTTTAACTCTATAATTGTCAAATTCACAAATGATGTCACTGATTTGGTGAAAAGAACACGCAAAATGACATATTTATAATATAAAATTAATTGTGGACTGGATTTTTTTGTGAACGATTAGTAACAACATTGGCTTTGATGTATTGTTAGATTTTAATTTTTTCTTGCAAATTTACTGTTGGTGGCTGTTTTTGCCCCATTGACTTAGAACCACATTTGTTGGTGTATAAATACACAGTCTTTGTTTTTGTTTACTCCATGTAGTTCTGAGATCTGAATATTTAGATTTTTCTCAGACACATGAAGGCAAGTGCGTAAAGGTCAGTCCCACAGTCACACACTCACAGACACACACTTTAATTTGCTGTTATACTCCAAATAAAATCCAGAAACTAAGCTTTTTTTTTTTTTTTGCACAGGCCTATCTTAAGGGTTAATGCTGCCAACTGATGGTCAACGATAAAAATGACAAAATTTACCTCTTCCCAACAGGGAAAACCACCAACAATCAAAATTGCATGATTATATGGTGTCATGGCTTTGTAATAAAAAAATGTGGTTATAATGGAAGTCAATGGGGCAAAAACAGCCACCAACAGTAAATTAGGGAGAAAAAAAAAATTAATCAAAAACAATGCATCAAAGCCAATGTAGTTTAACATGTTTAAGACTGAATAAAGGAAAAAAAATCCAGTCCACAATTACTTTTTGTATTGAAAATACGTCATTTTGTGTGTTTTTTTTTCACCAAATCAATGACATCATTTGTGAATTTGGCAATTAAACAGTTAAAATCCTGTAATTTTTTTAAGCAATCTAGTAGTTTTGATCAGGAGTTTAGATTAACAGATTTATGCAATATATATATATATATATATATATATATATATATATATATATATATTTATTTATCTGATGCATTTTTACAGCAGTTCAGTGGGTGTTTTCAACCCGTACATAACAAACGGTAGTAAATTTGCCCAGAGTGTATCGAGTTATTTTATTTTATTATTATTTTTATTTATTTCAACGCATTTTCTCAAAAAATAAGATTTATCACCAAAAATCATTCTGACACAAAATCACCCCAGAGTGGATGAAAACATCCCCAACAGTACATAAGGGTTAAGAAATATAATTTTTTTGATTGTCTACAGAACCACTGTTATGCAATGACTTGCCTAATTACCCTAACTTGCCTAGTTAACCTAATTAACCTTATTAAGCCTTTAAATGTCACTTTAAATATAAAATAAATCAGTTATTAGAAATGAGTTATTAAAACTATTATGTTTAGAAATGTGTTGAAAACAATCTTCATTCAGTTAAAGAGAAATTGGGAAAAAAATAAATAAACAGGGGGGCTAATAATTAAGGAGCGCTAATAATCTGATAATATTTTGACTTCAACTATACATGAGGCGTGACTAAATAATGATAAAATGTTCCCTTTCCCTTACAATGTGCACAACATGCCATGTATAATTGTGTAATATAGCATGCAAACGGACTTCCCCAGTTTTTCAGAACTGCTGGTGGGTGAAAATGAGTTTGTGAGTGCTTGTTGATAAGTTGGAGTGTATGTGTGTGTATGTGTGTATTCATATATGACTCAAGGGTTATTAATAGCAGCATGCAGGATTAACACTAAACTAAATCCTCTTCCTGTCCATCACTCTTTCTCTCTCTATCAGTCGCTCTATTACACCCACTATCCTCCCACACACAAGCGCGCGCGCACACACACACACACAAACAGTAACAGCATGCCTAAATAAAGATTAGTGCTTGTTCTGGGTCAAGGGCCTTCATGAAAACCCCACTTTTCCCATCATTCCTCTCTTGCTCAGTATAGCGCCTCAGAGTCACGCTTTCGGGCAAGGGAGGGAGGGAGAGAAAAGAGAGGCGATAGCGTCATCGTGCCCACGCATCGCGCTAACCCACACTTTTCATACTCTCTTCTTTGACCTGACTGCTGACGTCACGCAGGTTGAAAAGAGCTTTGCATACCTTTACAGACAAAGTGAGGAAGAGCTAAAAAAAAGAGAGACAGAATGTGAGATGTAATGATAAAGGGAAAAATGGGGTTTTATCGAAAATGGCTGCTTATTGATGTCACAGGAAGTCTGTGTTATCTCAGGTAACAGGAGGTGGGGTACGCTGCGTAACTGGGCTTCTTTTTATGGCCATTTTTAAAGTGATAAATGTCATAGTGTGTTTCTATAATCATTTCTGGAGGCAGTGTTCAGAAGTAAAATATCATGTTCATACCATTATTTTGAGGAATGAATGAATGAAGGAGGTGGAACTTTGTACTCTGTTAAAGAGCCCCTATTATGGGTTTCCACCTTCCATGCAGTTTGTAACAGCACTTAGTGAATGAAAACATCCAGCTGAGCTTTAAATCTGTAAGTGCACCATGTTTAAAACTATTGATACTTTAACCAAATAGTCGACTCAGAGTTGAATGAATAAATCGAGTTGGGTTCGGATCGTTCGCTTGAACGCGTTGACGTCAATATGGTACATCACTAAATATGGAATTCCGGTAAAATGTGAACGTGCTTTCCCTTTAGACACTAGCGGAGCGTGATTAATCTGTGACACTTTCAATATCTTACATTTTAAAATGATACCTCTACATAACCATAAACAATCTATAGCGGTAGTTTTGCACACAGCATGCCTCAATAATAAAACCAGAAAGAATAAAACAGTTTTGGCATTTCCCTGTGGTGGTTTTTAAGTTGTTGCGTGGATTGCGTCATCAGATCTGGCGCTCCTATGGCCCGTTTCCACTGAGTGGTATGGTACGGTTCAGTACGCTTTTATGGCTGATTCCACTGTCAAAAGTTACCAAAAAGTGACCCGTACCATTCTATTTTTGGGTACCCTTTCGAAAGGGTACCTAGCAAAACAAAAGGGTAGCAAAATGCTGAGCCAGATGCACAGCTGAATGCTATTGGTTTAAAGAGATGCGTCACTAGCTTGTGCACAAGCAGGAGAATAATAACAAAGAAAGCGGCATTTTTAAATACACAGCTGAGACATTACACTGTAATAATATATACATATAATAACAAGCCATGGTCGACCTGAGATCAAGCAAACCTTGTTGTCATCTTGATGAACAGCCAAAAAAGCCAAGAAGAAGAATCTACCCTGTGTAGTTGCTTACAAGGTCGTCTAAAAAGCGAGCGGTTGAGTTTTCTTGAGTGCACAAGCCGCGTGTCTTAATTTGAAACAACAAACTTCTTGAGCTAACGATAATAATGTGCGCGGGATTATTAAAGTGCTTCTGACATCCAATCCTTTCAGAATCGGACAAACACGAGATTGAAAAACAAAGAAGTCAGAATAAAACAAAGGAGCAAATGATTCGTCATAGGTTTGCACTGGTCATAGGTTTGCACTGACTGTGGGCTGTACGTTGCGTGTTATTTTTGAACCCATATAAGGTCTAAATGTATGCTGTGTGTAGTTTTTCTGTAATTGGTAACATATCTGCGACTGTAAGGGTCTGTATATGTTCATACATGCATTCATTTATTTATTTTATATAATCGCAGACGTTTCAGTAGGCTATTTCACCTATCATTTATCTGCAGTTCTAATCAAATTATGTTCTTAGAAAGGTTAGTAATGAACACTTATACATAAGTATTTGTGTATAAAGCATCTGAGAAGTGCTTTTCGTATGATATCTGAATGACCTGTACAGCTTTACTTTGACATTTACTCAAGTGAGAATGTCGTCGACTGAAACGTTGGTACCCTTAATGGAAATGCAAGCCTGTTAAAGGTGACCCGTACCGACCCGTACTGTACCACTCAGTGGAAACGGGCCACTATTGGTTCTTGGTTTGACACTTATTGCAGCTGTTGTCACACTGTAAGAAAGTGTCTGAAATCTTCTGACACTACCAGAACTTCATCAAAGGAAAAATTTGATCAAAGTCATGTACAACTTTGATGGCCTGAGGGTGATTGAATTAACAGCAAATATATATATTTTTTCAGTGACCTCTTCTTTAAATAAAAATATGAAATATGGGTTTTGACTGTTTAAAGACATTGCCTTAGTGTTCTCAATCTCCAGATTTAACTGGACGGCAGAGCTGAACAGACTCAAACGCACTTGTGCTGGAATCTAGGCCATCGGCCCTCCAAACTGTCCACAGACGTGGTCGCTATGCCATCTGGGCATCATCGCTTGCTGGCAAGGCGGCTCTGTGTCCGAGTCTCCAGTGGGGCAAGAACACAGTGGCCTGATACCCAGGCTGGAGAGATGCCAGCGGAGGCTCCAGGCTCTGACATAACACAGCACATACCTAATGAGGGGACTTAAATGCCTTTACAAGATTCAAATATCATGTCTGGACATCTGGAGATGTGAAATAAAAATTTAAATAGCCTTTTTTTTAATATTCGGAATAAAGTTGGACAAACAAGACAAACATGTCAATGGCATTAACATGATTACAGCTAAATAGGTAATAACACTAGCTGACTAAAATCTGAGCAAGCACATCAGGGGATAGATTATGATGTTATCAAATTGTTTTGGAATATATTGCTGAAGCTTTTATCGTGATATACAATATTATGATACTGTGCAAAGCTGCAAAAAGATTACTTTAACAGGTATAATAACCAAAAAATACTTTGGTTTATTGCATATACACTACCTGACAAAAGTCTTGTCACCTATTCAAGTTTTAGGAACAACAAATAATAACTTGACTTCTAGTTGATCATTTAGCATCAGAAGTGGCTTGTATAAAAGGCAAAGGCCTTAAGATTACGCTTATTTTACCAAAATAAAATATGATCATGCCTTGATTTTTAATTATTTAATTAGGACAGGAAGGTCTGACTTTGCTTAGACAAAAGTCTTGTCACTTAACAGAAATAATGTACAGTATAGAATATAAAGGCTTGGTGCAGTGGAAAAATAATGAATATTGTGTATGACTCCTATGAGCTTGGAGGACTGCATCCATAAATCTCTGCAATGACTCAAATAGCTCATTAATAAAGTCATCTGGAATAGCAAAGAAAGTGTTCTTGTAGGACTCCCAGAGCTCACCAAGATTCTTTGAATTCATTTTTAATGCCTCCTCTATTTTACCCCGGACGTGCTCAATAATGTTTATGTCTGGTGACTGGGCTGGCCAATCCTAGAGCACCTTGACCTTCTTTACTTTCAGGAACTTTGACGTGGAAGCTGAAGTATGGGAAGGAGCGCTATCCTCCTGAAGAATTTGCCCTCTCCTGTGATTTGTAATGTAACGGGCAGCACAAATGTCTTGATACCGCAGGCTGTTGATGTTGCCATACACTCTGCAGATCTCTCGACCGCCCCTATGCTAAATGTAACCCCAAACCATAATTTTTCCTTCACCAAACTTTACTGATTTCTGTAAAAAATCTTTATTTTTCTAATAAAGTCTAGTTAATAAATGTTAGTCAATGGATTCAAATCAACAGTGAGAAAAAGGCAGATTACTAAACTAAAATATGCAACTGAAGTTGGTTGAATAAATGTATGATTACAACTTGTAATCAAATTATGACTATAATTTAGCGTTATTAGGAATTAACTAATAAATTAAGATCACCTAAGATTAATAAAAGCTTTTATAGATTCATTGTGAGTTTAGTTAAATTAAATTATGCTAACTATTGGCGCCTTACAGAACAGTAAACATACAATAGCCCTAAAAATAGTGACATAAGTTTCAATTAGTATTTTAGCATGTAATAGGCTAGATTAAAGTGAAAATGGTAATGTTTAAACTATTAAGCTAACCAATTAAGTGTCTGGCGCGGTATTGCTTAAATGCACTCTAGCTCTAGAAATATAACTTTCACATGCCTCTGATTAATATACTTAATAAAGATAATGTGGCTTTCCCAGTGGAAATCCGCTTGGAATCCTAAAAGCTGCTGAATGTCTAAATAAAGTTGCATAATCTTAATGGCGTTGCAATCACACAAACAACACAAAACTGTGTTATATATATACATCCTAATTATATCCTCTCCTTAGTAGAACAGTAGGTCTGTTTAGGTAATTGCTCACTATTGAATGATTGTCCTCAATCATTGTGTCAATTATACAATGCTATAATGCAGCTGAAATTATGTTGTGGTCAATATAATCATACCCTAAAAAGCCATAAACAAGCAAATACAGAATGTTAAAAGGTTAGCCGACTACCGTTGTGAATTATAGCACCATGTCTGATCTGTTGCTGGGTGCTAGTAGCCAGAGGATGTACTGTGTAATGTTGGCCATTGAAGATCTTTGAATGTGTGGCATCTGCCCAGGATGTTAGTGAGACCTAATTAAACACATCTTTCCTAAAGTGTGATTATTTAACGGAGCTATACTGTTGAATGCATGTCTACCAATCAAGTAGTTCAAGACGGGATATTGCAGGACACGTTTTTGAATCGCACGCTCCGTCTGGAATATTTGCTTTTTTTCCACAATGCATTTGCCAAACAAATTTCCTTTTTGTATTATGGAAAGCAGGGATTAGGTTGGGATGAGCTTTCATCTTTTTTCAATAGTGATATTTGGCTGATTTGCACATAAGATTACCGATCATTTTAAATATCAATAATACAGGGTGATCTGGGGTGAGATGGGATCAAATCAATGAAAGTGCAATAGAGCTGTAATGTTTTTCGTATACAGTATGTGAATGTTTTGTTTAATATATTTGTAAAATAGGCATTATGCATGTGGACAATGCAGTTCCAGTCTTATAATTCTGTATTGATACAATCTTCAATATACATTCACCGGCCACTTTATTAGGTACACCTGCCCAACTGCTTGTTAATGCAAATTTCAAATCAACCAATCACATGGCAGCAACTCAATGCATTTAGGCATGTAGACATGGTCAAGTCGATCTGCTGCAGTTCAAACCGAGCATCAGAATGGGGAAGAAAGGTGATTTAAGTGACTTTGAATGTGGCATGGTTGTTGGTGCCAGCTGGGCTGGTCTGAGTATTTCAGAAACTGCTGATCTACTGGGATTTTCACACACAACCATCTCTGGGGTTTACAGAGAATGGTCCAGAAAAGAGAAAATATCCAGTGAGCAGCAGATCTATGGGTGCAAATGCCTTATTGATGCCAGAAGTCAGGGGAGAATGGCCAGACTGGTTCAAGCTGATAGAAAGGCAACAACTCAAATAACCTCTTGTTACAACTAAGGTATGCAGAAGAGCATCCCTGAATGCACAACACGTCCAACCTTGAGGCGGATGGGCTACAGCAGCAGAAGACCACACCAGGTGCCACTCCTGTCAGCTAAGAACAGGAAACTGAGGCTGGGACATTCAGATGGTAGGCTTAGAATTTGGCGTCAACACCATGAAAGCCACCATGATGTTGAGGATATTTTCTTGGCACACTTTGGGCTACTAGTAAGGTACTAGTAAGGTGTACCTAATAAAGTGGCCGGTGAGTGTATATGTTTTTTTTTTTTGCAACAAAAAACATGCCTTTCTGTCTCCATCCAATATTCATGCTAATGTCAAACAACAGTTAATTTTTTCTATACAGCATACAAGTGACATTTGAGGCTGGCAGCATTTGGATGCCTGAAATCTGAAGGATAAATAAGGTGAGCAATATGGGCTGCAAAAATGAAGTGTGCATGCCTATTTGAGAGCAGATGACCTAGTTGAGCCAAGGAGGACGGTTATTCAGGCTGTAGTGACACTGACGCACAGTCCTACCTTCTGACCAAAACTTTTCCCCCTTCTTCTCTAATGTCGACCAAATTCATATTCCACAGCATCCAATTTCCAACATCCATCCAGACTTAGTGAATTGCATTTGGGGCAACTTCATAAATAACAGCTAAAGATGCCACCTAAAACTGATATTGTATACTGTCAGATAACACAGTGACATTTGCTCTATGCCATATTTGCAATGATTTGGTAATGAAACTCCCTTGTCCAGAAAGCATGAACGATGTATAGGCATAGAGGGCATTCACTTTAAATAGACTGGTTTCCTATATAGGCAGTCGTGGTGTTCCTTACTGTTGAGAGGCCTCTCATGAGCCTCTGCGTCCTTCACCTCCAATATTTGGTCAGAATAACTTTAGAGGTTGTTGAGAGCAATTTCCAAGAGAAACCAGGGCACTCGGAGAGAATACACTTTTAAGTGCACTTACATGCCACTAAGCGCAGCGTCTGTGCAATGAAACACATTCAGTTACTTCTTGTTCCATATGAGCCAATCATACTTGCCTATACCAAGGTTGTCTCCATGACGACGGCGATGCTCAGTTCTTGAGGTGAATTTGCCAGTGACTCTCGAAAGAACATACATCTCTTATATTAATCTGACAGTTAATTAAGCATGAAGTCATGTATCAGGGCGTCTCCGTGAATAAATTATATTAGAAAGGCATGGTGTCTTGGATTTGATTGGTTTGGCCTCTTATTTATAAGTATGATTGTATTTCTGCAATTTATGTTTTGTAGCATACAAAGAATACTGACTATTCATTCATTCATTCATTTTTGTTCGCTTATCTATGGCCGGGTCGCAAACCCCAGACTTCCCTCTCCCCAGACAATTCCTCCAGCTCCTCTAAGAGGATCCCGAGGCCAGCTGAGAGACATAGTTTCTCCAACGTGTCCTGGGTCTTCCCCGGGGTCTCCTCCCGGTGGGACATGCCTGGAACACCTTCCTAGGTAGGCATCCAGAAGGCATCCCACACAGATGCCCGAGCCACCTCAGCTGGCTTCTCTCGATGTAGAGGAGTAGCTCCACCTGGGTGACAGAGCTGCTCACCCTTACTATATACTGACTATTTTGCTGTTATTGTTACTGTAACTTTTAGTGTTCAGTGCTCAAGTATTGGACTTGGGTTAATTTTACAATGAACAAAGCAACATTTCAGATGCTTTACAATGTGGTTAGTTTGCTGGTTTGTCCATTAATGCCATCCCATCGCGCCCATCAACTTTTCTGATGCGCATCTCAGGATTTTTTTCGGTAAATGTGTTTTTCATCGCAGTTTATGTGCCTTTTTTTCTGATTTGACAAAATGTTTAACCTACTCAGTTTTCTCAATTCATTCATTCATTTTCCTTGGGCTTAGTCCCTTTACAGTATTCATCAGGGGACGCCACAGCGGAATAAACCACCAACTTATCCAGCATATTTTTTACACAGCAGATGCCCTTCCAGCTGCAACCCAGTACTGGGAAACATCCATACACACTCATTCACACACATACACTATGGTTAATTTAGTTCATCCAATTCACCAATAGCGCATGTCTTTAAACTGTGGAGAGAAACCGGAGCACCTAGAGGAAACATGAACTGTCAAAATGACAACTGGCCCAGCCAGGACTCAAACCAGCGACCTTCTTGCTGTGAGGCGACAGTGCTAACCACTGAGCCACCGTTTTCTGAATTATATATTTTTATTTTGCTTTTTTAAAAGTTAATAATACAAAACATCAAAACTAAGCAACAAACAAACTAAAGTAAAACACACAGTGTATAAAAATAAATAAATTAAATAATAAAAAAAATTAATTAAAAGAGAGGAGAAACAGTATAAACCAATGGGGGGAAACTATTTTGTCAAATCAAATCTTGTGGTACTGTCACAATCACAAGCAATCTAGTCCATACAGATTACTGGAGAACTACAAATTTGCCACCAAAAGAACTACACATCCTGTCATGCACCACATACTCACTCCTGTTCCAGTTTTCCGCTGATTGCAAACACACACAGCTAAAGCAGTTCATGACTATTTATACAGCACGCAGACACACATAAGCGCTAAGTCTAGTTAAACTGTACTGTGAACATTACGACGCGTTTCCTTTGCCTTGTCTTGCCGTGTTTGACCCTCACTTTGTCTGATGCCTGCCTTTTGACCATCTGCCTGTTTACTGACAATGACTCTGAATTATCTGTATGTACCTGTATGACCCTGTTGACCTTTGCCTGGCTGACCATTCTCATAAAAAACCTGCATGTGGATCCTCTACTCTGTTGTCAGCGTCCCTTCACATTACAATATATTTTAAAAATGGATTCCAAATCTTTTAAAATTTTCACCCCTTCCCCTCAAAGTATAAGATACTCAAAGTATCTTCTCCAATGGTCCAATGTTTACAGTTGCAAACTATCCTACTCCATTTTCACAATTATATCTTGCCGTTAGGGCTGCACAATATTGGAAAAATCTAGCATTGCTTTTTTATTCTGCGATATATATTGCAACATAAATACAATTTGACTAAATGAGTTGAATAACTATTTGGAAAGAATGTATTATTTTAGATTGATAAGGATGATTCTGTTGGGGATTACATATGCATAAAATATAAGAAACAATCTACGAGCGTAAATAATAATAATAATAATAATAATAATAATAATAATAATAATTCCTTACATTTATATAGCACTTTTTTGGGCACTCAAATCGCTTTACACATTTTTAGGGGGGAATCTCCTCATCCACCACCAGTGTGCAGCATCCACCTGGATGACGCGACGGCAGCCATTTTGCGCCAGACACCAGCTGATTAGTGGAGAGGAGACAGAGTAATGAAGCCAATTATGATATGGGGAAGGTTAGGAAGCCATGATGGACAGGGGCCAGTAGGCAGATTTGGCCAGGATGCCAGGGTTAAACCCCTACTCTCTTTCGAAGAACATCCTGGGATTTTTAATGACCACAGAGAGTCAGGACCTCGGTTTAACGTCTCATCCGAAAGATGGCAGTATAGAGTCCCTGTCACTAAACTGGGGCATTAGGACCCACACAGACCCACCACTTCCGGCAGCAACCTAGCTTTCCCATGTGGTTTCCCATCCATATACTGACCGGGCGCAGCCCTGCTTAGCTTCAGTGGGCAACCATGTTAGAGTTGCAGAGAGCTAGCTGCTGGCTAAATTCAATAAAGAAAAAGATACCAATTAAATAAACAGCGTTTAAAAAAAAATTGAGTCGAACTGTATTTAGGTGTAATTGAATAAGCAAATGTAAAATAGCAGTGCATAGTCTTTGTTTTATTAACAATTGAATCGTTATTCAGTTGTCAAAGTCAAAGTTACAAATGGTACAATTTCTTAGGCCTGAATGCTTTTAAAATTGCTAAATTATAATCCAGATTCAACAGTGTGTATGTTAACAATGTGACTATTGTGAATGATCACATTGCGATATCAATGCCGAAACGATATATATAGTGCAGCCCTACTTGCCGTTCCCATTAAGCATTTTTTATTTCATATTCCACAATGTGCATAAAAATAGGTGATTGGAAACATAGCTATTGAGGTATTGGTACTGTTTCAAATGTATAGTTTTATCACTAATATTGTAAAAAAACAAACAACAACCATTGAATAGTCTGAAATTGACATTTAACCATTAAAATCAACACTTGCTATTGTTCTGTGTACAAAAATCCAACAAACTTCCGTACCTTTAAAAACCTGAACCATATTAAATCAGTCCACTGATCCTGACAAATGCGAAATTAGGCTGGGCCTGCTCCAAATCACCTGCAGGAGAGTCAGTCAGCCTGATTTCAGGGCCCTCTCGCCCTATTGTCTTCCAACCCGGGATTAACACCATAATCCAGAGATTACCATTTGCACAATTTCCCAGCTCTATTTGGCTGATGACTGCCAAACAGAGTCTGGGATGTCTCAGGAAGCAGCCGGCGCTTCCGTCGCGACTGTTAATTTCGGACTTCCCCGAGAAGGAATTAATCAGCGGCATGGAGATTATTACCCAATACGCCTCTGCTGATTACGAGTTACGCAAGGAGACATCACGAGTGAGCACAAGGCCATGACTTTGGGACCATAATGCCTTGGGTTCATCATCACCGATCTATAATGCTGATCAAATTAGAGTCCCAGCAAATGAAACTACTATGCCAGGGCAAAATAATCATCATGCCCGGTTAGCACTGCATGGCAGAGTGCAGTCACACTGACAAACTTAATCGGCAGTATGTAAGTTCTGCTCCACTAGCTTCAAAAAACAAAAATGAATGGAAATTTTAATTGACTTGCCCATTTGCAAATAACCTCAACATTATACGTCAAACAGGTCGCGCCCAATAATCGCATAAGAAACTGCCATTGGGCAAATCCATATCATTTGAACACGATATATGTAGCACTGCATCCATCTACTATTGGTTAAAAGCAGACAGTCCCAAGCTCGCGCCATCAGTTGAGCCAGTGTTGTCATTTTTGGCTAATCAGTAACAACAGCAACTGAAGGTTATAACCAAGAAATGGTTTACTCAAAAGTTCTACAAAAACATCTAGACAAGGGCTGTGTACAAGACAGGTCTTGTTCCAGACCTCATCATTGTTTGGGTGTGGAATGCATTTCTCTGAAATGTAGAGGGGGATTACAGCTATTGTAAAAGTACTGTAAAAATACAGATATGATAAACCACAAAAATATTTCAAACCCTATTGAGGGTCCCATATCTTAATCAATGAATCAATCCATCAATCAAAAATGTATTTCATTTTCAAGACAGAAATGATAGAATTTGACAAAGAGTGTATGTCCCTGCAGTTAAACTAAACAGGATGTAATGATTAAAGTGAAATATCATTCATTTTCCTTCGACTTAGTGCTTTATTTTAACAGGGGTCGCCACAGCGCAATGAACCGGCAATTATTCTGGCATATGTTTTACACAGTGGATGCTAGGGCTGTGCGATTAATCGAAATTGAATTTTAAACATTGCTATTAGCTAGTCGCAAAAGGCTGCAATATGAAATATATATATAGATTATATATATTCACCCACCCAGAGCAAATGCATGACTACTGTCTGTATGTGACAGTAATACTAACCAATTGAGTGAGCACACTTTTGTTGTGCCCAATCAGAATTGCGCGACCGAACTATACTGAAAGCCCACAATAAAACAAACAAACAGGAATCCGTGGACAAGTGGGATGATGGCGTCTGCCACTTCAGAAGCATTAAGAGACAAATTCATATCAAAGAAAAACAGCATGTTGGTAAAATGGGAATATTTTGATTTCAAAGTCACAGACACCAAACAAAAACAGGTCATTTTTAAGAGCTGTCGCAGAATTGTTGCCACAGCACAAGGAAATACAACAACCAGCACCTAAAAAAGCACCACAGGCGGCTATACGAGGAGTGTCTTTCTAAAAAGTCAACTAAAAGTACTGCCAGTGACACTCAATCTAGTAGCTAGCAACAGCAAAGTACAATTTCAGAGTTGTTTGATTGTTACACCATATGGAAAATACATCACAAAGGCACCAGGACATAACTAACGCCACAACTCACTACTGTTTGCTCTAAAGAAAAATGAGTGCTTAATTTGTGAATATTTAAAGTTTGAGTTTTAAGTTAATGAAAAGTTAATATCTTTTCAGTTCCTTTTTTTAACTAACTCTCATTGCATTTTAGCAGTGTCATGGTCACCAGCAATCCAGCCTGTGCAGATCGCTAACGGACTACAAATCTGCTGATATATGGACTACAAGTTCCAGTCATGCAACACACACACACCTGCTCCAAGTGTCCATTGATTACACTCTCACAGCTGCAGCTGCTCATGGACTGATTACTGGACTATTTATACAACACACAGAAGTTGCTGAGTCTTATTTAGCAATCTGCACAGACTGGTTCCCTTGTGACCATGACAGAAAGAAGCTACGATGCAGATTATTGAGCTGAAGCTTGACTACAAAATTAAATCGCAAATCAAATCAAAATTGCAATATCTTTATAAAAAAAAATAAAAAATCGCAATTAGATATTTCCCCAAATCACACAGCCCTAGTGGATGCCCTTCCACCTGCAACCCAGTACTGGGTAAAGTGAAATATCAAATTAAATGAAAAGTGTCAATTCCCAGCATTACATTTATTAATTTCTTATATGCATTTTATTGGTAATTAATTAAATTATTCTTATAGGCTGAAGTAAGTTAATTCATTATGAAGTTTTTGACAAACACAACCCACATACAATTAATAAGGTGATTTATAATAACTGTCCTTTCAAATGTAATGAAAAATTCCCCTGTACACCATGGAGATAGTATTGCCCATTAATGGATAAGTGAATTACTGGCGTGTTTCATATTTTCATGTAAAACAGAGAATTTTTAGGAAATAATATATTTTTCATTTTATATATATACACAGGGTTCTACGCTAAGGATTTTTTCTGCTGGTCCGATCAGGTCAATGGTTCAGATTTTTACTTGCCCTGCCAAAATTTTCACTGGCCCCACAAAAAAAAAAAAGACAAGTTAATAGCTATTTTTTGCCACATATATTAAATAATATGTCAAAAATAATGTCTGTGAATCTAGAATTTAAATATTTAAAACAAATTAATAAATGTATGTGTTGTGCAAACAAAAAGAGCAGTATGGAATATGTGCAGGTATTTATAGCAGTTCGAAATTATTTAACAAAAGGTGGCCGACTTGTCATACTGACGACAAATTGTGCAAAACATCACTTTTCGTCATGTTGTTCTCATGTAAATGTCTTCCAAGACGTTAGAAGCCGACATTTTCTTTTAGCCTCATAATTCGATGTTGCTGCCATGTTGCCATCTCTTCACTGTAATGGTTGTTACTAGGTTATGGAAAAAAATTGCATGCTCAAAACATCAAATCAGATAAGAGGAACCGAAAAGCTATATGGTTTTTATGACATCAGAGAAAGTAGCACTAAAAGATTTTAAAGCACAAGCTTAAAATGCATGCAATTGACAAATAGTCACAGGCAAATGAAACATTAGTGACAAGGCAGCAATGATCCAGTAATGATCCCATATATTGTCCCAAGCGTCTCTCACGCTGGCCCAGGCCATCGAGCAGTCCTTATTGTTGAGCCCTAATATATATTGGCGGCATGGTGGCTCAGTGGTTAGTGGTCAACCCACAGCAAGAAGGTCGCTGGTTTGAGTGCCGGCTGGGCCAGTTGGCATTTTTATGTGGAGTTTGCATATTCTCCCTGTGTTGGCGTGGGTTTCCTCCGGTGTTCCGGTCCCTACAGTCCAAAGCATGCGGTATAGGTGAATTAGATTAACTAAATTGGCCGTAGTGTATGAGTATGTGTGTGAACGTGAGAGTGTAAGGGTGTATGGGCGACCCCTGATACATAAGAGACTAAGCTGAAGGAAAATAAATTTAAAGGATGTGTATATATATTATATAACTGAATCAAATATTAAAACAGCAAATTATAATGGGAATTAACATAAACATATGAATAGTCACCTGTGTGTTGTTTGTGTGCCACATAAATCAGTTTTAATTAGTAAAAAAACTTTAAAAGAAAGGATGTATCTAAGTTTGGAAAAAGAGGAACCCATTAAAAATAAAAACTCAACAGTTACATCCTATTACTTAGTGTTGGGGTTTCAAAAAAGTCATTGTTTTAATACCTGACGTGCACTTCAAGCATAGCGCATATATCTTCTGTGCCGTAAACCCACATTACAATCTTCAATTACTGTGCATGTTATATTTTAGCCCAAATCAAGTATGCAATTATTTTCTTGAGAGTCTAGCCTCAGGACTTGCTAATTACACACTGGAGACAATTATCGAGATGCTCCGTGCGGAAGTTGCTCAGTTCAGAGTTGACTTTGCAGTTTGCTCATTCTTAGAAACTGGGGAAAATGACATTGATGTGCTTTGAACGCCGTTATTTATTTTTAGAGCATTCTGACCTCAGACAAATCGATGATAACGTTGTGGATGTAATTCACTGAACTAAGCCCTGCCGCAGCTTGCTTCTGAAATAACTGAATTTCTTTAAGATGATTGAGTTGACTTGTTACGTCATGCTGCATGATGGGATTTTTCAAGTGTTTTGATGTTTGTTTTTGAGCGGGAGTGTCCCGAGTTAACCACTAAATCTATTATTCCTCTCATTTCCCTCTCTTATACACACAAAGAAAGAGGAAAGCACGTCATTCACATCACTAATGCTTTCCCTCTTGGTGGAAAACTGGTTGAAAGTGCTATGATCACTGCTGACGCCACAGATTAGTGTGTGTGTGTGTGCTCAGCATCCGTATCATCGAGTTTCTGGCTCTGATACCTGTACTTGTAAACAGAGAAGATTGGCAAATTGGCTTTAGTCCGATAGGAACACTGACAAACCGCTTCTCTTGTTTAAAGGGATTGTATTATGCTTTATGCATTTTTAATTCCCTTTAGTGTGTAATGTTGCTGTTGGAGTATGGAAACAGATCTGCAAGTTACGACGTGCAAAGTACACTCTTGAGGATTCTTCCAAGAACTTTCACATCGATTTGTGTTAGTAGTCTGTTGTCACTATGTTCAAGACTTTCACAGAATACTGTACACTTGTGATTTCTTTCCCAAATGTTTACATTTACAGACATATCCAAGATTATGAGAACTTGGTGTGCTTCTGACATAACCTTGTGAGTATCTGACAGCTGAGGCAAAACATTTTATAATACTTAACCAGGTCTTGATGCACAGTTCCAATTTGTTGCCTATATCTGATTGTTTTGCCTGTCCGTTTACACGTTCTTTTAATTGTGACCCATATGTGATTCATGTGTTTAAACTTGCCATGCAATTTACAATGTCGCGCATGCGCAAAGGCGAGTTCTAGCATCTGCGCCACACTAGCCACCATGGAAGAAATTTTCTTGTTTTTAGCTTTGCGAAGTTCGCCCAACTTTAAAATGATTTTGAGGTGGAGGAGGAGGAGGGAAAGGGCCGTCATGGCAGCTTATGTCTATGGTTTACATATGGTGTCCTCCACCATTCAGAGGAATTTGTGGGTATGAGAGAGATCTTAGGTCTAGTGGGAGCAAATTGTGGTGGGCTTTAATGAGGAGGTGAGGTGAGGTGGCCTTCTACATCATTAAACCACAAAAAAGTACCACATTGTTGCAAGTTTATTGGCGTACAAAATGGAATGCCTCAATAAATCCGATCTGCCTGTTTACATGATAGTCGCACTGTCACATATCCGATTTATATCTGATTTATTTCCACATATGGAGGAGGCTTGGAACCGATCTCTGAATATCTGAGTGCATGCGTTTTTTTCGTGTTTGCACAGTCATAGAACAGGTCCGATCTGTGTCACATATGAGCAAAAAATCTAAATTGGGTCACATTTAACTGGAGTGTTAGTCCAACGTTAGTACAAGTCCTAAAATGTGGTATAGGTGAATTGGATAAGCTAAATTGTCTGTACTTTATGTGTGTGAATGAGAGTGTATGGATGTTTACCAGTAATGGGTTGCAGCTGGAAGGGCATCCGCTGTGTAAAACATATGCTAGATAAGTTGGTGGTTCATTCCGCTGTGACAACCCCTGATTCATAAAAGGACTAAGCTGGAAATGAATGAATGAATGAATGAATGAAAAAATACATTGTTCAGTTAGATTTAATAAACATTTATTCCTTCATAACAAAATTACATATATAAAAAGAATAAAACACTGCATGGATGAAATATTTCATGTAAATAATATTACATGAACAGAACAGTTCATGTTAAAATAACAGTTAAAGTTCCAGTTTCATTTAGAAGTGTTTTGACTAGATATGGTCTGTTGTTTATTATGACAAATTAAAATGAATCAATAGTAATTTATCAGACTCTGCAGACAATATCATTATGAGGACTGATGAACTCGGCATGTGCCAGCCTTTTAGTCACACTTCTGTCTACTGTGGCTGTTAATTTAGAGCTCTATTTTAACGATCTAAGCGCAAAGTCTAAAACACAGGGCGCAAAAGCATTAAGGGCATCTTCGAACCCACTTTTGCTATTTTAAGGATGGAAAAATATGTTCTGTGCCGCGGCGCAGGGTCTAACAGGATTGAGCTTATTCTCTTAATGAGTTATGGGAGTTATGAGTTATCAGAGTCTCATCTCCCATTTCCTTTAAGAGTCAGTTGCGTTGCGCTATGGTGCATTTGCTATTTACATGGCAGACTTTAGCACAAGGATAATGATTGAGCCTCCTCCAATCGGCCTTCACTTTCACTTTCTTTTTCTTTCTTTCATGGATGAGGAAACGGTGTTGTTTGCACAGACATCCATTAGCCTACATAATTAATTTTGTTTGTTAAGCACTTAGATTTGTTTAAACTATTTCTTAATTCAGTTCTAATTTCCAGCAAACAAATAAATGAGTAATAATACCGAAGTGTGGTCAAAAAACTGAGTTATATCTAAACACACGTGCTATGGCCCATATGGTCCAAAACCTGACAGGTGGACAAACCTAAGCTTGTTTTTAATAAAGCAAATATAAATATGCATATAATAAATAATACTACTACTGATAAAAACATTATACAAAAGCAAGTTGTCATGACTAAACTGAAAAAAGCCCACCGAGATTTATGTATAAAGTAATAGTTTTTGTAATATTTTAATCCTTTAATTCTTTTTCATTTGTAAAGATATTTGGTAATTGCTGTACATCCTGTGTGTTTTAAGCAATGTGTAAGCGAGGCGCACAACTGACGAGCTCTGCGCTGAACTTTAGACCTGCTTTCAGCTGGTCTATTGCTCAGTTTATTTTAGCTCCCTAAAAACATAGCAATGTGCCAACAATGCGCCTTAACACACCTCTTTTATAGACCGGAACACCCAGGAGTCCACAAAGTGGCACAAATGGATTTGCTCTTTAAACAACATGTCGGAAAACTGGAAAATTAAGGTAGCTTTGGTCTGAAAATAGCAACAGGTCGGGGCAAACACGTCTTGCGCCTTACTGCACCAGGTGTATAATAGGACCCTTAACCTTTAATAAATTCACTGGTGGTCAGAGAGATGTGCATTGCACTTGTCATATGACAAATTTTCTGTGCTTTCAATGCAAAAAAACTTATTTTAGGTTTCAGACACTGAAAAGATCTCCGAGGGCATCCCGAGGCGTTACCAGGCCAGTTAAGAGACATAGTCCCTCCAGCGTGTCCTGGGTCTTCTCCGAGGCCTCCTTGCGGTGGGACACGCCTGGAACATCTCCCTATGTAGGTGTCCAGAAGGCATCCAAAACAGATGCCTGAGCCACCTCAGCTGACTTCTCTCAATGTGGAGGAGCAGCCGCTCTACTCCGAGCTCCTCTTGGGTGACAGAGCTCCTCACCCTATCTATTAGGGTGCGCCTTGCCACCCTGTGAAGGAAACTCATTTTGGCTGCTTTTATACGAGATCTTTTCCTTTCAGTCATGACCCAAAGCTCATGACCATAGGTGAGAGTAGAGACGTAGATTGACCGGTAAATCGAGACCTTTGCCTTTCGGCTCAGCTCCTTCTTTACCACAACAGACCGGTACATCGACCGCATTACTGCCGTTGCTGCACCAATCTGCCTGTCAATCTCACATTCTATTCTTCCCTCACTTGTGAACAAAACCCCAAGATACTTGAACTCCTCCACCTGAGGTAAGGACTTTCCTCCAACCTGGAGATGGCAAGCCACCTTTTTCCGGTGGAGCACCATGGGCTCGGACTTGGAGGTGCTGATTCTCATCCCAGCCGCATCACACTCAGAAGCAAATCGCCCCAGTGCATGCTGAAGGTCCATGTTCGATGGAGCCAACAGAACAACATCAGCTGCGAATAGCTATGAAAAAAATCTGATTTGACAAAAAATCCGATTTAAACACTAAGACTCAAAGTGTGAACGTAGCCTTAGAGAAATGGAAATTAAACGTTTCAATGATAAGATTTGAATAAATTTAAATATTCAGATAAAGATTAAATAACTCAGATAAATAACAGTATAATATATAGGAACAATAAAATCATTCTTGAGATGCAGATAAAATTTTGCCAAGCTAAGAGTCATCAGAGAGTGGCCTTAAAAGACCAAAAACTGCATTATGTAATCCACCAGCTGGCAGATCTGTTGTTGAGCAGCGAGATCATCTTGGGAAAAACCTGCACAGTCACAGTTTATCTACAGGCAAAACGAGAGCAAATTTTTCAGCAAAGCCTCTTCCACACAAGGCTAATGAACATGTGTAACTTCTGTCCTGTGGTAAACACTAGATGTGTACTGATACACACAAATGATGTTATGAAGCCACAGTTAGATACTTTTTCAGTAGAGCAGGGAGAAGAAAACATTTTTTATCAAACAGTGGTTTGTCTGTCTGTAAATAAAAAAACAATTACTGCAACTGACAGCAACACACAGTGCAAGTTAATGGTGCTGCTGTAATAAGAGAATAAATTATATGCCAAATACACTATAAAATATTTCTGGTAGATTTCACTTTTTTTCACAAGATTCACTTTCCTTACAATAAAAATGCCATTTATGATGTTGAAAAGGCAGGACTTGTTGCTAACTTGAAAAATTCACAGCCACCAAACATACTCTCACTAAAATACCCAATGATAGATTATCACCTGCATTGTTTACTGGCTAAGGGTCTAGTGTCATCCTACCTTCTTCGGCGACACAAGACATGTGCTCTAGCCAGGAGTAAAACTAAACGTCATGAACTCTCCTTTATTCCTCGTGCTCTAAAATTATTGTATAGATAACTTTATCATTTATAGAATTTGATGTTATTTAATTATTGTTTTTACTTTGTTTGTTTATCATGTTATATAGTAGTATTTTTATTAGTCAAAAAAAAGTCTAAACAAAAAAAAAAAGTCTAAACCAAAAAATGGCTACTAAACCAGAAACCAGTCAGCGCCAATAGCCTAGTGGTCAGAGAGTGGACACAGCACTAAGGTGCTCACGACAACCTGAGTTCAATTCCTGGCTTGAAGTTGTTTGCCGATCCTCCCCTTCTCTCTGCTCCCCACACTTTCCTGTCTGTAATCTTCACTGTCCTGTCCGTTAAAGGTGAAAACCCAGAAAAAAATACGTATTATAAACTAGAACCCATCACGAAAGAAGGAAAATGACAAAAAAACATGCTAATCTTCCTCTCTGTCAGGACATTATAAAGCATCTCAGATAAAAAAAGGATTATCCCTAATTACACACTAAAAAACACAAGTGCAAATGTCCATTGTCGTTTACAAATAACCACAACACTTTACGGAAACAGATAATAATCACATGAGTGCCCAATAATCACATGAGAAATCACCATTGTGTGAATCCATATCATATGAACACTATATATACACAGTTGAAGTCAGAATTATGCCCTTCTGTATATTTTTTCCCTAAATTTCTGTTTAACAATAGCTGATTTCTTTTATCTTTGCCATGACGACAGTACATAATATTCTACTAGATAATAGGGTTGGGCGTTGTCGACCAATTTGGCATCCTACGATATCTAATGTAAAACATCGCAATGGACGATGGCATCGTCGTCGTAGTCAGCTGTGAATTAATTATTTATGAATAATTAATTAATTCATAACGAATTACTTATTTGTAGCCTACTGTTTCAACTAACTGATGCGCATGATTTTAGGTTTACCCATAACCCAATTATAAATAAATAAAGATAAGTTACACACAAATTACCACCTGTCAATCACTTTTTCTGAGGAACTCTGGCATGAATAGGCAGAGTGATCTGTGTTGTTATAATGGCGTCGACAAAAAAAAGGTGCACAACCAACAGGAACCAAGCAACTGTATCTGAGGTTTTCAGTACAAGCGTGAAAGTGAAAGATAGAAGCAGTGTACTAACACTGTGATATGTTACCTGATAAATTTAAAAGACAGAAGTGTCGTTACATAGAAACAAGATTAATTAAATATCACATTTAACAACAATAGTGAGACGCGATCCAGCGGTACATCCTTGAAAAACGGTCCAACGTGCACTGCTCTCTGTGCTCAAAGCACCTGCTGACTGCTTGGATCTCAGACGTGAGCATATGCTGCAGCACATGCCAGAGTGTGTGTGTTTGGGTGTGTGGTCATGTGATGTGCGTTTTTAGCGGTATAGTGTGGATGGAGATCTGTGCATAGAAGCTAGTTGAAACACCAGTGTGAAAGTGGATCGTTTTCGTTCTAAAATGTAATTTTAAAACTAACACGTATTAATGTAAACGGGGCCTAAGTGTGTATTTTTTTTTTTTCGAGCGGGTTGCTGCTGCGACGGGGAAGGGGTGGAGGATCATAATGCCGGCTCAGCATTGTGATGTCTATTGGCCATCGCGATGGATGATGGCATCGTCTATCGACCCAACTCTACTAGATATTTTTTAAGATACTAGTATTCAGCTTAAAGTGCTTAATTTAAAGGCTTAACTAGGTTAATTAGGCAAGTCATTGTATAACGATGGTTTGTTCTGTAGACAATCGAAAAATTATATTATATTGCTTAAGGGGGCTAATAATATTGACCTTAAAATGGTATGTAAAACTGCTTTTATCCTAGCTAAAATAAAACAAATAAGACTTTCTCCAGAAGAAAAAATATTATAGGAAATACTGTGAAAAATTCCTTGCTCTGTTAAACATCATTTGGGAAAAATATGAAAAAGAAAAATTAACAGGAGGGCGAATAATTTTGGATTTTGAATAACAAAATAACTTTCATTATTAATTCATATACCTCTGCATATCCCAACAGGGTCACGATCGCATGCGACACGAACAAAACATTGCTTTCCATTTCCTTTTCCAAAGGCTTTCCTCTATAGTTATCCCACTCAAAGAAGCCCC
Source organism: Danio tinwini (assembly GCA_903798205.1). NCBI lineage: Eukaryota > Metazoa > Chordata > Actinopteri > Cypriniformes > Danionidae > Danio > Danio tinwini. The sequence goes on along the minus strand of CAIGQZ010001492.1, from coordinate 19,195,297 downwards.
CCAAAAACTCTGCTTTAGAATGATGAGTCAGAACCAGAGCCCCGCGGTGGTCCAAATTATTCACTGATGACTCAGAGCTGTAGCACAGAGCGAGAGAGAGGGTACATCCAGCCATTTGACTGTAACAAACTGGCTAGTCGTGGCTGTTTGAGGTGGTTCTGCTCGTCAGCACACCGCTTATTATGACTCAGTCCTCACGCGGTTCGCTCTCCCAGCGCTGACAACTGAAGGCCACTGCAGAGGCGGCTCAACGCGGCACACTGTCTTCAGTCGGCTAATAGCTCCCTGCGACTCGGAGAGGGCCGCACTGTCAAAGGGTGCTTTTTTATTGTCAGTTTTTGGGAAATTCTGTACGAAAAGATGTGGCGCCTCATCTCTATTTCTATCGTGAAATGTCTCACTTAATATGCACAAGTCTCACCATGTAGGAGAACGCAGGTGCGCAATTGAGTTGTGCAATTGTGGTTTTCCACCTCAGTCAGTTTCTCCTGGTCCTGGAAGTCACAATGATGTCAAGAAATTAACTAGATTTGAGACTGGAGAAATCAGTATGGGGGACATTGTTCATGATAATTGACAAAACAGCATTTTAACAGAATACATAGAGTGTATGGTAAGAACTATATATTTATGTATATTAGGGCTGTCAAAATTAATTGTTTCTTCGGTGCACTGCGATGCAGACAATTTGGTATCGGTTCAGTAATAATCATAACCGATTATTACGCACTGACGTCCTTTATCTCATATGTGCTATATTGCTGTATATTATTATGGTGAGGGAGGCTACTTAACTACTTAAAAACACAGAAACTCTGCACAGCATCTTTCGCTGACAAAGTTACAGCAGAAGCCCTACATTTCATTTACCTTCCGAGCCAGAGCACGTTTATGTCATTGATGATGCGACTGTTCAGTTTATCAGGAAGAGAAGCGCTTTCGCTCAGCACAGCGGACATTGATTTAGTTATATCGTTTTGTATTATTTTTAGTCGTTTGGGATGCAGTGAAATGCAGTCAAATATTTTGCTGAACAGAATAGCACAGTTTGATAGCCTAGTGTGAGTGCACCCTAAGCCACTACACTTTTTAGGTTTATAGCATGCTTGTATGTTGGTATATAAGCGATTTGTTTTTCAGATGTTTGCTGAATCGTGGGCTGACCAGTAGCTTTTGATGTGGAGATACTGTTGCCCTAAAGAAACTAAATAAAACAGTCATGTAAAAAACAAACAAACAACCAAACTTACATGGCATAACAGATTTTATATGGTTTTAAAACCTTAATTTTTCCAAACCGATGTAAACTTTGAAATCGGTTATCGTCCCGTGACTAGTCAGGAAATTAACAAGAATTGACCCTGGAGAAGTCAGTATGGAGGAAATCGGTCATGATAAATCAGAAAACAGCATTTTAACTATATATATATATATATATATATATATATATATATATATATACCACTTCAGTTTGTTGATTACTTAATTACTTACTCCCACGGTGATTTATATCGAAGTTGATATTGAGCTGCACCATATTAATGTTTCATAACATCTAGTTTTTACGAGGTGGGTTGTTAGCCCAATGCTCAACCCCCAATCGAAGGACCAGGACATACACACATACACTATGGACAATTTGCAGTTACAATTTACAGACAACCTGCAGTGCATGTCTTTGGACTGCGGTGGAAACCAGAGCACCCGGAGGAAACCCACGTGAACACAGGAAGAACATGCAAACTCCACACAGAAATGTCAACTGACCCAGCCGGGGCTCGAACCAGCGATCTAGCTGTGAGGCAACAGTGCTAACCACTGCGCCACCCCAGACTACTTAATTAGTATAGCTTTAACATCATATTTATAATAGCTTTTACTCAGTTTCAACATTAACCAACATAAAAAAATATTACAAAATATTACACTGAACCAGGGATTTCTGTATGATCATGTGTCACCTTTCACTGGCGTAAGACACATCACACAAATCATAATAATAATAATATTACTGTTTTTATAAATTACTAAATTTTACAGACAGAAAGACTTATTTTTAAGAATGTTTTTAAAATCATAACCTCAAACTTATTTCTTTAAAGAAATGGTGGCTCGAAAGGTTTTAGCTAATAACGTCAGTTACAATCTCTGCATGAACAGTGATGAAAGTCCCAACATGTGGGTTCAGAATTCGATCTGTCGCTGGGGCTTCATAGTGTCAAGCTGAGACCCTGGAACGAACACACACACACACACACACTGACATACGCACACACTTCAATACCAGGGCCTGGAATGAAATGAATCTGCTGTTCCAAAGCAGTGAGTGTTGAAGCGAAGCAGGGGGCCGTTCCAGTCTGAGGGGGAGGCAGGCAGGCAGGCAGCAGAATGTGTCCCGGCAGGGGATCAGGGCCGCTCGGCTTTGTGTACAACAGAACCGTTAGCCTGGAAAGTCAATAGCGAGGCCCAGTGTATTAAATATGTAGATGCCGGTGGCGTCAATAATGCAGATTTGCTTGGTGGTGGCAGCAGCCATTGTCATAGTACACCAACAGGCAGACACTAAGCTATTCCAATAAAGTGCATTTGATGGGCTAGAACTGGATCACAATGTCCACAAAATCATCCCTATCACGTCCTGACCCAGATATGAAGTTAAACTTTTCTTTTTTTTTTTTTTTCCTGCATCATAGAGAATGCAGTTTACCTTGCACTAGGTGACAATCTGATGTGTATATACTAGGGGTGCAATGGGTCAATCTACTCACAGTTCAGTATGTATCACGGTTTTAGGGTCACGGTTTCAGTACGGTACAGTATGTTCCATGTTTAGAAAAAAAATGGCTTTTCTGAAAAATTCTGAAAAAAATGATTAGGCAACAAACACCTGACAATGCTGCAGGCTTCACACATGACTGTAGATTTGCATATTCTCTTGTTAATTAAGTAAATGTAGGGCATTTTGAAAATTGTATGTTCAAATAAAATGCTTAAGAAAAATAAAGAGAGAAAACTTCCCCTTTTTCTGTTATACATCTTGACTCAATAGTCTCAACCAATTATGCAGGTAATAATAAAGTCAACATATCAACAATAATTGAGGACTTTTAGGTTATTTCTGTTTACATTATGCTTGCGTTACCAAGGTAACAACGCATGTTTATTACCAATCATTCCAGAGAGCTCAGTTATCACAGTTATCAGCATCATCGAGGTGGATGAAACTTAAGCAACAAACGTGTGTGGCTCTTCTCTCTTAATTCAGTGGGAACAGTGCGGGTGCGAAAGAACACCTAGCGGGAGCGTGACTGCAAAAACAGACCTGCACGACCCGCTTTAGGCTGTATGCCTGATCTGTCTGTGTCCAGTACCATTCAGAGACTTGACAAGGGCTGGAAAAACTCAAAAGTGGGGTGGGTGGGGGTGAGCAGAGCGACCGGAAGGGATGCCTGGTCTGTCGGCGATCCAGGGGTGTTACGCCCCATTCACAGGGGGCGTCAGCTTCAACGCTTTCCATTCACTTTGAATGGGTGACGTCAGGCATTGCCGAACTGCATTGTGGATCCGAGTGGTGTTGATCGCTGCAGAAGTTGGGACATTCTCAACTTTTCAAGCACCAACGGAAGCGTCAGCCAATTAGATCGCTGTATGCAAATACACCAGCTCAGACAGTAGCCGACAGTAGACTGACTAATTGCTGACGCTGCTATGACGATCACCCCAACTTCAGACATGCCCTCTGTCAAGCGTTGACGCTGAAGCCCCGTGTGAATGGGGTGTTACAGATTGTACTAATCACCTGAGGACCGGGGGAAGGGGTTGAAATTCTGGTCGTTTTCCGGGAGAAATGACAAACCAAGAGGTGGGTCTGACTCCCGGGACCGGGAAAAACAGGAGTGTTGGCAGGTATGGTCGACAACAGATTTACATATTAAGAGATGATTGGACAGGTCACAGACATGTGAAAGGTAATCAGAAGTGTAGAAAAGCGGAAATTTGTTGCTTTGTTGCAGTTGTTTATATCACCAAACCAATATTAATAATGCAGATTCTGAACCGCGGATCACAGGGCGCATCGAACCGTAAGAGGACAATGAGATGATATGATTTTTTACAGAGAATAGTTGCATCTAAAATATATACATATATTTAAAAAAAAATTTAAAGTAGGGAGGCGACTTGATTGTGTGGTGATTCATAAAGAGTAGGCGGAGCTAAAGATCTTTACTAGCTAATACAGTGAATGGTTGATTTATTTATTTTTTCTGTACTGCAAAATAGTGGATAATGTAGTTTTTCCTGCACAAATTATTATTTTTTATCCTCTTTTTTTAAACTGTTCACATTTGAAAACTATAGGTGATATATGCATATTTGATATAATTTGTCAAGGTAAGTTTTGACAATTGTTTAAATTAAATTAAATATGTACTAAAAAAGTTTCACCTGTGGGATGGTGACAATTATTATATCAATGGTGACTTATTTATAATTAAAGACTAGATTTATACTTCTGCGTCAAGCGCACACGTATGGTCTGGCATAGCCTTCGCACAGTCGCAGTGTAATTTAACTACACGTCGCAATGACGCATAGCACAAGCTCTGTGATTGGTCGGCTTGGTAGCAGTTACGAGTGTGGGCGGTGCTGAAAGCTGCGAGCCTGATGGAGCGATTGTTTACATGTGTCAAGTCTCATGAAGGGGTTCTAGATGGAAACTTTTGTTTTGTGTTTACCTTATGATTAAAGTTGTTGCACGTGCACTGGTTCCCACCTCTGAATGAGCGAGTTTTAGCTACTTGTAGTATTCAGAAAAAAACAAAACACCTTTGAAAAAACTCAACACAAAGGAGCATAAAAACCTACTGCCAGCTAGCGTTTCGGAAATGTTATTGCAGAGCAACACAAACAGCACGCAGAAGTATAATAAGAAGTATAAAGTGTAATGCAGGTCACGCCGATCACTCGGCGTAGAAGTATAAATCAGCCTTAAAGGTTAAAGTTGAATTAACACAGACAGATGGGTTTAACAAAAGCATATATAGTTGATTAAAGAGCTCACAACAGGACTTTTTAAAAGTTCATTAGTTATTGTTGTAAATAATTTTGTAAATAATGTAGAAAATGAATAATGAGGAATGATGAGTTTTTACTTTCAGCCCGCCTGTTGGGCTTGGTTTTAAAACAGCTTTTCAGTTTTAACAGAAAAGTGTCAGAATTAATGATCCAAAAATCCTTCAGCTTTTATTCAGTTTAGTGTTGATTCAACTCCGTTCAATAACTGGTTAAGTTCATTCATTATAAAATATATTGATTCAGATGCTTTAAAGCAAGTTTACTGTGGTCAAATCAATATTATTAGTGAATAATAAGTGTCTTTTTGAAGCCAACTAACCAAACCAAAGTCAACAGTAGCAAAAAAAAAAACAAAATCTATATCACAAATTGAGAAAGTTTGAAGAAACCACGCATAGACTGATTCTGACCCTCATTTCGTTCATTCTTCTGTAAAAAAGACATTTTCAAGTATGGTTTAACATGGGGTCCAATGCCACATTTGACCTCTCAGAGTTTTGTGTTTGACAGACAAAAGAAAGTCAAGTAAGACAGAATTAAACTAAAATATTCAACATGAGTGACTCATCCATGCATAACCTAAACAGAAATCAAGATTAAGTCCATTTGACAAGACACTTGCATTTGGTTATATAAAATAATGATTCTAAACAAACAACTAATGTGTCAAGTTGATTATGTTCACATCAAAATATATTTTCAATCACTGGAGAATCAAAACCCTTCTTATAATGTACTATTTCTCACTGAAGAGGAGTTTTGTAAGCTGAACCTGATCTACATACAGGCATCCTGACACAGTAACCCCATGAAGAGCATCTTAGACCAATTTGTAAGCAGCATGCAGTATATAAACTACACACAGTATGACAACATAATGAACAGCTAGTATTACATAACCTGTCTGTAGATCGGATTAGCAATCTACAGACTGCTGGACAAGCACAGCCATGCAGTTATAAAACGCAGACGTGCTGTGCAGACTTTAACCATTGTACACTGAAATGAGGTCTTGACATTCACTGAACTGGAAATAAGTCAATGTCATGACCCAAAAGGCCAATCGATAACTTTCACAGCAGTGTTCAAAGGCCTTCATAATGCATGAGCATGTGCAAATGATCACAATCAACACTGTACTGATAAATCTAGTCATACATTATGACACAGAATGCTGCACAGAGAAGTGCCTTGGTTTAAGTGCCTCTGAGAGACATTGGTGATGTTGTAAGTAGGATACAGACTCACTTGAGACTGAACCTGCAACCTTTCTGTCATACAGTAAGTGTCTGATGGTAACTAACCCTGTTACCATGTTTTGTTTCGTTTTTAATCCAACCTGTGATTGCTTGACGAGCGTTAAAGGGCCATGAAACTCCCCCCTGTCTCAGTAGGGTGTTTTCACACCTCTAGTTCGAAAAAAAGTCAGGAAAGTGGGTAAGTCTAGCTTTGTTTAGGTGGGAGTGTTGAGTGGCGAAAGAGGGGAAGGGTTTACATGAAAATGGGAGTTTCAATTCAAGCAAGAGCTGATTTTCACAGAGGCAAAACAATCACAGACGCAGAGGACAAAAAAAGTGACTTAGTTTACATGGACATCAGTAATCAAACTTTAACTGCAGTTTGCCACTTCCACTTTCATTCAGACACATTTCATGCATGCCCCCTGTGACAAACGAGATATTGGATGCGAGGAACTGCTGGAAGAGTGCAGTTTTAATGAAATGTTTGATACCGCATGCCATATGGTAGAAAAAACTCTGCATTTCTCTGTAACTTAGTATTTACAGCGGATCTTTTAGCCCATAATACTGTAGTGATATTAACGTTGTGAAAACTTAGTAACTAAATCATTTTGACTAAGTTATGTCTTTAACAACTGAAAGAGTACTGCTAATGATACTAAATAACTTTGCCTCTGAAAAAACATAAACAAAGCACATTGATCACACACTTACTAAATCCGTAGAGACAGGATAATCAACACAAACTGGAACCGCATCTTTTTTTAAAGAAGACAAGCGGCAAATCCGGATTTCACCATTTCCAGATGCAAAAAGCTCTCGGGTAAAAAATGTTCCTTGCAAACATATTTTTGTTGCATGTTAGCAGACCACTGTAATCCACACGTGAGTCCAGCTGCACTCTCATAGAGGGGGAAAGGAAAACAAAACCTTTGTTGCTACACATTTATAAACGCAACTCTGACAACCCATGTCTCCAAACAATTCTTCATCCACTTGTTTTGAACACGGTTGGCAACACAATGTAGCGTCTCTCTGCCGTCTGAACATGGTAAAAACATCTTCGAAGCTATCATGCATATAAATGAAGTTGCGCCTCATATTAAAAAGAGCACGCTGATTGGTTCGAACCAAGTCTATCTCTTGATGAAAGCTTTAAAGACGTCACGTTGTACTTGCTGGTACACACATCCAGTCTATCGCCGTGACGTATCTTCAAAATTTCTTTTCAAACCGGATGAACGACAAAATAACGCAAAAACTACCAATTTTCACTTTTTTTGTGACATATATGTGTGCTAATAGTGTTTTTAGCAGCGCTGGACACATATATGACTGTCAACATCTCAAAAAATGTGTTTTGGTTTTTGTGACCCTTTAAGAGAAAGTTAAGATAATATTTATAAAGTGTAGTATTTTAAAAATGTATGTTTAAATGGCATTTTCTATTGGGCAAAATGTGATATGCAAATGATTAATGGCATCATAAATGCTTACGGCAAAAATAGGGACACCAAAAAAAATTTTTTTTTCACTTAAATGTTGTAACTTCGATTTCTTTTTATTCATCAAAGAATCCTGGAAAAGTCATAATTATAAAAAATTAATATCTGTCGGGTGACAGTATGTACATTTTAAACTACAGTTGCAATCAGAATTATTCAACCCCCTTTGAATTTTTTTGTCTTTTTTATATATTTCCCAAATGATGTTTAACAGAACAAGGAAATTTTCACAGTATGTCTGATAATATTTTTTTCTTCTGGAGAAAGTCTTATTTGTTTTATTTTGGCTAGAATAAAAGCAGTTTTTAATTTTTAAAACCTATTTTAAGGTAAAAAATTATTAACCCCTTTAAGTTATTTATTTTTTCCATAGTCTACAGAACAAACCATCATTATACAATAACTTGCCTAATTACCCTAACCTGCCTAGTTTAACCTAATTAACCTAGTTAAGCCTTTAAATGTCACTTTAAGCTGTATAGAAGTGTCTTGAAAAATATCTAGTCAAATATTATTTACTGTCATCATGTCAAAGATAAAATAAATCAGTTATTAGAGATGAGTTATTAAAACTATTATGTTTAGAAATGTGTTGAAAAAAAATCTCTCCGTTAAACAGAAATTGGGGAAAAAATAAACAGGGGGGCTAATAAATCAGGGGGTTGAATAATTCTGATTGCAACTGTAAATATGATTCCTTTAAACCATTTAAATTGAAACATTTAATTTGAGTTAGCTTTTTTGTAGCTTAACAATAAAACAAACCAATAAAAGGTTGTCACAAGGATATACACAGGAGACCCAAATGCAAGTGAAAACAAGATGATTTATTTAAAGAGTCACAACTGGTATGATCTCACCAGATATAGTGTTGAGCAAGGGTGCTCACACCGGGAATACAACACGCTCCACAGCGCTAAAAGTTCATTCGAGAAATAGCACCAGATAGAAGTCTATCACTGATATCTCACCAGATATCGAGGGAAGGGGAAGGTTAGTGCTAGGTAGCAACTCTCAAGGAAATCGACACGCTTACCAGCGGTAAAGTTCATCAGAGTAGCGGATTGGGATGAAGTCTCTCACAGATAATGTTGTCATCAGAGCAGGCAGTAGTAACAACATCAATGAAACGGAGGCGTGCATAAGGTCCAAATGAAACAGGATTATGGTGGTAACCCTTCACCAGAAACGAGCAAGAGCGTCTAACAGGGAGCAGACACAGAAGTGAACAATACAACGGACTGATAACGCTATCTACAAAACACTGAACATATATAGCGTGCAGAAGGTGCACCAGCTGATTGATAGCAAACACCTGGGTGCTGTGAGTGGAACCAGACACGTGACCACCCAGCTGATGAATGTAAACACACACATACACACACACCACGCGGTGAAGATAACCCAAACAAGACACACCCACTTCCCACACACACACACACATACACACACACATGCAAGAAGAACAGAAAGATCCACAACCGTGACAAAGGTTACATAAAATTTGAAATGACAATCTCTAAACCATCTCCATCATTCTCCCTCTCTTCTCAGATGGGATGGTGGGCCAAATCAAAGGTTACCATGGGCCAACTTTGGCCTGAGGGCCCTAGTTTGCACATCTCTGCTCTAAACTCTTCTTTGATGAGAATTGTGAAGCAGTGTGTAAAAAGGAGCACCAGTGACTATTCTGTTTGAGAAAGTTAAATCACTTCCATATTGATAAATACATGATGATTTTATTTTACCACGCTTTTCTTGAATCCGTTTTATCTTTTACTTTGGTGTCCTGGTTTGGAAATCTTTCTGTTAAGAATAAAATTATACTAAATCAAATAGTTAAGTGGTCCAGTGTCACAAGCCAATCTGGATGCTGTGTAAACCAGGCAGCTAAAGAGAATTACAAATTCAATTTTAAGTGACACTGCTCATCCCCTACACTCCTTCTGGTCGCAGGTTATTAGTATCAAGCTGTAGAACTAAACGATACAAAAATAGTTTCATACCAGCAGCCATTAGATAGGTCCCACTTTATAATAAGTGTCGCTCATACCTGTGAACTTACATGGTAACTAGTAGAATGTAACTACAGTGTATGTACACACTGGTACATAGTATTTACTTGTGTAATACACACATGTAACAACACTGACTAGTATGTGTAATTTCAAATGTGTAGCAGGACATTGGTAACAACACTAAAAAAGTACACATCTGTAACAAGAATTACATAAGTGCATTGTGTAACAACAATATACTTGCAGGTGTTTTCCCACTTCCACACCTGTTTGCATACCATGTACTTCTGAACACTGTATTAGAATAAGAATGTCAGAACTAATGCTGCATTAGAAGGTTTCACCTTGTGATACAGAGAGTAATAACAGGGTAAATCATCAGGAACTGTCCACTCAATACAAAGTAAAAAATGGTCACAAATTACTGTGTACTATATAAAACCTAAGCCTTTGTGCAACTGTTTAACAACAGCCAACTTCTGCCAATAAAGTATAAGTGTATATATAAATGTACAAATGCCTTATGTGTATATGTTGTTTTAAGTTAAACTGTAGAATCACATTAGTAATTCACATTAAAGGGGTAGTTTACCAAAGATTGTGTTATTAATGTCCTGTTACACATTTGAATTTACACATACTGTTCAGTGGGTTGTTATTTACACCAGTATTACACAAGTAAATACTATGTGCCCGTGTGTACATACACTTTAGTTACATACACATCTAACTGAGTAACTTTTATGCAGAGGTGTCGGTACGCAGAGTTTTGCAAGTCGACAAAACTTAAGTTATAACATGATGATAATCTTATTTTGACTAAGCATGGCTATGAAGCAGAAAGGAGGGATAATAAGTCAGGGTGATAGGTCTAAGGCTTAATAATTCTCGTCCACGAGTCGGGTCTAAGACAACACATAATTACATAATTTTAAATTTTTTTTGTATTCTGTAGTACTGTCATTAATATTCATACAAAAGATTTCTTAAGTGATCTTAGCATTTTCCAGTTACATTTAGAATTTTTGTAATTTATTTAGAATAATAATTGTATATTAATAATTTTATTTATTTGCAATAAAGTATATTTATAAGAGTAAATAT
>CAIGQZ010001492.1:19161204-19183953 GCA_903798205.1 Danio tinwini | reverse complement strand
TATATACAGTTGAAGTCAGAATTATTAGCCCCCTTAGATTTTTTTTTCTTTTTTAAATATTTCCTAAATTATGTTTAACAGAGCAAGGAAATTTCCACAGTATGTCTGAAAACATTTTTTCTTTTGGAGAAAGTCTGATTTGTGTTATTTCGGCTAAAACAAAAGATCGGCTAAAAGAAAATATTTTTAAGCCATTTTAAGGTCAAAATTATTAGCCCCTTTAAGCTATTTTTTTCGATAATCTACAGAACAAACCATCATTATACAATAACTTGCCTAATTACCCTAACCTGCCTAGATAACCTAGTTAAGCCTTTAAATGTCACCTTAAGCTGTATAGAAGTGGTTCTATGGTTCTATTTTTATTTATTTTTTTGGCATTTTTATATTTTTTTGGCAGGGGCAAGAGGGCTGGTTGTATATGGTTGGTCGCCCAGGGTGCCATTTAAACTAGAACCGCCACTGAGAACAAAACACTGTTATACAATGACTTGCCTAATTACCCCACTTAACCTAGTTACACCTTTGAATTGCACTTTAAGCTGAATACTAGTATCTTGAAAAATATCTTGACTAAAGAAATCAGTTATTAAATAATTAGTTATTAAATTATTATCTGTAGAAATGTGTTGAAGATATTCTTCTTTAAATTAGAAAATAGCCCTACATCCAGGCAACTAACAGAACTTTTTTTTCCTATGCCTAAAGCAAACCTTGATCTTTCCCCTTGCTTCTCTCTTGGTGTCTATATTGTGCTGACCAGTCCTATAAAGCAGGGCTCTCCTGAGATGGAAAAGTACTTGCTGTGGTAATCCCTTAATCATCAGGCTGTGCTGGGATTACTAAGGGATGCCCCAGCACTGTGCTTCTTGCCCTTCCACCAGCGCCATCAGACCAGTCCAGTGCCACACGGCTTGGCTTTTTCCATACCCTTTTTAGCTCATGAACCCCCAACCCCCAACACCATAATCTATAATGACATTATAAATTACCTCTCATTCTCTTTATTAAAATGCAACCAGAAAATACAGGTTCTAGTTGGATTTTTTTGGGGGCTAATTGTTTAAGACATATAAAAGAAAGAGAAAGACAAAGATGGACGAATGCCAGAGCTGTTGTCAATATTGCCTGTATTGATGGGATTCATGCAATTCCTCCTAGAAAACACATAATTTGTAATTGTTTTATTTTTCAGCATGCTAATGATCCCAAACACACTGTAATGAATGTATATGAAATCATATTTGGAGAGAAAAACAGCTGATGAAACAAAGACAGTCATGAAATGACCTCCACAGAGTCCAGACCTGAATATTCCAAGCATGTAAAGGCAATATTATAGGCAGTATGAGATTCACCTGGAGAGAAGAAGAAAGATAGAACTTGCAAAACGAATGAAAGAACTCTGAAAGAAATGCTGAAAGATAATTGATATTAAATATTAAATGGCACATAATTCTAGAAAAGACTCAACAAAAAAATTCAAGCAGTTGCTTGGTGCTAAAGAGGTCACGTTAAACCCACTTCTGATGCTAGTCATTTCATTCCAAAAGTAATTTTGTTCTGAATATTGTGTACATATTTCCCATATTTTCTGTTTGTATATTAAAGGTATAGTTCATCCAAAAGCAATGACCCTGCACTTGCTCCATACCTTTTAGATAGATTTGTGCAAAAGTCTTAGACTCCAAAAGCTGGAGGTAGCCTAAGACCTTTGCACAATACTGTATGTGATATTGATATCTTGACTTTTAGGGGACTGTTAGTTGTGTGTAGGTGGCAGTAAGTCTTAATGAGTGATTCACTGAATCTTTCAATCAAATAGTTTGTTAAAAATGGCTGATTTCTACAGAAATTGAACAATTGACTCTTTATGAATCTATCATTCAATCACTGGCTCATTTCCATAATTCAAAAATAGATAAATTGAAAGAACCACACCAGTGTTCAGCTTTGCTTGGTTGTAATTTGTTCTTTGTTGGCAAAATGTCAAAATATTGAAACGATTAATCGTACAGTTCTAATCTCAGCTCATATTCTAATAAAACTAGAGATGTGCAGATATAGAGGCCAATCAAAAGAGGCCAGGAAAATGCACTCAATTCATAATGTGTGTACAGAAAATGTCTCGTGTTGAATTACTTTAAAATATGATTAACTTCATTAAAAAAAAGCAAAAAAGAATTATTAGTTCCAGAATAATTTTCGTTTTTTCTCTCTGCTTTATTTTCTATTCTCTTCAACAAAGAGCTCGAAGGCCTCCTCTGAGAGATGTATGCCTCTGCATGCACACACACGCTCGTTTTTAACAAACACGATTTCATTTAAAGGACAGTTGGTGTATTGAGTTTTGTCTTGGATGTCATATGATCAAAATGTAAATGAAGGTGCTTCAAGTGTTATTCATGCAATAGATTGATAATTATATATATATATATATATATATATATATATATACAGTTGAAGTCAGAATTATTAGCCCCCCTTAGAATTATTTTTTCTTTTTTAAATTAAATTATGTATAACAAAGCAAGGAAATTTCCACAGTATGTCTGATAATATTTTTTCTAAGTCTTATTTGTTTTATTTCGGCTAGAATAAAAGCAGTTTTTAATTTTTTAATAGCCATTTTAGGGTCAAAATTATTAGCCCCTTTAAGCTCATTTTTTTCTCGACTGTCTACAGAACAAACCATCATTATACAATAACTTGCCTAATTACCCTAACCTGCCCATTTAACCTAATTTACCTAGTTAAGCCTTTAAATGTCACTTTAAGCTGTATAGAAGTGTCTTGAAAAACATCTAGTCAAATATTATTTACTGTCATCATGGCAAAGATAAAATAAATCAGTTATTAGAGATGAGTTATTAAAACTATTATGTTTAGAAATTATCTCTATTAAACAGAAATTGGGGAAAAATAAACAGGGTGGCTAATAATTCTGAATTCAACTGTATATAAATTGTATAAAGTTTATTGATGTTGATTGCAAAGCTTTTTAAATCTTATTTTTAATAGTTTTATTTGAGTTTAGTTTACAACATTATGCATTAAACTTTGCCGATAAGCATGTAAAATGTGGTTTTGCATAATCATTCATATAATAATAATATTGGTGAATGTAAAAAAAATGTTGAATGAGTTTGTTTTGTGCTTAGATTCAGTCTTTAAATAGCTGGGGGGTTTTAAATGCCTCTTTTGTTAAGCAGAATGCCAAAAACCGTAGGCACATTTAATCTCTCTTAATCCAGACACTTGATGTCTCCAATCTGGCTCTGAAGAGTTAGTTTCTCTCCTCTTACTCTCTCTGCTCTGTTTCCTCCTTTACCTTCTCTTCACTGGTTGCATTTTGTCTCCCCAGATGTTTTACTGCAGGTTTTGTCTTGACCTGCAAGTTATTGCTCTGTTTAGTTTATCATTTTTAGCATATGGTTAGCTGACAAATATGGAAAATTATTATTATTTTTTTACATATTATTATAATGAATTTTTTTTGGGGTGGGACTATTTTTTTGTGTTTTCACAAGAGAGGACAGTGACAAAATGTATGAAGTTACTATGTTTTTAGAAATATATGGATGGAAAAATTATACTATTACTCATTTCATAATTTTCCTTCAGCTTAGTCCCTTATCCTTTCAGCTTAGTTCAACTATTCCAGCATATGTTTTACGCAGCGGATGCCATTCCAGCCATAAACCAGTACTGAGAAAATTATACTATTAATCATTTATTAATACTTACAATGATAAGTTGTTTTTATTATAAAGCTAGTCTGTTTTTTTCCCAAAATATGTTTTGGCACGGTTGTTAGCACTGTCGCCTCACAGCAAGAAGGTTCGAGGTTCGAGTCCTGGCTGGACCAGTTGGCATTTCTGCATGGAGTTTGCATGTTCTCTCCGTGTTCCCGTGTGTTTCCTCTGGGTGCTCTGGTTTCCCCCACAAGTCCAAAAACATGCGCTATAGGTGAATTGGATGAACTAAATTGACTGTAGTGTATGAGTTTGTGTGTGAATGTGAGAGTGTATGGGTGTTTCCCAGTTCTGGGTTGCGGCTGGAAGGGTTGGCGGTTCATTCCGCTGTGGCAACCCCTGATAAATAAGCTGAAGTGAAATGAATGAATAAATGTTTCGACTTCTTATTTAATGCAATTGTTTTTGATATTATTAATTATTTAGTTTTTTAATGCATCCATGTCATTTAATTTATTCCAGTGAGGCCTGCAGCTTTAGAGACCTGTTGTCGTGTGTAATGATGGCGAGTTGCTGTAAGTTAAACTTCATTTTGGATGTGGATCACTGCCTTGAGAAAAGTGTGCTGGTTTCATTAAGTAACCTCTGAAGGTGACCTTGTAGAGGACAGGGAAAGTGGACTAGCTGGAATGGATGACCCAATACAGCATGCTGGTGTGTGTGTGTGTCCTCTTGATCATGTCTCTACCTATAGTCCCTGGGCTGTGGAACTGGGGCTGTGTAGAGGCTGAGCAGTAAAGTGACCTACATTACACTGCTTCCCTGGATCTGGAGCTCACAGACACACCAAATTTAGGTGATGGGAGCCCAAAGGTTAAATGTAGGGATGATTAATTGGCATATAAATAATTGAAACTTTGTTTCTTTTGTTCATTGAACTTTCATGTAATGTTTTTAAAGGTGACATGATTCATCCAAGAAATACAGTATATGCTAATCCTCAAATATGCATGCAAAGGATTTCAATCTATAGTTATTAGAGTCGTGAAGAATGTTTTGTAATCATTGACTTCAGTTGCATATATGAAACACCCACACAGCTATCTTTATGGGGACTTCCCATAGATGTAATGAATTTTACACTCTAAAGGGCCAAAAAAACTAATATCATTGAGAGTCGTAGGCCAAAGTTAAACATACCAAACTACAGTATGTAGGATAAAGTTTTCCGTTTATGTCTGTGGGTGTCACCATTCAAAATTAAAGCACAGCTTTTCACTTATAATGTCTTATTGCTCATCGTCATAAATTAAAATAAGGACGCATGAGAGCTGAGCGGGACTAAAAATAAACCGTGGAACTCTGACCAATGTGACGAGAGTTTACTCGCACCTGACTTGTTTTTAGCTATTTTGGTCCGTTTAGAAACTTGTGAAAGCGAACCGCACTAAGAACAAAGTGCAACATTGTAACAACTTTAATCCCTGTTTCTGAACAAAACAATTAATCTACAGGTGTGAAAGCACCCTTAATAAAATGAAGCGGATGAAGTCTATACTAACTTATTATTCAGTTTCAAGATGACAGATAAGCAAAGTTAAATATAAATATACTCACTAAAGTTCAAGATGATTCATAGTACCTCCATGAGCCTGTGCTATTAGTTTAATCAGATGTTATAGTAGAACAACATACCTTGGAATGTTGTGATTCACCAATCAGAATCAAGTATTCCAGAGAGCCACAAAATAAATTCAATTCAATTCAATTCATCTTTATTTGTATAGCGCTTATACAATGTAGATTGTGTCAAAGCAGCTTCACATGGAAGTTTATAGTGAATTGAAATAGTGTCAGTTCAGTTTTCAGTGTTTAAGTTCAGTTCAGTTTAGCTCAGGTCAGTGTGGGTTAATAATCACTACTGAGAGTCCAAACACTGAAGAGCAATTCCATCGATGCGCAGCTCTACAGATCCCAAACCATTCAAGCCAGTGGCGACAGGGGCGAGGAAAAAACTTCACCAATTGGCGAAAGTGAATAATTTAAAAAACCTCGAGAGAAACCAGGCTCAGTTGGGCATGACCATTTCTCCTATGGCCAAATGAATATAACATATAACGTATCAATAGTCCTGATGGGCAATTCACATTTATCATTTCTTTTCTTCTGCAAAAGACACTATATGTGAATGCAATTTAAACACGTACATCCAGTTCATGTTTACGTAGAAAAAAACAACACAGCAAATAATGATTTTCTTACTTAGATTTTTTGTCTTGTTTCTAGTCCAAACATCTAAAAGTTCTTAAATCAAGAAGAATTTTCTAGACAAGCAAATCATATTGTCTTGTTTTAAGAAATAATATGCCAAAATTAAGTGAGTTTTTCCTTAAAACAAGCTAAAAAAA
Organism: Danio tinwini; assembly: GCA_903798205.1. NCBI lineage: Eukaryota > Metazoa > Chordata > Actinopteri > Cypriniformes > Danionidae > Danio > Danio tinwini. The sequence continues at coordinate 19,177,850 of CAIGQZ010001492.1, read as the reverse complement.
TCTGCCAATTGGGTAAGCAAAATAATCTTATGTCAAAAGGAAAAACAAGATTATTTTGCTAACCCCATTGTTTTGCTTGTTTTAAGGAAAAACTCACTTAATTTTGGCATATTATTTCTTAAAACAAGACAATATGATTTGCTTGCCTAGAAAATGCTTCTTGATATAAGAATTTTCAGATATTTGGACTAGAAAGAAGACAAAAAATCTAAGTAAGAAAAGCCTTTGCAGTGAATGGAAATGATTTTCACGTGGCGGTTTTGGGAAAATAGCTATAGGTCAGCGAAAATAAATCTGGTAGGCCTTAACTTGTATTTTTTTAACCCACGAAATGCAAATGCTAAAAAACAAATCTTGATTCATAGATGTTTTTCCATTTTTTATGCTATCGAAATGAATTATGAGGACAGTTTAGCTCTGCAGTTAAATAAATTTGTCATTTATTGAAACTTTTTGTATTTTGAAACAATATACCGCAGAAGAAATATATAGAGAAATAAATCCTCACCATTACAGAGAAAGAACTGCCAGGTCATTACATACACAATATTTAAAGCTTTGTGTCAGTACACTAAAAGCAATACATTTCAAATATAACTTATACTAAAATAACATTTAACATATTTCTGTGTGGAGTTTGCATGTTCTCCTAGGTTTCCTCCAGGTGCTCCGGTTTCCCCCACAGTCCAAAGACATGCGCTATAGATGAATTGAATAGATTAAATTGTCCGTAGTGTATGTGTGTGAATGAGAGAGTGATGGGTGTTTCTCAGTGTTGGGTTGCAGCAGAAGGGCATCCACTGCTTAAAACATATGCTGGATAAGTTGGCGGTTCATTCCGCTGTGGTGACCCCTGATAAATAAAGGGACTAAGCCGAAGAAAAATGAATGAATGAATATATAGTATGTTTTATCACTCCTCATGTTAATCCAACCACAATTATATTATAACAGAAAAAAGTCAACTAATGAACCATTGTGCTACTACGCTGATATACTCTATAGTTACAATGCAAAATTCTTGGGAAGAAACATCATAACACCACAGTGAGGCTTCCAAATGCCATTCCTGATTAAGGGTTTCAAAGCTGTGGTGTTTCAAATACGCTACTTTCCTTAAAGGCTGAACTTTGCCTTTTGAAAGTGCAGTGAAGCACACGGCGCACCTGAACGCTCCAGCACCAAACAGAATGAAAACGAGCCTCCATCCAACCCACTCAGCCTAATTGCTCTGCAACTGCGGAGAAACAGGGAATCAATCATATTTCCATTCAATTAGCCAGCCCGCAGTTTGAAAGGAGGTGACAGACCTCTTTTAAACAAATGAAAAACAGGCAGGAAGATACAACCTTGGAGGACCTGTGAGGGAGACACTGCTGGCAGCTCTGCGGTCCGAAGAACATTGCACAACACTTAAAAACTCTCCGGTTTTTGTGGTCCAAGCCTTACGTAACCTGGCACAGGTGCTTTTTTTTTTGTTAGTGATGGACGGATAAAAGCTTGTTGACGCGATGGAAAAAGCAAGAAAACACACGCATTATAGTGCATTACACTAACCCCAATCTGGAAAGGTATTTCAGAGGCAGATCTGAACTGACATGCACTTGTAATTCAATATCAAATCAAAACAGACCTTATTTTCTTTCTTATTCGTATTGGGAACATTTCTGTGCACATTATACCAAAGATTTTAAATATCATACCTTTTTCTGAGACATTTTGTTTTCAGTTGACATTAGGGCTGCACAATATTTCATTTCAACATCGATATCACAATGTGCGCATCCGCAATAGTCTCATCGCAGGATCTGGAATGTTGAGTTTATATGTTGGGATTATAGAAGCCACCGTTTAGGACACATTGGATTTCATTGCAGAATTGAACCATAATGGAGAGAAAGTTTATTGTTTGCATGTCTTTTTAAGGCATTAAGCTACAAAATATTTCTTGATTTAAGAGTTTAGATATTTGCAAAAGCATTTTTTGCATTGTGATTATTCAATTTCGTTACCTGAATACTATTAGACTCCCCAGAAAAAACATCAAGGCCCAATCTCAATTCAATTTTTTTTCACCTCTTGGACCTTGAAACAGAGGGTGAATGGGAAGGGTTTAAAATTTTACCCCTACGTAATGGGGTAATCGTCGCAAGCTTTTACTTCATATGAGATTGACAAAAGGACGGGGCTCTTTAACACGACAGGGGGTGGTCAAAACCCAGTCAGACGGATAAACAGAGAAAAAGGAAGTTTCCAGGACTACGCCATATCATTAATATTGTTCAAGATTTTTTAACTAATTATTTTTTTATTATTTTTATAATTTATTATAATGATTATAAAATTTTTATATCCATTCAAGATTTTTTTTTATCAAACTTTAATCTTAAACTAAACTTTAACTAAACTAAACTAAACTAAATCAAAGGGCTAGTTTCTGTCCTCTACTTATAAGCTAAAAAGGCAATAATGGTCCAACATTTCTGATTATTACCAATATTACCATTATCACCAATATTACCACCAATTATCATCATTTACATTATCACCAATAAAGCCAAGAAATAGCACATCAGTATATTGTAAACAGATAGGTTCAAATATTCTTTTCCAGTTATCAAAGAAATAATTTCTTAATTTTAGTTTGTAACTATTAAATTGTTTTAAATTCATAATTGTAATATATACATCAGTGTAAAACCTATGAATATGGGAAAAACATTCTGTAATACTAAAACCACTGGGTCTCCACTTTTGCATGGCCTCTCTTTTTGGTTTTAACAAACTTATCCCTCAAGTTTTTCTAAACTTTTACAAAAACGTTCCTTCTTTCCCACGGCTGTTGCAATTGTTGCACTCATGGACAGATCACAAAGACGTCTGTACAGGCGTACCTGTTTAAGACAAAATCTCTTCAAAGTGATTCATATTCAACTCAAATCAAATGCGGCGCCGACTGTTCGCCTGAGTTTTAAAAAAATTTGTGCGCTCCGCCAGCCAAAATCATGTCGCCCGTACCCAAAGCGAACCTCCGCAAACACAGCGATGACGTCACATTTGCTGCGCGCACTGAGAGACAGATAACAGAAAGCTGATTGGCATGTTGGTCTTATTTGTAGTTAATAATAAAAATTACATTTGGTCTAGTAAAATAAAGAATTACAACACCATGAAAACCAAGCAACAACAACAAAAGAGAACTTAAATGAGCATTATTAATTATTTTGTATTGTATTTGTATATTTGTATTTAATTATTATTAAAAATATTTTGCACCTAGAACAATGAATTTAAGACTTTTTAAGGCCTAAAATTAAAATTTTTACATTTTAAACTTTTTAAGACCCCGCAGAAAACACAAACGCTGTTATGAATTTATTAAAACATGTGCTTGTTTGTTGAAAAAATTTTTATAAAGACAAAAAATACTAATTTGTGCATTTCCTACCTTACTGTTCAGCCATTTTGCCATTGTAGATGGTGTATTCTGGGAAATTTTCATACCCCTTGGTTTCGAGTGTAGTTCTGAAAAATCTCTGTTTCAAGGGCTGTCTATCCCTTGCCCTTAGCCCTACGCCTTCAAGTTAAAATGGACTGTTATGGGGAAGGGCTAAAGTGTAGAACTGGGATTGGTCCTAAATAGAGCATATCAAACCATCTGATAAAAATGTGTTCTGATGACAATATATATCGCAGAAAAATTAAATATCGCAATATCAGGTTTTTCCAATATCGTGCATTCTCTATTTCTGGTGGAGAAAATGAATGGAGTTTTTACATCCTACTGTTGCACACGGTTTAATTCTAGCCCTACGTGCACTCGCAGACGGACATGTTTGGCACATTTGTACACATTGTCCCCTTTGAGATGAAGCACCCTGAACTCTGAACAGTGAAAAAAAAATGACAAGACAATCTGGTCTCTGAATCTCTCTTATCCACTCCTGGCCTCCCAGGAGGCACATTTAGGGAAGAAAAAAAAACGAAAAGAGAGAAAACCTTAAGCCGAATCCTAATTAATATCTGGCCCAGAAAACATAATTCACTAAAAGTGCAAATAACGGCTACAGATGCCAATGGTGGTTTATAAGTAATGACTTGTGAATCCTTGAGGAGCATCTCTCTCTCTCTTTGGCCACTGCTGTTGGCCTTGTTTGTCCCAGTGCAGAGCTAAATTTGTCCATATAGACTGTGGAAGCGGAGGCTAGTTCATTCTGCCGTCAGCTGAAATGAAAACAAGCTGAGGGGAGCCACACTGGCTTCTCTTAGGTGTCAGGTCTGATCACAGTGGAGATGAACACACAGTCCTAGAGGCCTAGGGGAGGCAATGAGCTGGATTGATTTATTGATCAAATATTCCTCGCTGTGTTTTGTGGTTTCAGCTGCGAGCTATTACTCAGAAAATGAAATTCTATTACAGGCAATACAGGCAAGCCGCAGGGGGTTTAAATCCTTGCAAGGATCTGATGGTATTCGGAGCACCTCCAAGCATGCAAAGGACAAGTATCATACTCTGCATTGCTTTGTAAAAGCATACTTATTGTGTGAGATCAAAAAGGGCTCGATTTTGATGATCTAAGAGTACGGTCTAAAGCGCATGACGCAGGTGCACTTAGGACATTGAGGACAACAAATACACTAAATACACAAATACACTTCATTAAACATGTACATGAGTAATATCACACGAGTAGCAGAGCGATATGGCTGTAGTGACGATACAGCCACATCACACTGTTACTCGTTTTCTATTACGTTTGATGGTAAAATCATCTATATAAAAAAGAAAATCAAACACGAAGAGTTTAAAAACCCTTTTTTAAAAGAAAGGAACTGTTTTCTTCCACCATTCATTCACATCTGCAGCATTACTAATTCACCAACGTCACTTTAGAGCTAGTATTTGAATGATTCTCTAGTGTAATGTCTAAAGTGATGACAAAACAGGTAATTTTGCTCACATTTTAAGATTATAAGGCTGAACAGCGTGAAATGCCATCAGTCTACAGAGATTTTTCCAGTATTTCTCTCTTGCAATCGCAAAATTAGAATAATTAACCCTGAAAAAGCCAAAGCAAAGCAAACACTACCAGATTACTGTTGTGTTTGTGATAAGGAAAAACGCTAAACACATGCAAGCATTTTTTTCTTTCTGTCTGTTTACTGAACTAGTCTGCAGTAACAAAAACAGGAGACTCATTAGAAACAAACAGATGGCCAACCAAAATACATACATTCCTGATATGCAAGTGCCATCTCACACTCAATACACTACAATTACTATGGTATAAATACAGCACTGCAACATAAAAAAGAGAGAGATCGACACACCAATTTTTATAATGATTGGCAATGGTCAACACAGGGGCAAACAGATGTATACGGGCAATCCAGAATTGTAGTCAAAATAACAGGCAGATGATCACAAGGCAGGCGGCAGACAGAGATAAGCAGATAAACTAGGCGAGGATCAAAACAAGACGGAGGAAATGCGTTGTAATGTCACTATACAGCTAACAAGACTCAGCAACAACTGTGTGTTTTTATAGTGCAGTAATCAGTCCAAACGCAGCTTCAGCTGTGAGTGTCTAATCAATAGTGACTTGAAGCAAGTAAGTGTGTGTGTTGCATGACTGGGATCTGTAGTCCATAAACTGGCAAATTAGTAGTTTGTGTAAATGTGAAAGTTTTCCAGCAATCTATGATGTTTAGATCGCTGGTGCTCATGACAGTAATGTGCTTTAAACCAATCATAGTCTAATATCCTATTTCCTTTAAGAGGGAGTTGCGGTCACAGCATGATGCACTTGCCAATTACATGGCGGACTTTGTAAGCAAAAAACTGAACTAGCGAGGAAACTAATTTTCCCTTGCACAAGGTTAAAGAGCGACATTCACTTTTGACCAGCTTTTAGAAAGTAAATTGCATGGTCTATTTTAGTTGCCTCATAGTAGCAACGCATCAACAATCCACCTTAACACATTTCCTTTTAAGACCAGCACACCCACGCGTGAAAATGGATTTGCTATTTAAACAATGTGACATAGGATGTGAAAATAATACCTGAAACTAGCAAAGAACACTTGCGTTGCATCTGGTGCTGGATTGCACAGCATGTATGATAGGGCCCAATGTGAAAACATACATTACTTATGAAGCTCAAAACTTCAAAAATAGTCAATGATGTCATTCCTAGAGGTAAAATATAATGCAATTACTTCCGAATTTTAAGGAGCTTTAACCATAAAATATTACTAAGGGATATTTCAGTAACAATTAATGCTTATTATTACAACTTGATTTAACTCAAAATATATTCCAATTATTCATTAGTTTGAGTTTTTTTTAAACAAAATTTAAATTAGGGATGCATTGATATTACATTTTGGTCAAATAATTAATTTACATTTATTAAAGGGGTGGTCCATGGTGCATTATTAAGGCTTGGTTGTGTTTATAAGATGCAAAGCATTAGTGATGAACATCACTGATTATATACTGCTACTCATACTCATATTTCCTAGTTTCTCTGAAAAGCCCCCCCTTAAAAGGCTCTGATTAGTCAGCTAACATAATATGCTGTGATTTGCGGATCGGCTTACGTCACCAGGAAAAGTGTCAGGCCCCTACAAGCATGAGCTTTTGCGCTGGGTAAGCACTCAGATTAGCTGTTAGCCATATTAGTTCGAGCCTAAATCAGACAGAAAATGAAAAACACACAGCTAAACCTCACAATGCTATCTAAAATAACATCTGACAAGTGTCTTTTACATATATTCGGAATAAGCATGTGTAAGTGATATGAAATGTTCACATGTCTTTTGCAAGTTAGTTATTTGAGATGTAGAATGCATGGAAAGCAGCCGCATAGAGAGACACTGCAGCGCTGGTGAAGATTGTGGCTGTTTACAGCGGTTTGACTGATAAATATGAATTTGTGGCTAAATTGTTAACCAAACAGCATTTCCCGTTGTTTAAATCCAGCACTGAACTGAGAGTGATTCTGGAAGCTGTCCATTGTCAATGCTAGCTATATATTTTATAATTCTCTGGACCATAATTAAAATTAAATTGTAAGCACTTTTTCTCTTTGTGTCGTGTCCTATGGAAGCCCAAATACAGAAACAGAACAAGCTCTGTGGAAATAGTAGCGTTTTGACGGCATTTTAGCTTACTCTGCTATAACATTACAGCACCTCTGGCCACGCCCCTTCGCTGCGCAGGGTATATGCGTGTAGTGAATGCACATAACCTGAAGCGTTTATGATCTCATTAACCCGGAAGTATTTTTTTGTAGTCCCCAAACTTCATTGTAAGTTTTGCTAAGCTAACTCTGTAAATGTCAATGTCTCCCTTTGCATTGAACTTTGAGCATATTATATTCAAAAATGCTGTTTATGTTCACACAGCTACATAACACATTAACTAAAGTTTAAAATATGATATCATGGTGGACCACCCTTTTAAAAACCTCTTGATAACCAAGTAAGACCTAGTGGTTGGAGTGTCAATGTATAAAGATTTTAAATGCTAATAATTATTACAGTAATCTTTAGTTAATACTTATTAGATAAAAATAAAATAATAAAAGTTCTTGATGATCAATAAGGCACTGGGATATAATGTATTCCTCATTTGTGTTTTACATAGAATTACAATTTTAAAAGAATGATGATGACTGTTATAATAATACAAAAATGTATTACAAAATGAATATCTGTCCAGTTATTTTCAGCATAAGCATTTCTTTGGGCAGCACAAAACAGACAGTGCTCTTTTTTTAGCCAGAAATAAATCTAAATCTGATTACAGCTCTACAAAAGAAAGTCTGTGTGTGTGTGTGTGTGTGTGTGTGTGTGTGTGTGTGTGTGTGTGTGAGGGGGTTGCTGAAGTGCAGCTGCTGTCAGGAACCACACTCTAATGCCATGCCAAGGGCCACACTGACCCACATGAAAAATAGCATCCTTTCATCCGGACAACACCTGGCCACAGATGCTTCTGCTGCTCTTCTGGAAACAATACGCTGACACGTCTGTTTGTTTGGCTTAATTGTTGGATCAATGTTGTCATGATCAGACATCAGAGGAGGATTCGCCTGTGATGCTGATCAAACACTGATAATGGAGAATTGCTGGGAGGAGGCTGCTTTAAAGGGACAGTTCACACAACAATTATTTGTAGCAACAAAAATGTAATTATAAAAAAAACATATTATTTAAGCTCCAAAATGATAAAAATACATCAATTCAAAATGGTTTATTGTTAAAATGTCTAAATCATGAAAAGTGAAACAATATAAATAATTATTATTGGTATTACATGCAACTCAGAGTAATGTTGGGTTACTGAATATTACAGTTGTATTGCAGCAAGCCTCTGTACAGTATCAGTTTAGGGTGTGAAACTTTTTTTTTATGTAAAATGAAAATCTAACGTGACAGCTCCGTAACAGTTATTCCCCAATCTCCAATTCACCCTCTCTGCATTCCAATCAGTTTCCTTTTGTCAGTAACATTTTAAGCCAATAGATGAAAAGACTTTTCCCAACCATATTTGCACAGAGAGTTTATACATATATATATAAATATAACACATATAACAATATAAAAATATCACACTCTAAACTGATATACTGTACAAAGGCTTGATGCAATACAACTGCAATATTATTCAGTAACCCAAATTCACTCTGGGTTAAATACATACTACTTATAATAACAAAATATTCGCCATAATGAATGCAATGAAATAAAGTTATTTATGTCACATAGAATGCCAACATGGAGTGACTGCAAATATAAAATAAATTAAAACAATCTGATATTTGTGCCACAGGTACAGGTACTTCTTTTGTTAGTGATGGATGGATAAAAGCTTGTTGACGCGATGAAAGAAGCAAGAAAACACACGTATTACACTAACCCCAACCCCAAAAATAAAACTAAGTCAGCACCAATAGCCTAGTGGGCAGTGTGTCGACATATAGCGCAATATGAGCATCCCGAGTTAGAGACCCGACTCGCAGAGCCCTTTACTCTCTCTCTTTCTCTCTAGCTTCACTTCCTGCTAAAAATTAAGGCAAAACGTGTGTGTGTGTGTGTGTGTGTGTGTGTGTGTGTGTGTGTGTGTGTATATACAGTTGAAGTAAAAATTATTAGCCCCCTTTGAATTATTATTATTTTTTATATTTACCAAATTATGTTTAACAGAGCAAAGAAATTTTCACAGCATGTCTGATAATATTTTTTCTTCTGGAGAAAGTCTTATTTGTTTTATTTCGGCTAGAATAAAAGCTGTTTGTATTTTTTAAAAAACATTTTAAGGTCAAAATTATTAGCCCCTTTAAGCAAATTTTTTTTCGATAGTCTACAGAACAAACCATCTTTATACAATAACTTGCCTAATTACCCTAACCTGCCTAGTTAACCTAATTAACCTAGTTAAGCCTTTAAATGTCACTTTAAGCTGTATAGAAGTGTCTTGAAGAATATCTAGTCAAATATTATTTACTGTCATCATGACAAAGATAAAATAAATCAGTTATTAGAGATGAGTTATTGAAACTATTATGTTTAGAAATGTGTTGAAATGATCTCTCCGTTAAACAGAAATTGAGGAAAAAATAAACAGGGAAGCTAATAATTCAGGGAGGCTAAAAATTCTGACTTAAACTGTATGTATGTATATGTCAAAATTATTATCTATCCTGTGAATAATTTTTTTCCTTTTTCAAATATTTCCCAAATGATGTTTAACAGAGCAAGGAATTTTTCACAGTATTTCCTATAATATTTTTTCTTCTGGAGAAAGTCTTATTTATTTTATTTTGTCTAGGATAAAAGCGGTTTTTAATTTGTTTAAAATCATTTTAAGGTCAACATTATTAGCCCTTTTAAGCAATATTTTTAGGGATGTCCAGAACCGATTACAAGATCAGAAATTGGGCCTGATCATGCGATTTCAGACTTGATCAGAATCAGACATTTCCTCCTTTTTTAACACATCTATAGTTATGTGGTGGCACAGAGTTAGACCTCTTTCTTGACTTCACACAGAAACAGCAGCGCGTGCAGCATGACATCACTTTGTTGCAGAGACGCTATTGGTTAAATGCCAGCAAAGTAGAACACAGAAGCAGCTTGAAAGCGCGAGTATGTCTGCGGTATGAAGGTATTATAAAGTTGATGACGACAACATTGCCATAGCAAACTGTGAGATATGTGAACTTGGGATTGCCTGCCGCATATTTTAAGTTGAGGCGCTATTAGTTTTTATATTTGATTTTTTTTTCTAATATAATGTACAGAAGTGCTCTGTTTGTTAACAGGGTTGTTGAATGTTAAAATGAGGTGAATTAAATATAAAATAAGGAACATCCTGGATCTGTTTCTTTGCTCTTCTTTATTCTTTTTTGATGTATCATAGAAGTATCAGATTGGGTTTCAGTATTGACAGATACTCAAAATCAAATGACTTGGACTTGAACTCGAGGGCAAAAAAACCTGATAGAGACATCCCTACTTTTTTTTATTGTCTACAGAACAAACCATCGTTATACAATGACTTGCCGAATTAACCTTGTTAAGCCTTTAAATGTCACTTTAAGCTGAATACTAGTATCTTGAAAAATATCTAGTCAAATATTATGTACTGTCATCATAGCAAATATAAAATAAATCATTAGAAATTATTAGAAATGAGGGTTACACTTTACAATAAGGTTCATTAGTTAATGTTATTTAATGCATTTACTAACATGAACAAACAAAGAACAATACATTTACTACAGTATTTGTTCATGTTAGTTAACATTAGTTAAGGAAAACACAGTTGTTCATTGTTAGTTCATGTTAATTTACGGTGCATTAACTATTGTTAACAAGCATGAACTTGGATGTTAATAATGCATTAGAGAATGTTGAATTATGATTAATAAATGCTGTACAAGTGTTGTTCATGATTAGTTCATGTTAGTAAATGCATTAACTAATGAACCTTACTGTAAAGTGTTACCGAAATAAGTTATTAAAACTATTATGTTTAAAAATGTGTTGAAAAAAATCTTCTTTCCATTTAAACAAAAATTGTGGAAATGTTTTTTACAGGGGGGCCAATAAGTAAAAAAAAAATTAAATATAGATATTCACGTAACTTAGAAAGTCATGAAACAAACACCATGTAAAATACAATAAATTAAATAATTAAACAAGCTTTCCACTACTGCATGTTCAAACTAAATGTAGACGTTTAAGCAAAAGCCTTTTAAGGAACACTTTATTACAATGGCTGTTATATGCTTTAAAAAAAACAGCCTAAACCCTCGATCTCCCGAAACCCTCACAGCTGAGCGAACGCCTTAAATGATGCGACATGCAAATCGTCCCCGTGCAACAGATATTTCCTCCATCACTGACTCCATCATGACACAGCTGTGTGTTTCATTACCGCCGGCTCTCCCTCGGGCTCTGTGTCTTTTGTCCGCGCGTCTGTTTTGTGTCGATTTGTGTTGTGTGTGCTTTACAGCTGCGATAGACAGGGGTTTAATGAGCTTTATGTGAATGTTCCTCTATCCATTAGTGTCTATCAGGACTCCCTACGGCCTTCTCACCACAGGAAGAGGAAACAACCTCCATTTTTAGCCTCACATTCGGCACACGTCCACATTTATCAGCGCACAACTACACTAAAGCAGACCGCACCAGATAACATCAGCTGAGGTTTACTGCTAACTAGAATAGATACTGTATATCGGGTATTCCTGTTAGACCTCATTTTGAATTTACTGCCGTTATGAATTATGCTAATTTGATACTGTATGTTAGCTGGTTGGTCACAAGAATTGTCGTGGAAAGGATTGAAAAAACATGCAACTTACTTTAACTGTGCATTTATAATAGAAAAGACTTAAAGGTTTCACTATTAAGTGGCCTTAACTACTACACTACCCGACAAAAGTCTTGTCGCATATCCAAGTTTTAAGAACAACAAATAATAAATTGACTTCTAGTTGATCATTTAGTATCAGAAGTGGCTTATATGAAAGGCAAAGGCCTCCAGATAACATATGATCATGCCTTGATTTTTAATTATTTAATTAGGACAGTAAGGTCTGACTTTGCTTAGAAAAAAGTATTGTCACTTAACAGAAATAATGTACCGTATAGAATATAAAGGCATGGTGCAGTGGATAAAGTTAATATTCTGTATGACTCCCATGAGCTTGGAGGACTGCATCCATACATCTCTGCAATGACTCAAATAACTTATTAATAAAATCATCGGGAATTGCAAAGAAAACATTCTTGCAGGACTCCCAGAGTTCATCAAGATTCTTTGAATTCATCTTTAATGCCTCCTCCTTCATCTTACCCCAGACATACTCAATAATGTTCATGTCTGGTGACTGGGCTGGCCAATCCTGAAGCACCTTGACCTTCTTTGCTTTCAGGAACTTTGATGTGGAAGCTGAAGCATGAGAAGGAGCGCTATCCTGCTGAAGAATTTGCCCTCTCCTGTGGTTTGTAATGTAATGGGCAGCACAAATGTCTTGATACCTCAGGCTGTTGATGTTGCCATCCACTCTGCAGATCCCTCGCACGCCTCCATACTGAATCTAACCCCAGACCATGATTGGTTTTCCTTCACCAAACTTGACACATTTCTGTGAGAATCTTGGGTCCATGCGGGTTCCAATAGGTCTTCTGCAGTATTTGTGATGATTGGGATGCAGTTCAACAGATGATTCATCAGAAAAATCAACCTTCTGCCACTTTTCCAAATGATCAACTAGAAGTCAAGTTATTATTTGTTGCTCTTACAACTGGGATTGACGACAAGACTTTTGTCAGGTAGTGTATGTACTTGCATCAAAAAACAAAGACAATGTACTTGATGTGTTCATTATGTATTGCAGAACACTTGGGGGGGGGGGGGGATATGGGTAAGGTTAGAGAAATGTTTTGTGGTATGGCTAGGTTTAAGAGTGGGTTAAGGTGTAAGGGATATCAGGTATTAAATATGTATTTACACAATAAATACATTGTAACAAATGATCAATTTCTATATAAGTACATATTATTTACAGCCACTTAATATAAAATAGGACCACAATAACTATCTGAAAACACACAAACAAGCTAAATGAATAAATTGAAATATGTTAGTATCATACTTGTAACTATCCTACTTTATAAATGATTATCCTATACTATTTTTTTTTAAATAAAGTGGTTATCCTGCATTATGCAAATACCTAATTATTACTTATTAGTTATTCAAAAATAAAAAATAAATGAATTTCATTTAACTAAAGATGCCCATACAGAGTGATTGAGAGGTCAAATATATTTGGAAAAAATCCTACATACAGTACTGTGCAAAGGTTTTAGGCCAACATTAAATCTGTTGTTTTACTGAAGGTATAATGAATATATGTGACCACAAATCCAGCCATAAGTGTATTTTTGGTCCATGTTTTAATTGAGATTTATACAGGGTGAATAAATGATCTTTCAGTGAATGTATGGTTTGTTCTGATAAGAGTTAGGTTAGTGTTTGAATTATTTTGGTTAAATTATTTAAGACATGTGAAAGACAATGTTGGAGAGAAGCTTTTTGTCCTGGTTTGATCTGCATTTCTACCAGTGTTGTTAGCAATATTGTCTGAATTGATGGAGTTGTGAATGTTGAAAAGCACAGATAGGTTTTAATCTACTATGCCATTCCTTCTGGAAAGCACTTCAGTTGTAATAGTTTTCATTTTCAGCATGATAATTACCCGCTAATTGCAGTAAAATACTATTTGGAGAAAAAAAACAGCTGTTGAAACAGACAGTCATGAAATGGCCTCCACAGTGTCTAGACCTGTATATTATAGAGGCTGAATGAGGTCACCTGGACAGAAAAAGAAAGATATGACACTCTAAACTTAAAGAAGAACTCTGGAAAGTGCTAAAATAAGTCTGATATTACACAGCACATTATTTCAGTAAATGTCAGGACAATTAGAAGATAAGATTTTAAGCTGTTTAATTAAACATGGACTTTAGCTTGAAGAGGAAATGTTGTGCTGCTGCTGTTGTGTTTTTTGCTTTCCTATATTTTCTGTTTATTTTTACTAAAGAGACTGATTGATTATATATTGTGCAAAAGTTTTAGGCCAACAAAGCTGGTATAGAGCTTAGGACTTTTACACAGTACTGTATAAATTAATGTCACAAAAATGAAAAATATATGAGTTAAAAAAAGTAACCTGAATTATAAATAAATACAATAAAATACAGTTAAATGACAATGCAACTTTATGTAAATAACTATAACAAAAATAAATAATACAAATAAAACAATACAAATACAAAAAAACGAAAAATACAAAAAAGCGAGCTCAAGACTTCCAATCTCATGATTTTTAATTTCACATTTATATTTTCCTAGTATGTAATCTTTCTTTATATGTGTACTGTCATAAACACAACTATTTTTAGATTTTTTGCTGCCGTCTATTAATCGTAGTCATTTCCCCATAGGCAAGTGAAACGGAAGTTCTAAAACAATCGCAGAAACGAGCTCACTTCCGCTTTGCAGAATAAGGTCAATATTACCATACTGGAAAAAGGCCTTTAAGTACACAAGTGTAAACCAATGCTCTCATTAATATTAATCCTACAACCACAATGAGCACTGCAGCTCAATGCACTAAACGAAGCCATGATAAATATATATAAACCATACACAGAGGTCAATCCTCCTTTCTCTATTGATCAGCTCTTAATAAATGATACCCAAGGTTAAATGATTCCACCCCAGTCACGTCATCATCATGGATTTATAATGATGCTTATTCGCCATATCATCATCAACCTCCCCCTACTGATTTCGGTTTCACGTCGTTGTCGTCATTTTTTTTCACACACATACACACACACCGCCACACATCCCTGCGCTCTACAGGGAGCAGAACAAAGGGGATCTCCACTTTTCTCCAGGACTATTATTAGATCTTCAACCCAGCGACAAAATAATCACACGTTCAGCTGAATCACCACGCAGGCAGCGGAAGCTTCAGTCCTCAAGTATGAGAGACGAGCGAGCCTTCCTTTAGAGCCATGATAAACTGAAAAAATGGATTGGTTGATTACTTTGGATGTAAAAATTTCATTCAATACAAATCATGTTTAGTTTTAAGGGGAGAAACAATTTTTTTTCATGCAAATGTCACTTTTGGGATTTTTGGTTACTCAGAGTATTATATCTAAATATCTAATTTGTCGCACTTCATCAACTTGTGTCTTTAGATTTTCAATTACAATATTTATATTTAAAGAAAGTTTCTCAAAATTATTTTTTAGTCATAAAAAGCTGCAATTACAGCGTATTTTCCAGTTTAATTTATATTCATATTCTATACATTCATTTAATTTTCTTCGGCTTACTCCTTTATTTATCAGGGGTTTGCCACAGCGAAATGAACCGCCAACTATTCCAGCATATGTTTTACGAAGCTGCTGCCTTTGCAGCTGCAACCCAGTAGTGGGAAATACCCATACACTCTCATATTCACACACACTCATACACTACAGCCAGTTTAGTTCATTCAATTCACCTACAGCACATGTCTTTGGACTGTGGGGGAAACCGGAGCACCCGGAGAAAACCCACGCCAACATGGGGAGAACATGCAAACTCCACTTTAGGGCTGCACGATATATCTTTCAGCGTCGATATCGGAATGTGTGCATTCACAATTGTCAGGAGTTGGGATTATTATTGTTGATCAGCAATGAAGAATGCACATTTTACATTACATTTGATTATTCAACAGAGGCAGGACAAAACAGCGATATGCATGAGGTGGCGCTTCTCGTAATGGCGGATCGAACATGCTGAACGTGCTGTTAATAAATTAAATACACCTTATAACTTTTTGATGCATTTTTTTCTCTGTTCATTTATAAATATCATGATATATTTCGGATGGTTTTCTTGTGTTATATCAGTGATATCATGATCTATCATTATCGGGGGCAAAATATCATGATAATATCGTATCGTATTACTGTACCTGAATATGTAACTGCTTATTTAACTTTTATCTTTGCTCTATTTATCTTATTCATTTTTTCTTGCAATTTCTTTGATTCACCCATCTACAAGATTATTCCGATCAAAGTTACTGATTTTATTCCAAATAGCTATTCTGTCGAAAGTGTATACATATCGCAATATAAATTGCAGCTAAATTTAATATCGTAATGTCAGATTTTTCCAATATTATCCAGCCCTACTCCACACAGAAATGCCAACTTGTCCAGCTGGGACTCAAAACAACAACCTTCTTGCTGTGAGGTGACAGTCCTAACCACTGAGCCACCCTAAATTTTATATGTTCATACATAATTCGTCTGCTTATTATGTAAAACATTTTATTCAACAAAAAAAATGTATTTCTATTTTCTGACTGTTCGCGGTATTTTATGAATTTTGATGTGATCAAAAGAGAGATTCCCAAAATCCCCTCAGTACAAATGATTGATTCTGATGTGTCAGAAAATAATTTTAAAGTTTTGTGTGTGTGTTTGTGTGTGTTTGTGTGTCTGTGTGTGTGTGTGTGTGTGTGTGTGTGTGTGTGTGTGTGTGTGTGTGTGTG
>CAIGQZ010001492.1:19150876-19161194 GCA_903798205.1 Danio tinwini | reverse complement strand
GTGTGTGTGTGTGTGTGTGTGTGTGTGTGTGTGTGTGTGTGTGTGTGAGTTAAAAATGTATAAATAAATGTAATCATCACATTTTTTGTTGTTTGTGATTCAAAGCAGTGGTCCCCAATCCCTGGTACCAGTCCGTGGATTAATCGGTACCGAGACGCACAAAAAAATCATTAATTATTTCCATTTTATTTATTATCTGAGCTTGAACGATCTTTTATTTTGAAAAAATAATTAATTTTGAAAAACTGTGTTCCCTCAGTTACATCTTGCTCCCTTAAGTTCCAAAATTAACCCACAAGTTAAAAAATGAGTAAGAAACAGACGTCTTTGGAAAGATTCTTTGAGAAGGGGAAAAGCCCCGGTGAAGGAATGGATCCACAACTCATTTGTCAACAAATCAGGTGAATCCACCATGTCTGTGGAAGTAAAAGATCAACTGCTGTATCACGTCTTTTCTGCATGCAAGTTTGTTATTGTTGTGCATTGTGGGATTAATTGAGCTCACTTCAGAACATACAGCATGGCTTCAGACACCCCTAATAATGGCTGCTCCCTCAAATAGTGTACTACTTAAGGACATAGGAGGCAATTTTAGATACAGCCCCTTTATTCATAATTAATTACATAAATAATTGATTCAGATGATTCATTCAAAACAGAAAATTCATTTAGCCTTGAAGCAAGTAACAGTCTTTATAAACTGATCATTGAATCAATGACTCCAATGATTCATTCCAAAGCAGATTCATTCTGAAACGAACCACAGAGAAGCACAAATGTTCGGCTTTGTTTGAAACTATTTTCGTTGGCAGAAAAAAAAACAATATAGTGTTTAAAATGTAGTTCACTGACTTATGAGTATCTTCGCAGACATTGGTGCACTGAATGTGTGAACAGCTTTTTATGGGATTCTCCTGAGCAGGCTGTAGCGACATTCAAACACAGAAAACAATAACCTCTTTGTGAAGGTCAAAGAGTGTTGGGTAGAAACGCAGGACATATTGAAATGGAAAGATTTGTAAAGGCTAGATAAAACACAGAAAGAAACCAGATGTAACCAAATGGTCCAAATCTGAGAGGCCAAAGGTCATATTTTGATGATCAACCCCTAATCTGAATATTTAAATAGTTGAAAATCTTTAATAATAGAGATTTGATATATTTTAATTGAATAATTTCGATTTTAAATCAATCAGACTGGTTTCTTGAACATGACAATCAGTTTACTGTACTCAAATGGCCTCCACAGTCACCAGATATCAATCCAATAGAGCACCTTTGGGATGTGGTGGAACGGGAGATTTGCATCATGGATGTGCAACCCACAAATCGGCAGCAACTGTGATGCTATCATGTCAATATGGATTAAAATCTCTATGGAATATTTCCAGTACCTTGTTGAATCTATGCCATGAAGGATTAACGCAGTTCTGAAGGCGAAAGGGGTCCAACTCAGTACTACAGTAGTAAGGTGTATCTAATAAAGTGGCTAGTGAGTGTATATTCAGTATTCATGTCAAAAAATCATGTATTTATATTTTAAATTACAATCTGGTCATTTAGTAGTATATTCATGCCATCAATGTAAAATATTATTCACAAAATCTGGATTAATAATTAATGCAAATATAATATTCAGATGAATCAA
This sequence comes from Danio tinwini, assembly GCA_903798205.1. Classification (NCBI taxonomy): domain Eukaryota; kingdom Metazoa; phylum Chordata; class Actinopteri; order Cypriniformes; family Danionidae; genus Danio; species Danio tinwini. The sequence continues at coordinate 19,159,546 of CAIGQZ010001492.1, read as the reverse complement.
TGCAAACTACTTGACAATAATCAGTGTCTAATATATTTAGTAAAGCATAAATATTCATCATTTTCAAATTACAATCAATATCTATTAATATTCAAATTGCAATCAATATCTGGGATGCTTAAGTATTTAACACATATCCGTAAAATATATTAAAAGGATGCATTTAAATATGAGGCTAAAACTAAGCATCGTGATACTAAAAATAAATCAGTACCTGACTCGGGACATGTGCATCTATCTGTGCATTTTTGCGCAGTCATTTATCACCAGCCCCATTAGATATCTATGAGTATTTCATGCTCAGAAAGCTTCTGCTGGGTTTGAATGGGCTATTTATAGCAGGCCAATGACGTACTTTATCAAACGTAACCCCTTCCCGCAGATCTCGCCCAGAATTCCAAGTATCGCGATATCACGCAGCTCGTACGCTACACTGGGCTGTTTGAAATGAATGTATATGAAGCTGTAGACAGACAGACAGGTGTGTCGCGGCATATGGCGATGCAGCTGCCGACATCTTGAGAGAGAGAGAAAAAGGTAACCCCGTTGCATGAGACATGCATGCAGTCAAAACCATCATGTTCAGTTATTTCCTAGATGAATGAGCCCCGTGTTCTGGCGACATGGATGCTGGATGCTCGCTCAGATTACAAACTCATAAGCGATGATTTCCGATGAATATTCGTCGATGATAACAATAACTGATCGAAAAGAGAAAAAGGACAATGTCAAAATTATGACGCAAAACATGGGGATTACAGGAGCTTGTGTCCCATCAGACAGTGAAGAACGGAGAGTGCAGCATATTTCCAGAAAGAAATCTGCCTGCATTTACACTATTAATGAACGCATGAAAATATGTTGAGTATTTTTTGTCATGATGAAGAACAATTATCATATTTTTCCTTAGGTTTCTGTTATGGCTGTCATGTTAATATCAGTAGGCTAATTATTTTTCATGAAATATAATTTGACATAATTATACATTATAAAATTGAATTGGTATATTTTATTATAAATAATAATGCAATACCTATAGTAACGATCACATTATTGTTATTAGTAGCATGTATGTAAAATCAAATACAAAGGTTATAATTATTATATACAATACATTTGAAATATTATATATTTTTATTATTATTATTACTTGTATTATTGTTATTATTACTATTCTGTAGACACAGTAAGCACAACCTAATATCATAAAGCTACAGCAGTTTGGGAAAGCTCATAATTTATGGTCTTTAATGAAACCAGTCTGAAACTTTGCCCATCGAAATGCACGAAACATCCAGAACTGGATCAGTGTGAAGCTGTGGAGTTCCCTGTACTATAATAACACCCCAGGCTGTAATAATGAAGTGTGCTGAATATCCCTGCGCTTCTCATCCAGTATAAACAGTGCAGGTTACTTCTGTCAGTTCTGCTACACGAACACCGGACCAGGAATTAGTTTCCTTTTGTCCTTCGCCCTGTTATTTCCATTCGCACGCGCGCTAAACCCACACGCACACAGAATACACACTGTTCGTGAGTGCAGAGAGAGAGAGAGAGAGAGAGAGAGAGAGAGAGAGAGACAGGTACTCAACTATTTACACAGGTGCTGGAGACATAGGTCCAGGCATTCCCCTTCCACCTCGTCCTCCGAGATGAGGTCCGACAAGGGGCGCGTAGGCAGAGGTACGTCCTCCTGGAGAGGTGGCCTCATTTCCCGTAAGAAGAGCTCCAGGAACCTCTTGAAGGTTTTCTCCTCGTTGGCAGAGCCGGCCATCGCTTCTCATTCCTGGAGAGACCGGAGACAGACAGCTGGAGCCGGGCAAGAAGTCTACACTACTTTGAATCAGAGGCTCGGAGCGACTCTTTGGTCGCGCGGGTTGGGGAGGGCGCGCGCTCGCGAACGGAGAGGGATTCGCGCAACAGACAGGCGTGACGTCACAGAGGGGAGGGGTGTGAGCAAAAGGAGGGAGGGGTGGGGGGAATTAACCTTTTCATTAACCCATTTTTGCGACGAAAATTTACTCATTGAATTGAAAGGGTCTTTAAAATTTTATATGGAGCGTTTTATTTTTGTTGAAAAAAATCTACACATTAAAACGCATCACTCTAATCTATTCTGTCTCTCTATTAATGTATTATTAGGCTGTGAATTACAGGGGGGTTTGGGGGTCCGACCCCCTCTAATTAATGCTTGATTCCTTACTAGGTATACTTGTTTCAAGTATACCTAGTAAGACCTTGATTAGCTAGTTCAGGTGTGTTTAATTAGGGTTGGAGCTAAAATCTGCAGGACACCGGACCTCCAGGAACAAGTTTGGTGATCCCTGCACTATACCTACACACACTTCTGTCCAAACAGCTTACAAAAGATGATTTTCCTCATAGGTGCCCTTTAATAATGTAGATAATAGCTATATTATCATTAAACTTGGATGTTTTCTCATTAAGCAGTAATATTGTACTTTAATAATGCACAACATTTTTTTTCCATTTCATATTTGTTTATTGTATATTTCTAATATGCACAAAACGAGATATTTTCATTGATGGAAAAACAAAAAAAATCACACAGCCTATGAAACAGACATAACAAAATTCGCAGGGGTGGCAAGAGTATGCACCTGCCGGACTGTATATATAAAACACTGGCTTATAGTGTGAGGATCTTATTTTATGGTATATAAATAACTTTCCATTAGACCCAGGTCCAAGAAGTGCTCGCTTATTCAACCATTTTTAGCCACATCAGTGTCGTAGCTGCCTGAAATGTACAGTATGACGTCGACTGAGCACAAAAAGCCTGATGACGTATATACATCACGTTTAGCGCTGGATGTGTCTGCATTTCTCAGAGGCAGATCCTCATTTATCACACTTTCAAGTTATCAGATGGATTATAGGCCTAACCTTTTCCCTATTGAAATCAGCCAATATTAATGTTCCCGATGGCTCTAATATAATTATATTATAAAATGTCACCATGAGGGCTTTTTGCTACCCCTCAGAAATCTGACGGACATTTTAGGATATTATTAAATTCTAATTAGGTGGCTATAAAAGTAATGTATTGTGAGACTGTGATTCAGATGCCATGCAAAACAATTATGCTATATTTAATAATTTAATCGAAACTGCTTACTTCGACAGAGCTCTCAGAGAGCGTTTATGAGTGGGAAAACTTGATAAGTGATGCTGCTTGTGTGTGTATATAGGACATCAGAGCTTAAGCTAAAAATAACAACCGTTGTAGATTTCACATCATCGCTGGGAATTAACTGTTCCGCTCCCGGGCATTGTTAGTTCAGCTGAGGGTTGCCAGATGTTGTCATTAACCCTTAAACATTAACATACTTACGTCGTACATAATGCTTTTTTGCTTAAATGGCACGTCGTGCTTACTAGGTTTGAAGGATAATCTGTGTTTATGGTGGGTTTTGAATATTTGGGGTTGCCAGATCATAAATTGACCATTTCATAAATGTACAACTATAAACATTTTTGCTAAAAATATTATAGTTACACAATAATAATTGATGAGAAATAACAACATGAAAGCCTCCATATTTGTCATGAGCTTTGTCATCCTATTATCATTGCTGGATCAAGTGCAGGTTGCCAGATGCCATTATTAACCCTTAAAGTTAAAAAAGCAGAAAATATGCTTTGAAGTACAGACCATATTATTGTTATAGAATATGTTAGTTCAGCTGAGGGTTGCCAGATGTTGTCATTAACCCTTAAACATTAAATTACTTACATGGTACATAATGCATTTTAGCTTAAATGCTTACATGGTGTGAATGATAATCTGTATTTATTGTGGTTTTAGAATATACGGGTTTGCCAGATCATATATTACCCTTTTGTAAATGCACAACTGTGAATATCTTACCAAAATTGTAGTTACACAATAATAACTGTTAAGAAATAACAACATAAAAAGCTTCCTAAACCAATATTTGTCATGACTTTTGTCATCCTACTATGCTGGATCAAGTGCAGGTTGCCAAATGCCATTATTAACCCCTTAAAATTTAAAGTGCAGAAAATATTCTTTAAAGTACTGACCATAGTTATTATTGTTTTAGAATATGTTAGTTCAACTGAGGGTTGCCAGATCATAAACTGAACCTTTCATAAATGCACTGTAACTGTAAATATTTTAGCAAAAATTATTATAGTTACACAATAATAATTGATAAGAAATAACAAGATAAAAAGGTTCCTGAACCCATATTTGTCATCCTACCATCATTGCTGGATCAAGTGCAGGTTGCCAGATGCCATATTAACCCTTAAAGTTTAAAATGCAGAAAATATGCTTTGAAGTACAGACCATATTTATTGTTTCAGAATATGTTAGTTCAGCTGAGGACTGCCAGATGTTGTCATAACCCTTAAACATTAAAATACTTACATGGTACATAATGCTTTTTTTCCCTTAAAAGCTTACATGGTTTAAATGATAATCTGTATTTCTTGTAGTTTTAGTATATACGGGGTTGCCAGATCATAAATTGACCCTTTCATAAATGCACTGTAACTAAATATTTTAGCATAAATTATCAGTTGCACAATAATAATTACTATGAAATAACAACACGAAAGCCTCCTGAACCCAAATTTGTCATGACCTTTGTCATCCTACTATCATTGTTGAATCAAATACAGGTTGCCAGATGCCATTATTAACCCTTAAAGTTTAAAATGCAAAAAAATATGGTTTGAATGGTTATGGTACTGACCATTTTTATTACTGTTTTAGAATATGTTAGTTCAACTGGGGGTTGCTATATACAATAAAATGCAAAATTAACCACTACTGTACAAAATTGTAAAATAGACATAAGAAAGAAATAAAAGCGAAAAGATCAAGGATATGAATTATCGTTATTAGATTGGCTGTGGGTTGCCAGATAATATCCAGAGTATTAACCTTTTTCAAAAAAAGTAGTTTCAGTGACGTATAATTACAGTCATTGCTAGGTAACAAAAATGATGAGCACTTTTCTAGCAAGTAATGGCTGTGGTATTTAGAAACCGGTTACCATGGTGCATTTTTGTAAAAAAAACAACTAAGTGTAGCCTTGCTTGCAAACAGCAATTGCATTCAGAGTGAGCAAGTAACCTGTCAAATTTGACTTTAAAATGATAAGTCTGAGCTAAAGGAGTGTCTGAAGCACTGCAGTGACCCAGGATGACTGTTGTACAGCAGTGCAGGAATACCTTGCGTTCCCTCCTCACCTGAGAAAGCCTGAGGCCAAGAGCCTGTTAAACACAATTGAACACTCATCTTAAAGCAGCCCTGACAAATGATGTAATCCTGTTAGTCCAGCTCTTTGTCTCAGGCAGTTCTTCATTCATGATCTATCCATGTGTCCAACATGGAGGTTAAAATCATCAAGAACACAATGTCCTCTTCCTTCCACACGAGCAGAGTCAATTCTTCCAAACTATCTATCGCAAGCCAAGGAAATATGAGGTGAAGTGCTCATATTTTATCTTTGTGCTGATGTAATGCTGGCTTCCCAGCGTATAATTCAATTAAAGTGATGAACCTCACACACAAACGCTTGGAGTCAACTAAACCTGGATGATATAGTGATATTGAACAGGCACAATCTGCGGCTAAATCATTTATGTTAGGTGAATGTGAGTGGTAAACTCTTCATCTCTATAGTGTCACTCATGCATCAAGACAGACAGAAAGTCCTCCTGGTGTGAGCTGTACGACACAATGCACACCTTTTCATTACGGCTAAATTATACAATTCACATTTAGAAATTTAGGTAATTGCATATTTGGGCACAACATTTTAGCCCGTGAAATTTGAGTAACATGATTAATGACAGGTGATTGTCAACTAGTTTGAGTAATCGCTAACACAATGTCTCAGAAAAACTTTTTTTTGTGTTAATTAGCTGGGTAAAGTGGTGGGGAATAATAAATGCCAAGTATAGCTTTTAATACTTTGATAAATATGTCTCGATACAACAGTTCTGTCTGGTTCTCAAATCTGATTGGCTGATAGCCGTGAGATATTGAAGTAATATCAGCACTCATATAACCTCTTCATCCTTGTGTCTTCACACGAGTGGCAAGCAGAGGATTACAGTTTGACAAATATTGCAGCTGTTGGGAAACAATGTACCTATGAGGCTTTTATTAGGCGAGAATGTAGTTGCTTAGATTGCAACTGTGTAGTTTATTTAGAAGGATAGTGCTTATTTTAAATATTCATAATTTAGGAGATTCAGCGTGTTGGCGGCCATTAGCCTGTCATTGAGCAGAGCAAAGACGGTTGACATTCTGCCACAAGATGGCGACAGAAACTGCATAATAAGCCCTTAGGAGAGAAAACATTCTAGGTCGATCTCGCTCTTTCGTATTTTGTAGTGCTCTATTTATACCATAGTAATCTGGTAGTGTTTGCTTTGCTCTGGCTTTTTTAATATCCCGGTTGCAACAGAGAAATACTGGGAAATCTATGTAGACTGATGGCAATTTTTGCCGTTCAGCTTTATAATCTTAAAAAGTAAAAAAAAAAAAACAGTTTTGTCATAATTTTAGACACTATACTAGAGAATCATTCAAATACTAGACTAACGTTTGTTAATTAGCAATGGTTTCTGCTGTTCTGACATCAGCTGCAGATGAACTAGGGCTGTGTATTGGCAAGGGCCTCACAATACGATACATATCACGATACATGGGTCATGATACAATATATCACGATATATTGCGATACAATAAATATATTGTGATATATTGCAATAGTTTGTATTAGTATGCATCACATTATATTGACAACTTGATAAAGTCAGCAGACAAATTAAAATTCCAATTCATTTTCCATCCATTCCAATTTATTAGAACTGCAGTGTGATTGAACAGAGAACTATATATATTGCAAAGCTTACAAATGCCATTTTTTTGGTCTAATTCAGTACTCCCTGGTATAGCGTTAAAACCAAAGTTCAGCCACACGTCAGCTCTATAAGATGGAGGCACCTTTATATTTTCCACCATGCTCACTTTTGCTTACTTCTGATACCGTACTACTTGGCGTTGTGTTGATCGCGAGTTAGTGAAATCTACAGAAGCGGAGGAGAAGGTCGTTTGGCACAACTTGAATCGATACTTGAGGTTGGACTAACAATACACTATCGTAAAATAAATTATTGCAATAGTTAGATGTATCAATATTTTTGCACAGCCCTAGTATGAACGGCAGAAGAAAGTAGTTTTTCATACAAAAGGATTTTTGAGTCTCTCCGTGTTTGATTTTCTTTTTAAATAGACGCTAATGTCGTCAAACTGTTGTAGAAACGCAATATTACACCCGTAGCAATGCGATATGGCTTAATATTGTCACTGGTGGGACACTAAGGCACTCGGTCTACGGCTTCAAGCCAACGCATGCCCTCCATCAGTGCTGATATTCAGCCATATCGCACTGCTACTCATGTGACTACAAGTTGTAGCTATTTTGAAACTGATTTGCAGTACTATTAATTCCGATTGAAGCATTATACTCTATGACTGATATACAGTGGAGGAAATAAGTATTAAGCACGTCACCATTTTTCTCATAAAACATATTTCTAAAGATGAAGCTGACTTCAATTTACACCAGATGTTGGTAACAACCAAATAAATCCATACATGAAAAGAAAACAAAAAGAAAACTAATTCGTTTACAAATGAAGTTGTGTGTAATAAAATGAAATGACGGATGGAAAAGTATTGAACACATAAAGAAAGGGAGGTGTAGAAAGGCAGTGAAAGCCCAGACAGCAGCTCAAATCTCTCAGAAGTTATTCAGCAAGCCTCTGGTCTTCCTCATTGTAAATGAATATTAGCTGCTTCAGTCCAACGTCTACATTAGCAGGATGATGATGATGATGAAACCAGGGTGGACATTTCAGCAAGAAAATGATCCAAAACGCAGCCAAGAAAACTCTAATGCTTTCAGAGAAAGAAAATCAAGCTGTAGAATGGCCCAGCCAATCACCTGACTCGAATCCAATAGAAAATACAAAATAAAGATTAGATTTTATTGACGAAACCCACAGAACCATCAAGATTTTTACACTGTTAAAGTTTGTGAAAAACTCACACCAGAACAATGCATTCTCCACGAGGCGTCTTTAAGCAATACACTATATTATTTTATTCTTTTAAAAATCCCAGAACATTCATACTCTGATTTTGCTTTTTTCTTTAGCATATTTCGAGTTTTGAATTCTCCAACTGACATAAATAGCACAAACTAAAGGCAGAATAAATCTATATACTATATTTTATTTTATTGAAAATTGAAGAACTAACTGTTCTTAAATATATTTTGCATAATGTATAAATATCTGTACATTCATACTCTGAATTTCCTTTTTTTTTCTTTAGGATATTTTGAGATTTGAAGTTGTAGTGGCTTTCCAGAGCTTTGAAGTAATGGTCGGCTATAGACCCTCAAGACGGATTCTCCAAGCGAGGGCGTTTGCTGTGGTTTCCTGAAGGAGAGGAGACTTCAGACGGATCAAAAGTAGGTCTGGGTTCATCTGGGGAATCCCTGAAACCCTGGACCTGTGGGAGATCACATATACAGATATATATATATATATATATATATATATATATACACACACACACACACATATATATATACA
>CAIGQZ010001492.1:19094047-19135876 GCA_903798205.1 Danio tinwini | reverse complement strand
AAAAAAAAAATCCAAAAGTTTCAATAAAATTTCAGACTTCGTGCTATCATAAATGTACTCATTTTATAACCACACCCATGTTGTTCTTCCCAGGATGCTCTTGGAAATTCGGGCAGCGATGGCATGGGTCAGATCTCACTGGAGTTCTACCAGAAGAAGAAGTCACGCTGGCCCTTTTCAGACGAGTGCATCCCGTGGGAAGTCTGGAGCATCAAGGTAAACGTGGTCAATTTGGCAAATGAACAGGAGCGTCAGATCTGCAGGGAGAAAGTTGGAGAGAAGCTCGGGGAGAAAGTCATTAACATAGTGGAGGTCATAAACCGGCACGAGTATCTCCCCAAAATGCCCACACAGTCCGAGGTAGACAATGTGTTTGATACCAGTCTGAAAGATGTTCAGCCGTACCTGTACAAGATCACGTACCAGATCACGGATTCGCTGGGGACGTCAGTGAGCACCACCATGAGGAGGCTGATTAAAGACACGCTGGCCTTGTGATTGAACTCCTCCTATGATTATCATCGTGTAATATAACAGTCACATTGCATTGTTCCTCAGTGGGATCTCAAATAAATTCACTTGACTTTTTCTGTATGATAATGGCATCTCTGCATCGGCTAATTGAAATATGCATATTATTTAGTTGAATTCTTTTGTTGTTGTTTTTATAATAAAGTGTAATTATGTACTCTAATTATATCATTGTTTGTCATAAGTTTTGTTATCCTTATAAACTTAACTTTGAGCGCAGGGCACACCAAACTAGTGGTCACAAAAACAGTACTCTCTAGGCTAAAAAGCTTGATGTAAACACACCGAACTGATGACAGCCCTGAGCGTGTTCTGTGCATTTGTGAGAAGATGTGTTTTTCCACACCTGCAGTAGGCAGTATCTGTTGTCATTCCACAAAGGGAAACCAGGGGTCCGTTCTTTGTACCTCACCTAAACAAGATGGTTTGACAGATCCTGGATCTTTTAATCCTCAAACAGGGTTCATACACATTTTTACTACTAAAATTCCAGAACTTTTCCAAAACTTTCAGGTAAATAGTCATGACCTAATGTTTCATGTAATGTTTATGTACACTACGTGAAAAAATGCATGTTGCAATTTATTACAGCATATCAAAAAATATGTGACATTCTGTTAAATCTTTATTTTATTTTTATTTAAAATAGTTTTTAGAAAGTATCTTGCTGTCTGTGTGAAAATATTTTAGAAATGTTAGTACAAATAATAGCTTTATAATAATTAGCTTTCAGAGCTGAAACTGCGACTTGCTTTTTTTTTACCCCAAACAGAGAATATTGCATGAAGAGATGAACCGCGCAATTGATTTGATTTATTTTCGCACAGAAATATCATACATAAAATATCTTCAACAAAAAATTTCACTTTTATTTACATGGTCGAAAAAGGAGCAGGATGAAGCACAAGCTTATTATTTTCCCACCCCATAACCACACACATCATTCGTCTATTACTTTAACTTATTTCTTTAATTGTATTTAAAATTTACCCAATATTATCACCTCAAACATATTCAAGTAGATAGACAAAATATTTTAGGTTTGTTTGTTTTTCCAAAACTTTTCCAGGTCTGGAAAATGTCTTGTCAAAATTTCATGATGTAATGTTTCATGTAATGTCCACATATACATGGTAAATAATCCCCTGGTGGCGGCTGCAGTATAGATCAATAACCCCAACCCATCTTAAAGAAATGGTTTGTGAGCCAAATTGAATGACAAAAAATAATAAAACATCCACAAACTTTTACCAAAAACATATACAGTTGAAGTCAGAATTATTAGCCCCCCTGTTTATTTTTTTCCCCAATTTTTGTTCAACGGGAGAATATTTTTCCAACACATTTCTAAACATAAGTTTTAATAACTCAATAACTGATTTATTTTATCTTTGCCATGATGACAGTACATAATATTTTACTAGATATTTTTCAAGACACTTCTATACAGCTTAGTGACATTTAAAGGCTTAACTAGGTTAATTAGGTTAACTAGGCAGGTTAGGGTAATTAGGCAAGTTTTTGTATAATGATATATTGTTTAAAGGGGCTAATAATTTTGACCTTAAAATGTTTTTTAAAAATGCTTTTATTCTAGCCCAAAATTAAAACAAATAAGACTTTTTCCTGGAGAAAAAATATTATCAGACATACCGTGAAAAATTTATTGCTCTGGTAAACATCATTTGCGAAATAATTAAAAAAGGAAAATTATTTCAAAGGGGGTTTAATAATTCTGATTTTAACTGTATGCATGTTCATAGTATTACTTGGTAAGCTAGTCATTTGATTCTCTAAAAACACGGTGTAGTGTCATGTGCTCATGTTAGCATGGTTCCTGCTCCAAATGACGTCAAATACCCACACTTTTGGTTTTATTAATTTGAGATTGTGTGTGTGTGTGTGTGTGTGTGCAATCGTAGAGCACAAGACACCAAACTGCAATGCCCATAACGGCCACTAAATCCACACAGCAATGTGTGTCAATCCAGACATTCCACTGTACATTTAATTTAATCTGAGATGACCTATAATTTGGTGCTATATATTAATGAAAAGCACCACAATTGCTTTATTGGGTCGTCTATTATAGCAACTCCTGGGGATGCATTTAGAGGTTGATTTTAATGTAAACTATAATCATGTCCAGTCGAGTAATGAAAACTTCTACACACACCTTACTGTTGGGCTAAATGCAGGAAATATGTTATTTAATTAGACAAGTGTAAGTATTTGGATAGGCACTGGCTTCCCCAACTCCCATTACAAATATATTTCACACAATTTACATGATTTAACAAAAAAAAGACAAGAGGAAGTGTTTATTTTACCATCGACGACGCTGTTTGTTAATTTTGTAATTAACACCAGGTCCAAATCAAGATTGATAAAAAGATACCATTTCAGTTGCACAGTATTGATATTTATTTTTAGAAAGCAAGCACGGAAAACAGTAGAAAATGCTTTAACACAAAAACTGATACAGTTTTTAAAGCCACATTAGAACAATTCAAGTGCTTACAAATATTAGTTATTGCAGTGATACCACAGGAATACCAAAAGATATAATTTTCATAAAACAGAGCAAATGTTGTACAAACGAAGACCATAAAAATGTATTTTGAGGATTAAATGTTCCGTTCTGTCATCACCATTATTCATTCAACGTCATACAATCTTTCAGTTAAAGTTATTTTGTCATCAGGACACATAGATCTCGTTTAACCTTAACAAAAAGCTGATAGTGTTGTAATACTGGGGACGAAAGTAACTGCAAACTAAAGTATTACTATCCTGAGAAGTAGCCAACTCAGAAATGTATCAATACCTTTTTTAGGCGGGGAGAAAAATAAGTTAGGAAGGAATGTATTACTGCTTTATTCATCTTAATGTAGATTAAATGACAGTAGCTGATGGAAAATGCAAAGAGCAAGCAACATAATTTGATTTTGTGCTCAACAAAGGCCACAAGCTTATCAAGCCAAACATCCCCTAATGTAAGGGAAGAAGACTTTTACTTAATTCGTTAATAGTTGCTAAATATATACCAAGAAATAAGATTGTTGCTTTTGTGCTTTCATATTTTAGAATAAAGATCTTCTCTGGGTCATACGGTCACAGAAAAGCTCAACCAAACATCAGGAATGTCCAACCATTCAACATTGCATCACGACTTCATTAATCACTGAGTACTGAGTTCTGGTAAGTTGAGCTTACGCTACGGTACAGCTCACAATGTACTGATACAGTACCGATACAGTGTGAAAATCTAATTGAACTTCATCTCTACACATTTATGAGAAGTAATTCCCACATATACTGCATGTCCTGTACAATACAAGTATTAGAAGATCCACATCGCAGGCACACACTAAACTGCTTAAAGAACATAATCACTCCAAAACCTGCCATTTGTACATATAAAGCCTTCTATTTGTTCAATACAATCACTGATTATTATCCACAACAGAAATACCATGAAAGTCTACATAACTGGCAAGAAACACGTGAACAGAATACTCTTAAAATAAAATAAAAATACAACTAGCGATGTCGAAATTAAATTAAAAGCATGTTTCCTTAATGTTCGTTTAAGTTTGATACCATTTCCTCTGCTTGTTATGTGATTCAAACACATTAAATAATGTTTTATTAAACAATCATATCGCTCTAGCAATGTAGGCAGAGGGCTGGATTGGGCATGTAACAGAAAGATCTACATAGCTTTATTTCCAAATTAAATGTACAGCTATCATTTTAGGCTAGCAACGAGCTATTTAATTCATTTCAATTTGATCTTTCTTTTCTAACTAAACAAACGCCATGTCTAAACCAGCCTGTGCTTTTAATAGAGAACAATATTTATTTGGAATTGCTCAAAAAGTGCTAAATAACAGTATAAAGGCCACTAAAACAAGAAATGTATATGTCTCCTGTGTAACAATCCCCATGAGAAGGAAATCACACATTGTTTGTTTGCAATAATCTATATCCAAGAGTACTTGAGGTGAAATAAATCTGTTTCATTTATAACAGTCTTTCAATAAACTTTATAATACAGGGAGATGCAACTCTTGGCATGCAATCCAAGGTAACTCTGATAGTCTGAACACTGTTAACAGAAAGGAGTATTCAGTATGATCAAATGCTAATAATAAATCCCTGGGTTTAGGCTGCGAGTTAGACGAATCCAATGGTTAGGGCTACAAATGTGCAACTTTTACGTATGGCTCTGCTCGTGACTCCACAGACTGAAAGCGGTTTTAAAAGTCCGGTGACAGAATTTGCACATGTACTGCCGTTTAAAAGTGAGTGCGGAGAGGGTTGGGGCATGGTAAAATAGCGTGTCGGATTCCTGAGGGGTGGTCGTTTTGTCTGTGCTGTCGGACTTGTCGTGAGATTGTTCATCAGGCTCGTTGTCACCATTCTTGTCCTGCTCCGGCTTCTTCAGTTTGGTTGATGGTGATGCTGAGCCTCTTGGTTCGTCTTCTGAGGCGTCCACCCCAGATCGGGTCGCTTTGAGTGGAGGTTCTTGAGAAGATGGAGGCTCCGGTATGGAAATAGTAAGAGGTGGAGAAGGAGATGGGGAAGATGGAGGCCTGTCGATCTCGCTCATTCCTGGCTCTTCAGATGTGGACATATGGGACTGGTAGTGGCTCCAGAGGCGGAAATTGGTCCTGAATGCTTTGTGACATATGTGGCAGATGAAGGGTTTGATGTGGCAAAGCAGTTCCTGATGTCGTTCCAGGTCTTTGTGGGTGCTGAAAAGCTTCCCACACTTCTCACAAGGCCAAACCCCTGGTTCTTCAGGTCCGATAGAAGCACCACTCACATTATCCTTAGCTGACACGGCTTCCTCTTGAGGTTCCTCTTTAACCTGCAATTCACCTTGACCATGAGCACTTAAGTCTTCTGGGACATAGGATGATGAGTCTTCTGAATCATACATGGGTGGAACTGAGGAGTCGCTGTATGCTGCTTCCTCCTTTGGGTCACGTATCGACTCCTGAGGAGGAGGAACTCCGAGAGCATTGGATGATTCATTGTTATTGCTTTCCTGGAGACTGAGAGTCAACTGCTCCTTCACACTCATCATATTGTGATTGTGAACCTCCACCTGATGACGCCAAATGCTGAAAGAAGACTTAAATGTGCGCATACACTCAAGGCAGGTCAGCTTTTTGTACTTGCAGTGTGCTTCGTGGTCTTTCTTGACCACAGTGTTGGAGAATCGAAGTCCACAGTATGGACAGACAGTTGCATACCTGCAAGCGCGCTCATGGTCTTCTAATTCAGTCAAAGTAGGAAGTTTCTCATTGCAAAGCCGGCAAGAAAAAGCATCCTTGTCTTGGCTTTCTTTAAAATGTGGCAGCTGCTGCTGTTTATATTGAAGGTCTGTTTCGGGATCAGTGTCAAGGTTAGCCTGTTCGGTGGAGTGACCCTTCATGTGGAGCTTTAAGTGCGACTGGAAAAAAAACATTTTGCCACAGAAGGGGCACCCGTATGACCTTGATCGCCTGCTTTTCCTGCCAAAGGTTTGCGACTGCAGGCCTTGCTTGGTTCTCCTGAGCTTCATAATCAATGCTTTTTTAATCTCCCGCTCTCTGACAATATCGATTAGCTTCCTCTGAAACTTCTCATCCAGGACCGAGTAGGAACTGGACGAGGGTGCAGGATTTTGCACCACGCCATGCTGGGTTTGGCAGTGAGTCCAGACCTTGAAGTTTGTATGAAAGCGTTTGTGACAGATATCACAAGCGTACGGCTTCTCTGGATTGTGGTACATATTTACGTGGCGATAAAGACCCGCGTTTGATCTGAAAACCTTCAGGCAGTTCCAGCACTTAAACATTTTGTTGGGCCGAAGTTCTCCGGGTTCTTCAGTACTACTGTCCATGTGGGAATTGTAAGGTGCTTCATCTAAAGGGGTCTCCTGATGCAACAAATGGTGCTCATTAACAGGCCTAGATCTTTTAAAGGGCATGTAACTACCATCCATCTTACTCTTCCTCTTTACAGAGGCAGTGAAATACCCTCTGGGACCTTCATCATAGTTTGCTTGAAAGTCTTTAAAATTCACTGGCAGGTTGTCTCCAACAGTAATGCGGACAATTTCAGAAGGGTCAGCAAGGGGACTGCTGGGCTCTGCTTTAATTCTGCGTTGGTTGGTTTGAGTACCTTCTGACACAATTGGATGTCTCGACCTGAGAAGAAACGGCATATCTTTTGACACCTGATCCACAAGTTCAGGAGGGGGCGACCTTGCTAATGTGGGCATTAACTTGACAACAGATTGTTCTCGACTTGTTGAGTCTTTTAGTTCCAGTGCTGGAGAAAAAACTGGAACAGGACTATCCATGGACAATGATCTGCGTAGCAGACTTTTAATAAGTGGCCCACTCCGGTCTACAGTTTGGCTCCGTAGACCTTGATGCTCACCCACTGGCCTGGAATCATGCAATGTCTCCATTCTTCCATCCATGGCTCCATCAGATTGATCTGATTGTAGACTACTAGCATGCTGTACTGACTCACTGAATGACACAGAGGATGTTAGCTGTGGTCTCATAGATGGCGGTCGGTATTCGGTCCGACGCCTCAGTATGGATGTTGGAGAGGAGATGATAGATCCACAGCTGCCATCGACTGTGTTGTTGTTTGAATGTCTGCTTTTGGAGGTACTGTTAGTCTCTTTTTCATTTGGTCTGACTGGTCCTGAGGATTGGCTCTGGTCACTGAAACTGTGTGCGGGATGCTCTGTGACCTGCTTAAATAATTTTCCCTGAAGACTCAAACTTTTCCTCTGAAACACATCAGTGCTGTACTGATCTCCCTGACCTTGATGTACAATAACGCTTCTCTTTTGATAGGTGTCATCCTCCTCCTCAGAAGCTGAAATCCGTTTTCTTGACACACAGTATGAAGCCTGAGGTCTTACAGACATAATGTTGGTTAGAAAAGGAATGCCGAGGCTGTATCCCAGCTCCTGTATGGCCGCCAGGCTACATTTCTCCACAAACAGAGATGAGGAGTAGATGTAGTTTAGCACAATCTCAAAAGCATCGGGCTCACAGAAGTCAAGCTGAACAATGGAGCGGTTCTCTGAGTCCCTTCTGGAGAACACAGACTGGAAATACTCACTGCAGGCTGCAAGGATGCTTTTATGGGCCTGGTACTGTTGATCACCCACTAACAACACGACATCACAGAGCTGGCCTTTCAAGCGCTGCTCGTTGAGGGAACCCAGTAGTGAAATACCATGGGCAGGGTTACAGTAGTGCCCCAGGCTATCCATTTTGGCTGTGAAGGGAAGTAAGAAGGAAAACACACATTTAGTGACATCACAAGAGAGATAGGATGCCCCAAAATTAACATTTTCTGTTAATTTACTCATTCTTGGGCTTTCCACGTCTGTGGCTTTTCATGAATTGTGCAATATAGTAGTAGTATAGTGTTATAAAAATGTGCAGTTTCTTGCACAAACTGATTGGTTCACTTCGAATGATCTTAATGCATTATTAATAGTCACAAGTGTTTGTTTTATTAATAAATTTTTTTATCTCAATGTGACAGTAGCTGTGTTCTTGAACTTTCTGTATCGACAAGGATCATATTTCAGCTGAAAATCTTCTTTACTATGACTGAGAAGAAAAGTCACCTATATCTTGGATGGCCAGAGGGTGAGTAATTAAACATCAAATCTTATTTGTGGGTGAACTACCCCTTTAATGCACGAGAAAACATATATGTTCATCTGTAAATACAATGTGCATTGTTATTTCATGTTCAATCATAATAGATCAACTATTAATATTAATTTATGCAATTTGGAATGTACAAACTACATTATTATTACATTATTGTTACATTATAACAAGTTGTCATAAATTGATCATGCATTAAAACTTTAAAGGGTTATCATTAGGGACTTGGCCGATAAACAATATTATATTGAATCGCGTTAAACTATGTCAATAACAATGATAAGCTCTGGACTTTTTTTTACTCTATATTGATCTAAGAGCCAATCACACAGCAGAAATGTGCAACATTGGGAATCTTAAAGTCTGTTGATATTAAAGATGTACCGAATTTTCAGCCACCGAAAATTTATTGGCCGAAAATATGTTATGCCATTTAAGGGACCAACTAATTTTTGAGCCTTCAGTAATTGTTAGGGCAGTCTTTTAAATCTGGAAGCAATAACAACTGATATTAAAATATATATCGTTATCATTCAGTATGGAAAATAACTATCGAGATAGCATTTTTGCCATATTGCTCAGTCTTAGTTATCATAATCTACTCTATAACACACATGTAAACAAAAATCACATGTCTAACAAAACATCCATTCAAAATGTTTTTGTTTTATTTATTTTGATAAAACTGTTGCACAAAATAAAGTTTAACATGTAGATACACCAAAAACATGCATATTAATATCATGTGCACAATATAAACAACAACGCATTATTACATTATGACAATCAAATTAAAGCGTAAAACTCAGCGCCCTGTCCAGTGTCTGCGCGTGCGCACAGCGAATGCTGATTACATCATGTCTAACGTTAGTTACAGTTGGTTTTTTTGGCACTATTCGCTCATGAAAACGAGGCGTGGGTATGTTTAGATTTGCAACCAGAATTATTTCGCAGCATAACCCTGCTTAAGTCATGATCTCAAATAAAACCATTTGTTGATTCTGTGCTGCCAAACAGCGGGCACATTATTAAACACGTCACAAAACACAAGCAACCGGTTGCGTTTCTTCACGATTCAGAAGATCGGAAATGAAGCGACGAGAACACGAGTCTGCGCGCGCACGCATACACACACACACACACACACACACACACACACACTCTGTCACCAACTGCGCAGACGTCGCATCCTGCACAACAGGCTGGTGAGAGAGTGAGAGCGAGAAAATCTCCTCGGTGTTACGTCAGGAAACACCGCTTTTACCCAAACAACATCCAACTACTTCAATTAGACGACGAAATAAAGTTGTTGAGGATTTGGACTCACCCTGACTGGGTGGCTTTAGGCGCCGCGGAGCTCCGACACTAGACTTTGTTTCAGAGTTGCGTTGAGCATGAAGCAGTCGTGATTCCATCCATCTTGTATTTGACGTCATCCCACTCTAGGGATGAGGTCATCGCTAAGAGCGCTCGTCACGTGTGCTGCTCTCCGATTGGCTGCCGCGTGAGCTGTGGGCGGGCACGGAGGAAATGAGCGGAGGATGACGGACTGATAAACAGCGGAGATATGTTTGCACATATGCACACACGCGTGACAGGTGGCGTTTTACTTTGAGTGTGCATACAGAAGTCAGCCCAATTGTCATTCTCCTGTAAGTGAGCATTTGAGCCAGGAGTTTTCAAACTTTTAGATGCCAAGGAGCCAAATATTTGATCATTTATCGTATACTGTACATACTTTTTGTTGTCTAAAAATTGATATAAACGCCTGAAAGCATTGTACATTTTTATTTTATGCAAATAAACGCTCTAAATTACATTAGATTTTAAATACTAGTATTGAAACACATAACTGTTGTGATTTAAAGCAGTAGTTAACACAAATATTAAAAAAAAAATTGTCATCATTTACTCACCTTTCACTTGCTCGTTTCTTTTTTCTGATGAGGACAAGGAAGATATTTTGAAGAATGCTGGTTGCAAGCACACATTGACTTCCATAGTATTTTTTTTTGAGCTCATCATTTAATCTATTTATTCATTTATGTCAGTTTGTGTAAATATATATTTAATCTGTATTTATATTAAAGTAATTGTATAAGATATAGAAAAATGCTGGGCCGCAGGGCTGCTGCTGGCCAAAACTTTACTGTGGTGCCCCCACAGAGGAACACAAACATATGTACACACACACAAAAATGTTTATTTTAACATTTATTTATTAATCCGGTTGGCCACTAATAGTAGCCCCAAAAACGGCGTTGGCCCTTGGAATCGTCGTAACTACCCCTAGTGGCGTCCCTGGTGATGCTATCATGTCAATATGGACCAAAATCTCCAAGGAATGTTTCCAGTACCTTGTTGAATCTATGCCACGAAGGATAAAGGTAGTTCTGATAGCAAAAGGGGGTCCATCGGGTATTAGTAAAGTGTACCCAATAAAGTGGCCGGCGAGTGTCTATTATATGACACTTACCAAACTAATTTCACCAAGTAGGACATATTCCTGGATTAACATCTATGTTTATCCTGGAACAACATTCCAATCAGTCAATCAGAATTAAGGGATATGTTTACATAAGTTTAGGCTTACGGTTAGGTTTATGCACTTCTACATAATTGTTATCCAACTATTATTCCCCTTTACAGTTATGGTTGGGTTTAGGGGTAGGGAATAGGTATGGATTACATTTTCCAACAAAAATGACGTTCTAGGATCAACATGGATGTTAATCCAGGATCACATCGTACTTGGCAAAATCATGACATGCTTATAACACTTACATTGCTTACCAAACAAGTGGTTCTAATTGGATTTGCATTGTAAACTGTAAAAAAAAAAGGTATTTTTATTGCACATGTTAAGTTTTTAGTTACTATATACTCAAAATCAATCTGCATAAACCTGCGGATTTTGGAAAAAAAAAGTCTGCACAAGAAAAATGTCCAGGTTCTGTCTTCTGACCAGGAAAAAAGAAAAGAAAGAAAGAAACTCATAAAGGTTTAAAACCACATGGGAGAATAAATGATATTTATTAGAATGATAGTGATTTTCTTTTTGGGAGAACTTTACCTTTACATATGTTTGCCATCTTTTCAGACATGTTATTATTGTTTTATTTGACAACACAATACCAATATATTACTAATATTATGTGGATAATATTTATAATTTTTTATGGATTTTTCCACCTACTTATTATAGTACTGTATTTTTTTTTACTTAATTGTAGTTATTTTCTTCATTTATTCATTCAATCTCTTTTCCGAATGAACCGCCATCTTATCCAGCACATGTTTTACGCAGCGGATGCCCTTCCAGCTGCAATCCATCACTGGAAAACACCTATACACACTTATACACAGACATACAATATGGCCAATTTAGCTTACCCAATTCACCTGTATCACATGTCTTTGGATTTGTGGGTGAAACCGGAGAACCCGGAGAAAACCCACACCAACACGGGGAGAACATGCAAACTTCACACAGAAATGCCAATTGACCCAGCCGAGGCTCGAACCAGCGACCTTCTTGCTGTAAGGCGCTAGTGCTACCCACTGCGCCACCGAGACGCCTGTTATTTTCTTTTATTAATTAAATTACTTCTTAACTGCTTTAAATTCATTCATTTATTCACTCATTTTCTTTTCAGCTTAGTCCCTTTAATAATCAGAGGTCACCACAGCGGAATGAACCGCCTACTTATCCAGCAGTGTTTTACGCAGCGGATGCCCTTACAGCAAGTACTGGGAAACATCCATACACTCTCATTCACACACATACACTACGCCCAATTTAGCTTTCCCAGTTCACCTATAGCGCATGTCTTTGGACTTGTGGGGGAAACCGGAGCACTCGGAGGAAACCCACGTGAGAAATGCCAACTGACCCAGCCGAGGCTCGAACCAGTGACCTTCTTGCTGTGAGGCGACAGCGCTACCCACTGCGCCACCACGCTTTGAATTTATAATTATATATTTTTTCCAATCATTTCCCCAGGCCCAGGTCTAAACGCTGCTGATTTAACCAATGTGTTCCTGTCATTGATTCAAATGTTTAATAGCAAAGTTGCAAAAAAAAAAAATGTAAGTGCCATCCAAAATGTGTTCTTCTGTTTATTTATTGTTTGCACACAATAATGCATTTGATTTGCAAAAAGTAGACATTTTAATATAAAATATTGGCTCAATAAATAAAATCATTTTCATCTGATTAATAAAAAACATTTAAATCAATTAGAAAATCGTTAATCATGAAGTGATGATTCATGCTTCATAATTAGCATGAAGAGGTGTTAGTGAGACCAGCAGGGGGCTCTCAACCTGCGGTCTGTGTGGGTATTAAAGCCCCAGTATATTGATGGGGACTTTATATGACTCGTTTCCACTGACTGGTACGGTACGGGTCGGTACGCTTTTATGGCCGTTTCCACTGTCAAAAGGCGTACTGAACCGAACCGTACCGTACCACTTTTTTGGCACCCTTTCAAAAGGGTACCAAACAGGAGAAAGAGTACCAAAAGGGTCCCAAAGGCAGAGCTAGACGCACAGATGAACGCTATTGGTTTACAGAGATACGTCACGAGCTCACGCAACTAGCCAGAATGAAAACAAAGGAGCCGCCATGTTTTCATACACAGCTGAGAGACTATATATACATAAAATAACTAGACCTGTTCGATCGGGGCTCAAATGAACATTGTCGTCATCGTGATGAACAGCCACAAAGCCAAAAAGAAGAGCAGATTTTACCCTGTGCCCCGCGAGCGTTTTTTTTTTTGCTTGCGCGAGCTATATTTGAAATAACAAACTTCTTGAGCTGATGATATTAACTTTGATGTGGTTGATTATTGACGTGCTTTTGAAACCTGATCCTGTCAGAAACTGACAAACGCGAGTGTGACGCGCAAAAAAACAAAAGGAGAAGCCGGAAAAAAGGAGCACATTATTTTTTCACATTATAACTTTCTGTCGTACACCACGCCCACCAAAAGAGTACCAATGGTACCCTTTAACAGTGAAAACGCAAGCCTGATAAAGGTGACCCGTACAGACCCGTACCGTACTGTACCAGTCAGTGGAAACGAGCCAATGCTGTTCAGTGAGCGCCATCTTTCGGATGTGACATTAAACCGAGGTCCTGAGCTCTCTGTGGTCATTAAAAATCCTAGGATGTCCTTCAAAAAAGAGTAGGGGTTTGACCTCGACATCCTGGCCAAATTTGCCCATCATCCCCATATCATAATCAGCTTCATCACTCTGGCTCCTCTCCATCAATCAGCTGGTATGTGGTGTGGGGTCTGGCGCAATATGGCTGACGTCGCATCATCCAGGTGGATGCTGCACACTGGTGATGGATGAGGAGATTTCCCCCAATGTGTAAAGCGCTTTGAGTGTCCAGAAAAGCTCTATATAAAAGTAAGGAATTATTATTATTATTATTATTAGTTTTTAGCACTAATGATCACATTTTCCGATTTTAAATTGTAGCACGTCTAAAAAATCACACTGTATTCCACCGAAAGACTTTAATTAGCTTAAGTTGCTTATATTTCTATGCTATAAAACACCATATGTGATATGTGCATGTTCATCAAGGCGAATAACTAACAATTGCACACAGGCCTGATTCTAGAAGATCTGAGCTCTTCCCCTCTGAAACTAATTAAAATGATATGATTAATAAGGTTTGCCTTAGTGTCACGGGACATTGCGCTCATTATATTTTCTTAAGGGAGATTTAAAATGCATTTACCTGTACACAAGCCAAGTTGTAAGAAAGTGAAACTACACACAGTGATTTATTCACTGCCACGTGGGTTTTGAAAGTACAGATCAAATTGAATCTAACATATTGATTTTGTCAGCTCACATTGCTAGTTTTGTGGTGAACATTTAATCTGAGCATGTCATTAAGTAAGAAAAAAAATAGTTTGAAAATGCACTTGCTGTTTGTTTTCAGTTAAATTGTCAGATTACATCTGTCTTAGGTATTGGGCGTGGCTAACTTATCTAACCACACCCCTCCAACTTTCAGTTTTGTCAGCGCTATGACAACAAACAGAAATAGTGAAGAGGAGAAGTCTGTTAGGTTGTTATAACTCTCCACAAATCCTCTTCCCCATTTTTCTTTAATGTTTGTGTAGAAAAACTGCAATTGTTGAGAAGCCTAAAGTATCTTAAAAGTCTAGGAAATGTCTTGTACACTCATGAGCCACTTTATATACTTTTATTATATTTTGCAATCCCCTCTTGACCTTATTCTTCACATATGAGCGGGCACTTCAAGTCTCATTCACTTCTATTGGTCTCATTCGCTTCTATTGGTCTCATTTACTTTATTGTTTGTATATCAATAGATGTTAGTATCAGTATTGTTAGTTTTTAGGATGTCTTTAAGCTAGTGTGCTCCAAAACACATGACAAAATTTGCGTTTAGAAGATATAAAACCGATATAAACATGTAAGGCTTGTAGTTTGTCACTTCCACCTAAATGGATCAACGTTTTTTTTTCACGTCACCTCATACTTCAGTGTCTCATCAAATACTCTCTAGTATCTGACATGCCCCGCCCCCTTCAAGACGCTTCTCATTTGATGCGCTTAAACTCAACCACCCTCACCGGCAGAGCGGTGATAAAGCAAAACGCTATTGGCTGTTTTATAAAAAGGGGAGGAGCTACTCTGTGTCCCGCCCTCTTTTTATGTTTCAGTTGAGATTACATCAAACATTGAATAAAAATGCACATTTCAAAGCACTTCATGGGACCCTTAAAAACAGTTTGTTATGCAAACGATGCTGCAAACCGATATTGTCTTATTATTTTATTTAACTTTTTATGTGTAGTCGTCAACACACTTGTTTGTAGAGCAAGTAGTTTGACCGTTTTCTGTCATTTATTATTCCTAGTCATTTCTCCCATAGGCAAGAATCAGAAGTTGTAAAACAATCGCAAAAACGAGTCAATATTGTTTGCTTTTGTTTTTAAATAAATGCATTGTGATTGGTCGCAATATCATATTTTCACTCTAAAAGAAACTAACACAAAATATATTTTCTACAGTGTATTTAAAGTCAGCATTTTTTCCCATATTGTAAATCAGCATGAAACTAAACAAAAGTTTTTCTCCTATATTGTGATGTTCACTCTTGTGTAAAAAAAGTAAGGTGGTGCATAATTTGGTCTTTTGAGAATAGATTGGATTGTTGAAAAGATGGGTGTTGCTAACAAAATGAAGAAAGTTTGACAAATGTACAAAAGACACGAGACACGCCCTGATAGCCCCACCCTAAAAGACTGATAGCCCCGCCCTAAAGGCATTCCATGTGACCAGCAGTGAAGAAAATTCGTTCTGAGAATAATGAAGTGCACAGATACATTGTTTATAACAAGCACTACTTTATTCATTCATTCATTTTTCTTCGGCTTAGTCCCTTTATTCATCAGGGGTCACCACAGCGGAATGAACCGCCAACTTATCCAGCATATGTTTTACACAGCGGATGCCCTTCCAGCTGCAACCCAGTAATGGGAAACATTCATACACACTCATTCACATACACACACTGAGGCCAATTTAGTTTATTCGATTCACCTATAGCGCATGTCTTTGGTCTGTGGGGGAAACCAGAGCACTTTGTATATATATAACTTTATATATATAGTTTTGATTTCATGCCGACTTTAAGCTTTTTCTTCTCCTCAGTGCTTTTTTTTTTGACGAATAGGGTGTTGAATAATGATCCCCTTAGTATTTTCTCAAGCACACGGTACACTGTGCACTCCTGCTCTCTGCATGAGAACACATTAGTCACTCAGTGAGCGCATAACACTGACATTCTTTAATTAGGCTATTTTTCACACCACATTAATTAGCTGCTAGATTTATCCAAATGCCAGCCTGGCTGCTGATAATCTGCTGTCCGTATGTGTGTGTGAATGTCTGTACAGTATTTACGACTTGTAGCATGTTCTCAATGGCTGAACATTGTGTGCACAGCTAATTCTGAGCAAACTGCTTTAATAATGGCATCATTTTTGCTGATGTCAATGCAAAATAATAATAATAATAATTTGACAGGGCTCAACAAATGTCATAATAGTGAACACAAAGAGCATCATTAGGGACTAAAACCTAAATTGAGATGCTAAATCAATCCACAATCCAAAGTCATTCTTGTTTATAACAAGCATAATTTCTTTCTATTTTATTCCTAAAACCGCAGTCAGAAGTTATTTATTCCCAGCTTTGCATGATCTAATGGATAAATGTTCAATATTTAAAAAATATCCTACAGTAACAGTTGGTAAAATGCTTTTTAGACATGCCATTGATTGTCTACTGTTGTTACAGGAGTCTTTTGGTTTGAAGCAGACTCAAGGGAGAAGAGGGGCGTCTGGAAAGATGTGGAAGAGAGAAGCAGGTGTCAGAGAGGTTTGCCTTCTCACAGAGAGTGTGTTTGTGTGTGTGTGTGTGTGTGTGTGTGTGTGTGTGTGTGTGTGTGTGTGTGTGTGTGGAGCTCATAGAGCAACCTGTTACATTCACAATGACTTAGTGTGCTCTTTTAAAACAAGAAGCAAGCATTTAACACCTCAAAATGCATTGGGTTGTTGGTGTCTGGGTAATCACATTCCTCTTTGGCTTTGGAAGAGGGCATAACACTTTATTGGAAGGTAGGAAACATTTGTTTTTGCTATTTTAAAATTAGATAGAAGGAATATATACATTTCATGTTGACATTTTCATTCTTTGGCAAACCTTTGAATCTCATATTGAGTCTCTTTCACAAGAAAACAAATCTTTGCAATGCTGGAAACTTTGAATTTAGGAGATTTTTTTTCTGTTCAGTGAGATGTTGTCTAAAAATATGAATCGCTCTTCAGTTTAATGTCATTTTATACCTGTAGTTTTGACTTACAAATAAGTATAAATGCTGTTTTGGCCTATACTATACTATACCGTGGTCACTAAAATACAGTTTAGTGTTTATGCAGTAAAATGAATTGAGTGCTATAAACATGCATACTTAGTTTTTTTTAAGATTTATTTTTGGGCACTTTTGCCTTTATAATAAGAGAGAGAGGGGGGTGGGATTGGAAAAGGGCAATGAATCAGTACTGAAAATGTGGGTGCCCACGGTGTAGTTACGTTACATGTCGGCACACTGACATGCATTAGTCCATTGGTGCCAATTTTGAAAAATATATGAATACTTTTATTCAGGATGTATTAGTGTAAATGAAGGATGCGTTAAACAGCTCGAAATTGACAGTACAGACATTTACAGTAACATTTTTAAAAAGATTTCTATTTTTAAAAAAATGCTGTTCTTTTCAACTTTCTATTCATCACAGAGTCCTGTTTTTACACCATATATTTTCAATACTGTTTCAAAATGATGTGACACTGATGGTTTTTTTTTGTGTGTGTGTGTGTGGACCACAAAACCAATTGTGTCAATTGAGACCATGGACCAGAAAACCTGTTTAAAGTGTCAGTTTAGGAAATTGAGTTGTATGCATTATCTGAAAGTAAAAAACAAAACAAACAACAAAAAAAAATTATATTTGGTTTGTTAGGATTGGACAATATTTGGCTGAGATACAACTATGTGAACATCTGGAATCTGAAGGTTCAAAAAAATTGCATAAAAGTCTTAAAAGTTCTCTTCCATGCACACTACTAATAAAAAATTTTGTTTTGTTTTATTTATGGTAGGAAATTTAGAAAATATAATGTAACATAAAGGGGACCTATTGCTCCTTTTTACAACATGCAAAATATGTGCAGTTTTGGGGGTTGTCGCTTTAAATTTGTGGATGGTGGTGTTTTCAAAAGTGGGTGGAGCTACAAATGCCTATGCATCAGCATAGTGGCAGATTAAAAACAGGGCTAACGTTAACTCTGTGAAAAACTGATGAGGTCAAAAGAAGTGTCTCAGAAGAAGGAAGACTGGAGTGCTCATTTATGCATCCAAAAACTCCACATTTATAATGCCTCATAATCCATGATATTGGGACCTTATCATACACTCGGTGCAATGCGGCGCAAGGCACAACGCAAATGTTGTTTGCTAGTTTCAGCTCGACACTCTGCTTTCAGCGCCACGCTGTTTAAATAGCAATTGCATTTGTGCACATGTGCGCCCATAGGCGTTCTGGTCTGCGTGTCAGTTTTGCTCCTTGCTTACACATTGCTGATACACACAGGATGTACAGCAATACACAAATATCTTTACAAATGAAAAAGAATTAAAGGATGAAAATATTACAATAATTATTACTTTATACATAAATAAAAAAACACTACCTCCATGCCTTCTTTATCTTGGGGAGCCTTTTTTTGTTTATTCATGACAACTTTGTATAATGTTACTATTATTAGCATTATTATTTATTATGTGCATATTTATATTTGTTTTATTAAACACAAGCTTAGATTTGTCCACCTGTCCGGTTTTAGACCACATGGGGCATAGCATGTGTGTTTGGATATAATTCAGTTTTTTGACCCCACTTCGTTATTACTGTTCATTTATTCGTTTGCTGGAAACTAGAACTGAATTTAGGAATAATTTTAAAACAAATCTTTGCGTTTACCAAACTAAATTAAATATGTAGGCTAATGGATGTCTGTGCATACAACACCGTTTCCTTATCCACGAAAGAGAGAAGGCTCATTCTTTCTCAAATGCAACTGACTTTTAAAGGGAATGGGAGACTCTGATTGGTTTATTCTCAAAACACACCCATAACTCATTAAGAGAATAAGCTCCACCCTGTTAGATGATGCCCTAATGGCGCAGAGTGTGTTTTTCCGTCCTTAAAATAGCAAAAATGGATTCGGAGACACCCTTAATGCTTTTGTGCCCTGCAATTTAGGGTTTGCGCCTAAATCGTTAAAATAGAGCCCATTATCTTCTCTAACGGCAGATGGCTGCTTCTCACTCAGGGCTGTTTCTGCTAATAAGGGAGAGATCATCACTAATGGGTGGGGCTTTCTCCCTCTGATGACATGTACAAAGAGAGAATGTCAATCAAAGTGTTTCTGCAAACTGTTTTAATCGTGTGTGGTTATAAAAAGAAGAATCAATTAATTTTTACTGAGGGGTGTCACGGTGGCGCAGTGGGTAGCACGATCGCCTCATAGCAAGAAGGTCACTGATTTGAGCCTCAGCTGGGTCAGTTGGGATTTCTATGTGGATGTTTCCATAGATGTTGTTCTACGTGGATTTCTTCCAGGTGCTCGGGTTTCCCCCACAAGTCCAAAGACATGCGAAACAGGTGAATTGGGTAAGCGAAAATTGTTCGTAGTGTATGTGTGTGAATGAGAATGTGTATGGATGTTTCCCAGTGATGGGTTGCAGCTGGAAGGGCATCCGCTGCTTAAAACATATGCTGGATAAGTTGGCGGTTCATTCCACTGTGGTGACCCCAGATTAATAAAGGAACTAAGCCGAAAAGAAAATGAATGAATGAATGAATGAATAAATAATTTTTACCATTAGAGGCTAGCTATATTTTTTCTGCTATACATCGCTATACATTTACCGATCGCGGATCAATAAGTGACGGCACCGACATTCACGAAGCTGTGAGGCCGATGTCTAGAGGATGGAAATAAATCTGTGAGATCTACGAGAATGACGATTTCTTCTTCTACCTGTTTTTCGGTGGTCGACAACAAACCTTTTGGTGCGTTACTGCCACCTCTCGCTCTGGTCGGTGACGTCGCCAACTAATTAGGCTAACACGAGATATTTGCTTGATGGAAAGATGACTAAGGGAGAGGAGGTCTATATATATAGTTTATTGTAGTAAAGCCTAAAGTATACTATGGTAATTAATATTAGTTCATGATAGTTACTACTACATTATGTAGTGTAATTCATTAATAAAAAGTTGTAAATATATATACAATATAATGCTCAGTCCTAAATATTTCCCTTTACTATAAATGACTATAGTATTTTAATTGTGTAACACCTGATTTTACTGGATTTTTTGTTTTTGCGGTTATATACTATAATTTGTTTCTGTTTGGTACAGCATATTATTTGCAGTAAATAATTGAACTGAACAATTATGCTTCATATGTTTCATTGACAGTTTTATTGATTATTAAGATATGATTGATTTGGATTTAAGTTGCTTCGATTTAAAAATGAAAATTGCTAAAATAGTTTAGATATATTGTTTTTATTGCAAATGCCACAAAACCACCCTGCACAACTAACTAAGATTATGATTTTGTAACAACAGTAAACAATTCTTTTGTTATAAGGTCTGGTTTTGAGGTGGCTGTACTTTAAAATTAAATGAATATAATCTTAATTCAAGGGATGAAAGATTTTGTTTACTTACAGTAAACAGAGCTACTGTAAGGTCACACCTGCTTGGTATAAATGCTTGAAAATGATGTAGTTGAAAATATCCATTAAAAACTTCAAAGTAATCCAAAAGTAATCAGATGCAATCAGTTACTTTACTTTTATAAAGCAATTGAAAAGGTACACTACTTATTACATTTTAAATAGGGTAATTTTTAATCTGTAATCTATTACATTTCCAAAGTAACCTCCCCATACTAGTTACACCCCAACACTGTTTTGGCAGTGAAAAAATCTGTCATTTTGACCCTCAATGCATTTTTGGTTATTGCCGCAAATATACCCATGCAACACAAGACTGGTTTTTGTGGTCCAGGGTCACAAATGTTAAAGAGTGTTTAAACTATTACAGTGTTTTGAACTGAATATTTGAACTACTTTCATTTTTTAGGATATGAGCAGACACTGTCAGGTTATTATCTGTGTAACATGACTGAGCTAGTGTCGATGACCCGGGTGGTCTCTTATCCATTCTCATACACCCAGAGGAGAGCGTGTGGCGGGTGGCTGCCATGGACCATGTGTGACGTCACAGTTTATAAGACAGCATACCAAACAGAGGTCTATTACATCTCCCGACAGGTTAAGACATGTTGCCATGGCTACGAACAAGTTGGTAGTTACTGTGCCTTGTGTGAGTATGTTTAACTAAATCAGAGTGAAAGTGGAAAGTTTATAATTTGATTTTATATTTGATTGATATCATATTTATCTCAGCCTTGAACAGAAGTGCCGAATTCACATCCAAACCAGGACTGTGTCCCTCAGCAAGAGTACCAGGGAATCATTCAGACTCTGAAACTGGGTGCAACTGGGATATAGATTGTCCACAGTGGCAAAAATGCTGTCAGACCGAAAACAACTCCAGCATCTCTCGGTGTTTAGAGCCAGTGCCAGCAGGTAAACATTATCCCATGCAATGAATGCAGAATTCCTATTCATTAATAAATAACATACAGTTAGTTTAAAATGCCAATTTGTGCTCAAGCCAACAGAACCTGGTGCTTCAATGTGACGATAACCATAAAGACAACCTATGAGCTATTGGCAATGGACAAAGGTCTCTTCAACCACACCAGACTGCTTCACTCTGTGGTTTGTAATCATCAGTCTGTCATTCAATTACTATGTTATGTATTTGATAAACTTCAAGATTTAAAACATTGGAGAAGGGTCTGGCTGTAAAATAACTGCACATGCTCTCTCAGACATGCACACTTTTAATGTGTACATCTAATCCTACCTGTCGCAGCGACATAATTTGCTGTATAAAGTGCCTGTGTCTGAGAGTGCTTGTAGAAGTCTGTAGTCAAACACTAATAAACCATCTAGCTGTGTTCCAAAGCAAAGGAGTTCCCTACCTAGCATACAGTCGAAAAAGGGACAGTTCGCCCTAAAATGAAAGTTCTGTTATCCTTTACTCACCCTTCGCTTGTTTAAAATCCTTTTGAGTTTCTATTAGAGTTTTCTGCTGAACACAAAAGAAGATACTTTGAAGAATGCTGATAGCCGGCGCCCATTGACTTCTATAGTATTTTATTTTTCCTACTATGGAATACGAGCAACCAGCATTCCTCAAAGTATCTTCTTTTGCGTTCAACAGAAGAAAGAAACTCATAAAGGTTTAAAACCACACAAAGTAAATGATGAGGTAGTTTTCATTTTCTGTTGAACTATCCTTTTTTTTTTTTCTTTTTTTGAGTTTACAAACGAGAGTTTTCATAGAGATACAATAAAAGAACCATTGGGTCCACAAAATTGATGAATTTTCCTGACTTTCAAGAACTTTTTAATAATGTAAAAAACATTTTTCCACTATCAATGAACCGACAATCACCAGATTACATTATGAAACTTTTGAGACCTTCAATGACCCCAAAAATGATGACTTAAGACATTTAGTTGGTGAAAACAAGGACCAGCCAATGCCAAGAGGCTACCACACAGATCTAAGTTTTGAAGCACACCCTAAATACTTTATCTGCAATGAGTAAAAATGCTGGGATTCCTTCATGTTATCCCAACACAAATCAATTAAGTTAACTCTTACAAGGTCACCCACTTAAGCCAAGCAGGGCTGCGCCCGGTCAGTACCTGGATGGGAGACATGGGAAAGCTAGTTTGCTGCCGGAAGTGGTGTTAGTGAGACCAGCAGGGGCACTCAACCTGTGGTCTGTGTAGGTCCTAACATCTTAGTATATTGATGGGGACTCTATACTGCTCAGTGAGTGCCGTCTTTCGGATGAGATGTTAAACCGAGGTTCCGACTCTCTGTGGTCGTAAAAATCCCAGGATGTCCTTCGAAAAAGAGTAGGGGTTTAACCCAGGCATCCTGGCCAAATTTGCCCACTGGCCCCTGTCCATCATGGCCTCCTAACTATCTCCATATCATAATCAGCTTCATCACTGGCTACTCTCCACCAATCAGCTGGTGTGTGGTGTGCGGTCTGGCGCAATATGGCTGCCGTCACGTCATCCAGGTGGATGCTGCACACTGGTGGTGGATGAGGAGATTCCCCCCCTAAAAATGTGTAAAGCGCTTTGAGTGTCCAGAAAAGTGCTATGTAAATGTAAGGAATTGTTATTATTATTATTATTAAATTAAGTATTGTGTTTCAACTCATTTTAAATAAGTAGTTTGAACAAGCAGCAAAAGTCATTTTTTAAATGTGTGTGTCGATCAGCAGTAATGTAAAGTTTGGGTCAATCCATAGGTGACCGGTGCTCTGGGAAATGCTGAGTTCTCTGTCCATCATGTCTGGTCGTGGTCAGCAGGGCTCTTCACAACATCTTCCTCTCTGCTGGTTTGTGCTTCTAAAGTTTTCTCTATAGAAGACATCTCTGCAAAACTCTATCAGCTGGGGAACATTGAGGAGGTGGCTAATGTGGTGGTGCAAGGTATGACAAGTACAGGCAACCAATGAGAAGACATGATGATGACGACTTCTTTTTTAAACCCTGGAAATGGCTCTGCATGAAATTCACAGTAGATATATTTTCCCATTTTCATGCTCAGTTTGAACTTACCTATTTCTGTCTACAGTGGGGAGAATGAGTATTTAAAGGTGTCATGTGTTTTCCTGGGAATATTATTTCTAAGGGAGCTGTTGACATGGGATTGAATCAGATTTTGGTAAAAACCCAAACAATACAAACATAAAAATATAAAAATCTGAAAGTGTGTTGTGTGTAATAACAATGTTATTGAAATTCACACTGACGAAGGGTTGCTGAAGAACTACTGAGAGATTTCAGCTGCTGTCTGGGCTTTCACTGCCTTTCTACACCTCCCTTTCTTCATGTGTCAATACTTTTTCCATGTGTCAATTAATTTTATGAAACATAACTTTATTTGTAAACTAATGTGATTTGTTTTCTTTGCATATCTGGATTTCTTTGATTGTTAACAACATCTGGTGAAAATTTCAAGTCAACAGCACCTTTAGAAATATGTTTTCTGAGAAAAATGGTGACGTGTTCAATACTTATTTCCCCCGCTGTATATGCCTAAGTCACTATGATGCATACCAAGTTTAGATATGTGCATTAATGACCAATTGTTTAATTGGATGGATTAATTAGTGAGTGTATACTGTATCATTCCAGCTTGTCTGTTGTCTAGATGAAATTGCAAAAGCACTCATTCATACTGTACTCAATTATCATTTTCTACACAGATGTGGATGAATGTGTTGCTCTGGGATTGAACAGTTGTTCTCCACACGCAGATTGTGTGAATACATTAGGAAATTATTCATGTGTCTGCCATCATGGCTTTCAAGACCACAATCCTTTACAGCCTGGAACAGTTTGCTTGGGTAAGAAAAAAAAAGTTATAAAATGATGCTGTTTTTTTTTAACCACAAGAAATCCAATACATTTTATAAGATCAAGATGCGAACATGTATTTTGTTTCTAATGCAGCTCCCAGTGTCATAAACACCACTACTCCATCCTTGATTACTCGCTCAGCGTCAGGTATAGATTGAATAATTTAAAAAGACTGCTTCTCTCTGTTAAGAGGGTGAATAATAATGAAATAAAAAATAGCATCCACACTTTAAAAAATGATTAGCTGACGTTACTTTATAAAAGTGAAAAGTAAATCTGTTGCCTTCAAAATTTTGTAAATTAGCTACACTCACCAGCCACTTTATTAGGTACTTGTACCGGGTTGGACCCCCATTTGCCTTCAGAGCTGCCTTAATTCTTTGTGACATAGATTCAACAAGGTACTGGAAATATTAGAGATTTTGGTCCATATTAACATGATAGCTTCACGCAGTTGCTGCAGATTTGTTGGCTGCACATCCATGATGCGAATCTTTCGTTCCACCACATCCCAAAGGTGCTCTATTGAATTGAGATCTGGTGACTGTGGAGGCCATTTGAATAAAGTAAACTCATTGTCATGTTGAAGAAACCAGTTTGTGCTTTATCACATGGAGCGTTATCCTGCGGGAAGTAGCCATCAGAAGATGGGTACAATGTGGTCATAAAGAGATGGACATGGTCAGCAACAATACTCAGGTTGGCTGTGGCGTTGACACGATGCTCAATTGGATTGGCTGCATACCTTGGTTGTAACAAGTGGTTATTTGAGTTACTGTTGCATATCTATCAGCTCAGTCTGGCCCTTCTCCTCTGACATCAAGGCATTTGCGCCCACAGAACTGCCGCTCACTGGATATTTTCTGTTTTTCAGATTATTCCCTGTAAACCCTAAAGATGGTTGTGCGTGAAAATGCCAGCAGATCAGCAGTTTCTGAAATACTCAATCCAGCTCGTCTGGCACCAACAACCATGCCACGTTCATAGTCACCTAAATCACCTTTCTTCCCCATTCTGATGCTTGATTTGCAGCAGATCATCTTGATCATGTCTACATGACTAAATGCATTGAGATGATGCAATGTGATTGGCTGATTAGATATTTACGTTAACAAGCAGTTGGACAGATGTACCTAATAAAGTGGCCTGTGATTGTATTACAAAAATTTATTAAATTTAACAGTTCCAAGTAAAAAAATATTAACTCACATTTTAAATTAAAAATGTTCCTTTTAAGTCAGAAAGTGTACTCCTTTTTAAAGTAAAGTAGGTAACTGCATTTTACAGCAAAACTAAAATAATAATAGCACAGAAAAACAATATCATTGGGAATCATCGTTAGTTAATGTTCTTGTACATTCAGAATAGATTTTAAAGTATTATTACTTGTCTATAAATCACTAAATGGCCTAGGACCTCAATACATTACAGATATGCTGACTGAATACAAACCTAACAGATCACTCCGATCTCTAAGATCATATAAACTAGAAATTCCAAGAGTTCAGTCAAAGCAGTGTGAATCGGCTTTCAGCTACTATGCCCCTCGCTGCTGGAATCAGCTTCCAGAAATGATCAGATGTGCTCCAACATTAGACACATTCAAATCCAGACTGAAAACACATCTGTTTAGCTGTGCCTTTACTGAATGAGCACTGTGCTACGTCCGACAGATCGCACTATTGTTCTTTTCTTTTTATTCTTTTATAACCCATTTAACACATTTTTATCTGTTTTTAATCATTCTTATTATTTGCTTTTTTATCTTCTAACACTTGTCTTTTTATTCTTGTTTATGTAAAGCACTTTGAATTGCCACTGTGTATGAAATGTGCTATATAAATAAACTTGCCTTGCCTTGCCTTGCCTTGTTGTGGACAGGCCTTAATTCTTAAAAATGATCAGTCATTATGTATGAACTGTGTTTGTGATGCTGCTGTCACTCTTTTATTAGGAGCTAACAATGGAGAACCATCGAGTGCTGTCACATCAGGACCATTCTGGGCTTCTTCACATTCATATAATCTAACCAGCAGCCAACCATCTTCTACATGTGGTTTGTTAAGCAAAATTCTTATCTAGATTGCACGCTTTTGATCATATATTTTGAGAGATAGAAATAAATAAGCAGCTTTTAGATCAAGTAAACACTGCTCAAATAGAACCAAACAACACTTTTGTTTTACTTTCTTTTCCATAGTCTTGTATTACAAATTGTTTCTAAATACAGCACTGCAGATTCTGATCATTTGATTATTACTTCATTTTTTTTTTTGCATAGTTTGACATGTTCTACATGCATTTTTGTAAACTGGTGGTCTTTTTTCCCACCAAGCAATTCTGTGTTTAATAGACATCTAATAGACACAAAGAGACGTCTTGGCTAAAACTAAGCTAAATTAAAGCTATCTGTAAAAATCAAAATGACGAATAGCCAAAATCAGACTAGTCAAATATACAGATTAGACAGACTTGAGACTTCACGTGTAGTCATTTATTCCTGTGTATTTGATGTCTAGTTTAGTTTTGAGCTATTTTTGGACATACATTTTCACTGACAGCCCAAATTTAGCCTTGTTTTAGCCAAGACCTCTGTTTCTATGTTTAGACATCTATTAGACGTCTATTAGAGCTCTTTTAAACAAACATTCTTGCTAGAGCAGAAGCTAAGAAGATAATTATGGTGGCTTGAGAAAGCCAACATACTGTTATACTACTTAAACTTCTTCTTCTGCCGTCTTCTTCTTCTTCGATGTGGCGACCGCTGATAAAAAAGGGACTAATCGAAAGGAAAATGAGTAAATATTTCTTAAGGGGGCTCATAATAACAAACATTAACCTTATTTACTTTTTTATTCCAGCTAAACTAAAAGAACTAAGACTTTCTCCAGAAGAAGAAAAATTATTATAGTAGGAAATACTGTGAAAAAAAATGCCATTGCTCTATTAAACATCACTTAGGAAATATATGAAAAATAATTCATATTTCACTGGAGGTCTAATAATCTTGTATATCCAGCCAACTTCCACCTTCTTTTTCTTTCCCTGTTGAGATGGCGTACCTGAGATCACCAGCATCTTGTCTTATGATGTCACTGCATCCGCTTTTCATGCGGAATGGACCACCAAACCGCAGACCGGGGTCACTTTCCTCCTGCTTTTGCAAAAAAACGGGACTGCGGTGCACGTCTGGAATGATGTCAAGAGCTTCAACTGGACATTCACAGACCTGAATCCTGCAGCTCTTTACACTGTGCGCGTAACTCCGTCTGCCTGCGGTATCCAAGGAAACCCTGTGGAGATCAAAGTGAGGACAGGCGAGTAAATCACTCATATCAAGTGCCTGCTGTGGAATTAATGTCTAATTTTAGATTTTCTTTGACTGCAAATTCAATACTGGAGACTACACATTTCAGACTACAGTTGAAGTCAGAATTATTAGCCCCCCTGTATGCCCCCCCAATTTATGTTTAACGGTAAGATTTTTTTCATCACATTTCTAAACATATTAGTTTTAATAACTCATTTCTAATAACTGATTTATTTTATCTTTGCCAAGATGACAGTAAATAATGTTTTACTAGATATTTTTCAAGACACTAGTATTCAGCTTAAAGTGACATTTAAAGGCTTAACTAGGTTAATTGGTGTAACTAGACAAATCATTGTATAATGACGGTTAGTTCTGTTGACCTTCGAAAAATAATATAGCCTAAAGGGGCTAACAATATTAACCTTAAAACTGTTTTAAATTTTTTTTTAACCCTTTAAAGTCTAGTGCTATTTTGGGATTTCCGCCTGGATTTTGCCTACCCAAATTTAAAAGCTTCCCAAATCCACATGCAGAGGTGTAAATGCAAAAATTTGGTATCATTTTAAAGAAAACCCTTTGAATTTTTATAAAACACTATTGAAAGTATTTTAAATAACTGTATATGTTGTCTGTGTTATAATAAACACCTAAAAAAAGAGGCGCTTTTTGTATTTTTTTTTATAAACTAAATATATTATATAAATATACTAAATAAATTTGAAAGTGTACCTTTTAGGTTCTGTGTGGTCTAGGTTGCTGTAAATAATTTTGGTGGTTCCTGTACATGTGTGTAATCAGAGAAAAAAAGAAAAATGTCTCTACCATAATCTATGCAAAAGTTATTGTAATCCAACTGATGAGAGGTGCTATACCATTTTATTTATGTATTTTCCGCCTACCAAATTTTGAAAGCCTTCCATATCCAAATGCATTGCTATAAATGAAAAATTCCAGTGTAATTGAATAGAAAACCCTTTAAATTTACATAAAAAAACTGCTGAAAGTAATAAATAATATTTTTATATTGTTTCTGTTTTATTATGAACCACTTCAACATTGTGCGATTTTTAATATTTTTTTCTAAAATGCTTTTTTGAAAGGGTGTAGTTTATCTGTTTAGAGATTTTAGCTTTTCCAGACAGTTCTGCTTGAAACCAGCAGAGGGCAGCAAACACTAGGAAAAAGAATTTTATCTCTATCATGTTTTCTTACCAAGCTATTGCAATTCAAGTGAATACTGGGAAAATAACTTTTTGATCATTCATATTAAACAGTACATATTTGCTTCTGCTTAGTTTTACATGATAATAACTATAGGAACATGAGTTTACATTACTTATTTTATCTCCTTTGCATTTTAGGCATCATAACATTACATTAAAATTAGTCAATGACTATAAGATATGAAAGTAAACCAATGTTCATTACCCAGCTCGGGTCTCCAGTATACTGTGTATTTAAGTGTAAATAACTTTTGTACAGTAAAATAAAAACCGAAGTGATGCATATGTGCATAAAATATAGCTTCTCCACTCTCAAACGGAGCCACATCCGGGGTGTTGCGCAACCCGCGGCCTTTAAAAATTAAAGGGGAAGTCGATGACGTCACCAGAGTTTGACTGTTAACTGCTTTTATTCTAGCCAAAATAAAACAAATAAGACTTTCCCCAGAAGAAAAAATATAGGAAATACTGTGAAAAATTCTTTGCTCTGTTAAACATCATTTGGGAAATATTGGAAAAATTATTATTATATAATTATTATAATTATGGCTAATAATTTTGGCTTCAACTGTGTATTATGGTGTCAGCATGATTAAATGCATTCACATTAAAGTAATACTTGCTGTGCTTTCTGTAGATGGACAGTTACTTGGAGCTACAGTGCGTTTGACAAACATTACTTACACCGAGGCCTTGAGCGACCCAAACTCTGCTGCATATAAGGAGTTCTGTGACAGCTTCATAAATGAGGTTTGATAGATTCCATATTCTTCAAAACACATGCGTAATAAATGTTTTAGCCTAATATGTTCAGCATTGGGTAGCGCTGTCGCCTCACAGCAAGAAGGTCGCTGGTTCGAGCCTCGGCTGGGTCAGTTGGCATTTCTGTGTGGAGTTTGCATGTTCTCCCCGTGTTGGCATGGGTTTCCTCTGGGTGCTCCGGTTTCCCCCACGAGTCCAAAGACATGTGGTATAGGTGAATTGGGTAAGCTAAATTGTCTATAGTGTATGTGTGTGAATGAGGGTGTATGGGTGTTTCCCAGTGATGGGTTGCAGCTGGAAGGACATCCGCTACGTTAAACATATGCTGGACAAGTTGTCGATTCATTTCGCTGTGGCGACCCCTGATTAATAAAGAGACTGAGCCGAAAAGAAAATGAATGAATGTTCAGCATGGCAAGTGTGCGACTACTTTTAAGTGATCAGATTTAGATTTTTTAATTTGTAGATTGATAATCTCTTTTTTAGGCATTAAATGAGATTTAGAGCTGTTGGTCTTCTCTGCAAATTGAGGCTTTCAAAAAGCAGTGAATAAAACAATGTCTATACAATTTTGACCAACATGTATTTGGGAAAAATATCATTCATAACGAGTTACTCATTTTCATTTGTTTTATTTCATTCATTCATTCATTTTTCTTCAGCTTAGTCTCTTATATATCAGGGGTCACCACAGCGGAATGAACCGCCAACTATTCAAGCGTATGTTTTACAAAACAGATGCCCTTCCAGCTCCAACCCAGTACTAGTAAACATCCATACACACTCATATACTACGGCCAATTTAGTTTATTCAATTCACCTATAGCTCATGTCTGGGAAAACCGGAGCATCTGGAGGAAACCCACGCGAACAGCGGAAGAACATGTAAACTTTACACAGGAATGCCAACTGACCCAACCGGGACTCGAACCAGCGACCTTCTCGCTGTGAGGTGACAGTGCTAACCATTTTTTGAATGAATGAATGAAAGACAAAAAAAAGATGTATTTATACAGCTGTCTTCACTTACATTTATCAAGGGTGCCAATCATTGTATCTATATGGGGGGAAACTATAACTTTTTGTGGCCTACAGAAAGGGCATTCCCAAATGTGCTATAATACTTTTCACAAATTTGTCTCATTTAAGACACAGTATAAAACGGCTAAACAAATAATTAAGAAAAAAATTTATACATAAAATTACCTTAGAAAATGCAGCCCAACTTTTGATTGTCTCCACTTCCCAATTCATGCAAGTCTAGTAGCCATACGGGCCAACACTCCCATTTTTCCCGGGAGTCTCCCGTATTTCAGACCCATCTCCCGCCACTCTCCCATTTTGTTGTTTCTCCCGGAAAACTCCTGTAATGGGCGTCAGGGTGGCGCAGTGGTTTGAGCCCCGGCTGGGCCAGTTGGCATTTCTGTGTGGAGTTTTTATGTTCTCCCCGTGTTGCCGTGGGTTTCCTCCGGGTGCTCCGATTTCCCCCATAGTCCAAAGACATGCACTATAGGTGAATTGAGTACGCTAAATTGGCCGTAGTGTATGTGTGTGAATGCAAGAGTGTATGGGTGTTTCTCAGTGTTGGGTTGCGGCTGGAAGGGTATCTTTTGCCTGAAACATATGCTGTATAAGTTGGCGGTTCATTCCGCTGTGGCGACCCCTGATGAATAAAGGGACTAAGCCGAAAAGAAAATGAATGAATGAAACACAATAACAATTTTTCCCTAAAACACACACATGCATTTTCATTGTAGAATCTCTGATTCATTATAAATGAGATCAATTCCTCTTTTAAATGTTCCCCCCCAGACTCGTTTGTCCCTGCCGGCTGAGATCCTTGAACTACTCCTGTCTCGAAAGCTCATCCTACAGATAATGTCCATCTCACCTGGCAGCATAATCGTCAACTTCAACATCATATTTCAACCCGGCAGCAACCTGGATATCAGGAACATCTCCAACGCCTTGATGAATTCTCTGAAGAACAGCACTAAATATGTTATCGACATGAGCAGTATACATATATCAGGTACTGTTTTTATGCATTATTATATCATTTTAAAAAGTTATGAGTTCACATGGGTGGCACGGTGGCTCAGTGGTTAGCATTGTCGCCTAACAGTAAGAATGTCGCTGGTTCGAGTCCCAGCTGGGCCAGTTGGCATTTCTGTGTGAAGTTTGCATGTTCTCCCCGTGTTG
Source organism: Danio tinwini (assembly GCA_903798205.1). NCBI lineage: Eukaryota > Metazoa > Chordata > Actinopteri > Cypriniformes > Danionidae > Danio > Danio tinwini. Next base: position 19,103,917 of record CAIGQZ010001492.1, on the reverse strand, counting down.
GCGTGAGTTTTCTCTGGGTGCTCTGGTTTCCAGCACAGTCATGCGCTACAGGTGAATTGAATAAACTAAATTGTCCATAGTGTATGAGTGTGTGTGTGTGAATGAGTGTGTATGCATGTTTCCCAGTACTGGGTTGTGGCCGGATAGACATCCACTTTGTAAAACATATGCTGGAATAGTTGGCGGTTCATTCCGCTGTGGTGACCCTTGATATATAAGAGACTAAGCTGAAGGAAAATGAATGAACGAATGTGTTCACATAATATGAACTGTTTCCATCTGTGCTAATGATGTGATATGTTGACTCGAGATGTGATTGGCCTCTTGTTATTTATAGATTTAAATGAGTGTTTGCTGGCTGAGGCGGACTGCTCTCTATGGGCTCGCTGTATAAACACTGAGGGCTCGTACAGCTGTGACTGTTGGTCTGGATACACAGACTTGAACCCCAGAAGACCAGGACGCAGCTGTGCAGGTACACGCTGTGGAGAATGCTACTGTAAAGATTTCATTAGACTGGCACACACTTTTAATAGAGATAAGTAACTGTTGATCATACAAAGATACACTTGTAAGGTGTTTATTTTTAAGATAGTGTCTAAAAATGAGTTTTAAAGGGATATTTCACACACCCAAAAATTCTGTTATTACTCAGCGTTCACTCTAGTTTTTTCTGTTGAACACAAAAGAAGATATTTTGAAGAATGCTGTTTCTATAATGATATTTTTTATGACACTATTGAAGTCAACCAGCATTCTTCAAAATATCTTCTTTTGTGTTCAAAAGAAGAAAAGAAATCATGAGGGAGAGTAAATGATGAATAAATGTTTTTGAGATCTGTCATCTGTCATAAAACATTGAGATGTAACCCCCCCCCTTCCAACAACAACTCCCTTATTAGCATTAGAATATATTGAAAATAAAATGCAAGGTTTAGCCTAATAAAATCCATGGCCTATACAGAAATTAAATCAAGTCATACAATCTCGTTCACATTTCATTCCCTATATTTAACGGTGCAGTAGGTGATCTGCATAAATGCTAACCGCTTAGCTTAATATCTTTTAAATCAATCAAAACAATCATTCCCCTGCTGTCCAAAGTTACGCCTCCTGAAGTTAAGATGACAGAGACTCACTAGATCATGTCATTCGCCAGTTAAACTTTATAGTAGTTTATAATACTACAATTCCAAACCAAAAACTGTATTATATCTAGCACGTTTTCTGCTGTGTAGCAAGCAAAACTTGTCATAATGTGAAATATTTTATGCATGCAAGAATCGCTGGTTTCACTCTCTCATGTGCTTTGTCCTAAAGCGACTATTGTATGCTTAGTGGTTGGCCAGCAGCGTGCAGGAATTACACTTATTACTAAGCCATTTACATGTTGTTTCAGAATATTCAGAGTAGCATGGTAAACAATAATGGGAGGCTCTCATTGTTCAGAAATGAACCAATGTGAATATAAAAGCAACTTCACCTCAGTAAAGCAGGCTAGGCATAATAGGGCTATTTACTTTTGTTTTGTTGTTAAACTAAATAAGAATCTACATTACCGATGCTGTTAAAGGTCCCTTATGAAACTGAACATAGTCACAGCAATCGTTCGCTGGAAGATTTCAGTGGCTGAACAATACTTCTGTGCATATAACCATACCTGCCAACACTCCCGTTTTTCCCGGGAGTCTTCCGTATTTCATACCCATCTCCCGTATTGTTTTGTCTCCCGGAAATCTCCCTGAATTCCACCTCCCCCCCTCAGCTTTTAGGTACAGTCCGGCCTGAAACCTAGTACATGTGCGCGTGCTCTTCAGTCTGCGTGCACCCCTCCCCGCTCTACAGTTCGCGCGCACCTCTCCCCGCTCTACAGTTCACGCGCACCTCTCCAGCAGCCTCTTCCTCCTCTCTTCAGTTCGCGTACACCGATCCCCGCTGTACAGTTCACGCCACACCTCTGCACCCCCTCCCCGCACGCCCCTAAGCCCCGCCCCCCCCCCCCCCCCCCCCCAATGAACCAAATGTTGGCAGGTATGCATATAACCCATTTGTAACAATAAAATCTACATCAGCTTTGCATGATTAAAATAGTTTTAAAACAGAACATTACCTGTCTAACAGAAATCCTTCAGCCATGGTGTCGTCCTTCCTCCAGCGTGCAAAAGTAACTCCAACATTCATTTAGGAGTTTAAAAATTTTTGATTGAGCATTTGTTTTTAGTGCTATCACTCGTGTTCATGTGACCACGGCCCACATGAATGGGTGCTACATTTGTTGACATACAGTTTGGGCTACTTATCGTAATTATGGAAATTATCGGCCTGACGATATTTAATTGGTTGAACATTTTTTAGTCTTATGCCTTACCCAGAATATAAAAATACATATAAATGCATTTAGATCATCTTCTTTAATCATTACTAGTGAAATGTGAAGAGACTTTCAACCAGCACAACAAAAAATGCTTCTGAAGACAATCACCTACTGCACCTTTAAACATCGATTAAAATAACCTAGGTATTTAGTAAAGAGCAGCAAATTAATTTCTCATGTTGATCCACTTTTTTGCTTGATAACAGAGGTGTCTTTTTAAGAATACTCAGATCTATAATAAAAGCATTCGATTACTTTCATAACTGTTTATGCTTATTTACGATCAAATTGGTTGTGTTTAAAATAAAACACACCAAGAAAGACATGTTTATGGGCTTATATTTATTTTGCAAGTCTAATGGCTAGATTTATGGTCAGCTTTCTGTTAAAGCACTACTGTCTGGACATCGAAACAAACTAGGTTGCTGTTGGGAATGGTGTTAGTGAGGCCAGCAGGGGGCGCTCAACCTGCGTAAAGGGGACACTATACTGTCAGTGAGTGCCGTCTTTTGGAGGAGACGTTAAACAGATGTCCTGACTCTCTGTGGTCATTACAAATCTCATGTCACTTCTTGTAAAAGGAGTAGAGGTGTAACCCCGGTGTCATGGCCAAATTCCCTCCATCTGCCCTTTCCTCCATGGCCTCCCAATCATCCCCATCCACTGAATTGGCTCTATTACTGTGCACCTATAGCTGGTGTGTGGTAAGCGCACAGGTGCTATTGTTCTGTGGCTGCCGTTGCATCATCCAAGTGGATGCTGCACACTGGTGGTGGTGTAAAGAGACCACCCTCATGATTGTGAAGTGCTTGTATAGCCATACACGATAAATGTGCTCTATAAATACAGATTACAATTACAAAATACACATTTAAATGCATTTAAAATGAGTGAATGACACTTAATGACAGTTGTTATAAGTGTGTCATGGCATGATTATAAAGGTTAAATGACAGTGACCTTTAAGCGATTTTCCTCTGATACCTCTGTTCTCATTCTCATCTGTTTCTGCTCATAACCACAGCTTCACCTAATGCTACAGCATCAACCGTTTATCCAACCGCAAACTATACTGAACTATCAAGCCCTGCAATAACTGGCAACCCATCTGTGAGTAGGACTAATGTTCAGAGCAACCTCACAACAACAACAGTGTCTTCAGCTTCCTCGACGTATTCTAACAGACTGATCCAGGCCATCATTCCTGCAACAACACTCAACATTAATTGCCACTCTGTCTCCTGTATAACTGTTGAATGCAGCCCCTGGTTTATAAAAGTCGACATAAGGCGAGATTACCTCAAGGCCAATAACATCTCCGAGACCTCCTTGTATCTTGGAAATCCTGAATGTGGGCCCGCTGGGTCTGATGATTCCTATTTGTGGCTCATCACAGCTTGGGATAAGTGCGGCACAACGCTAGATCATGTAAGTCCTCCAGTGTTTACATTAAAGGGATAGTTCACCCAAAAATCTAAATTGACTCACCCTCATGTTGTTTAATTTTTTTTTTCGTTTCTTGTTTCTGTTGAACAAAAAAAGAAGATATTTTGAAGAATGTTGGAAACCACTAATAGATATCGGCATCCATAGCAGGACAATACAAGATAATATACAATACAATATTTATTTATAAAGCACGTTTAAAAACAACCAAGGTTGACCAAAGTGCTGTACATAGGAGTACTTAAGACAGAGAAGCAGAAAATAAAATAAACATTTAACAAATAAAAGCAATAAAACAGTAATCAAGGAGTATTAAAAGCAAAATAAAATAGATAGGTCTTTAAAACAGACTTAAACAAAGAAATGGAGGGGGAAAGTCAAATGTGAATTAGTAGAGTGTTCCAGAGTTTAGGACCGGCAACAGCAAATGCTCGATCACCTTGTTTTTTAAGGCATGTTCTGGGCACGGTGAGTAAGTTGAGATCATAAGATCTCAATGATCGGGAGGGGGTATGCGGACAAAGCAAGTCTGTAAGATACTGAGGAGCAAGGTTTTTGACTGCTTTGTAAACAAATAATAATTTTTTTTAAATCAATTCTGTATTTAATGGGTAACCAGTGTAGTGCAGCTAAAATCGGAGTTACCGACTCATACTTGCGGGTGCCAGAAAGTAGTCTAGCAGCCGCATTTTGTACCAGCTGCAGACAAGAGAGAGAAGACTGAGAAATACCAAAATAGAGAGAGTTACAGTAATCTAGACGTGTTGTTGGAGGGCATGAATCACAGTTTCAAAATTTCTCTGGGATAGAAATGGCTTGACTTTAGACAGTTGTCTGAGGTGTTAAAAGCAGGATTTTACGACAGCACTGATCTGTTTGTCAAATTTTAGGTTTTCATCACATATAACGCAGAGATTTCTTGCACACTGGGTAATTTGTGGGACCAAAGATCCCACATTGACATCTAACAGAGAATTTTCTTTGTGCCCAAATACGATTACTTCAGTTTTATTTTGGTTTAAATAAAAAAAATTGCTTGAGAGCCAGAGTTTAAGCTCCTCTAAGCAAGCCAGGAGTGGTTGTAAGCCATTTACATCATTTTGTTTTAGAGGAAAATACATCTGAGTGTCATCCACATATAGATGGAAGGAAACTTTATATTTATTGAAAATGGAAGCCAGGGGGAGCATATACAGGGTGAACAATACAGGCCCAAGGATTGAACCCTGTGGAACTCCATAGTTGAGAGGAATATTGGATGAGGATTGATGGCCAATGCGCACACTAAAACATCTATTGGTCAAAAAGGAACGGAACCACTCTTAAACTGTGCCACGAAGGCCCACAGCTGTCTCTAGACGTTTCAATAGGACCTTGTGGTCAATCAGGTCAAAAGCAGAGCTTAAATCTAATAAGACTAATGCCATAGATTTCCCAGAATCAGTTTCTGTAAAAATGTTGCTTGATACTCTTAAAAGTGCAGATTCAGTACTGTGTAAAGCAGGGGTGCTCAACCCTGTTCCTGGCGATCGACCTTCCAGCTGATTTCAGCTCCAACCCTGATCAAACACACCTGAACCAATTATTTAGAACGTGAGGAGCACTTGATAATTACAGGCAGGTGTGTTTGATAAGGGTTGCAACTGAAAACTGCAGGAAGGTCGATCTCCAGGAATAGGGTTGAGCACCCCTGGTGTAAAGCTTTAAAACCAGATTGAAATGTCTCATGCACTGAATTTAAACTAGGCCGAAAATTAGAGAAAGAGGCTGGATCGAGGTTTGGTTTTTTAAGATATGGTGTTACAACGCCACGTTTCCATAATATGGAAGTCAATGGCTACAGGTTTCTGTCATTCTTCAAAATATCTTCTTTTGTGTCCAAAAAGGAAATTCAAACAGGATTTTAAGGAGTTGAGGGTCAGTCAGCAGTGAAAGTAGTTTCATTTTAGGTTGACTATCACCTGTGGTGAAAAGAGTACTGAAAAATCTTACTCGAGTAAAAGTACCATTACTTGCCCAAAAATGTAGTACACGTAGAGTAAAATTATCTGTTGTAAATAGTACTCAAAGCATGAGTAAAAAGTAGCCCTTTTAAAAGTACTCAAGAGTAGTGAATATTACGCTGTGAAAGCCTGATGCCTTCAATTTGTCCATTTCTGTGAAAACTTAACATTCTGTAGGGCATTTAGTTATTGTTTAAGGCCATAATACAGTAAACATCCGCCATCTTCTCATCAGTGACTTGCAGTCTCTGGGACATTGTGTCATTAAAGATTGTGGACATATTCTTGGACACTTTTAATACTTCTAAATGGTTAGATGCATTTATAAAACATCCATGTCTTGAAGCTGTGTAGTATGATTCAATTTTGTGCAACTTAATTGGACAGTAATCACATGACTGATTTTTCTACTTTAGCTAATCCCCATGGACAGGAAAAATAAAGTTTCTTTAAAAGTAGTAACTTCAACTTAAAGGAAAATAGTGGAGTAAAAGTACAAATACAGCACTAAAATGTGCTCAAGGGAAACTAAAAGTACACATTTTTAAACTACTTAGTAAATTACAATTCCTGAGAAAAAAACTACTCAATTGCAGTAATTTGAGTATTTGTAATTTGTTACTTTACACCACTGACTATCACTTTAAGTTTATATCAATATTAAATCTATGCTCTCAATATACTCGTTATGAGATTTTATGCCTTGTGGCTTTTCAAAAATGTACTTTTCAAGCTAATGCAAAACAATTTCACTTTAAAATCTTCATTACAACAGAGTTCTATTCAATTTCTATTTTACAATGTCGATTGTGTCAAAGCAGCTTAACATAGAAGTTGTAGTAAATTGAAACTGTGTCTGTGCAGTCAGTTCATTCATTCATTTTCTTTTCGGCTTAGTCCCTTTATTAATCAGGGGTCGCCACATCAGAATGAACCACCAACTTATCCAGCATTTGTTTTATGTAGCGGTTGCCCTTTCAGCCACAACCCAACACTGAGAGAAATCCATACACTCTTGCATTCACACACACACACACACACACACACACACACACACACACACAACGGCCAATTTAGCTTATTAAATTCACCTATAGCGCATGTCTTCGGACTGTTGGGGAAACCAGAGCACCCGAAGGAAACCCATGCGAACACGGGGAGAGCATACTGTACAAACTCCACACAGAAATGGCAACTGACTCAGCCGGGGCTCAAACCAGCGACCTTCTTGCTGTGAGGCGATCGTGCTACCCACTGCGCCACCGTGATGCCCCTAGTCAGTTTAGTGTGGTTTGATTTTTTCTCTGCTGAAAGTCCAAACATAGAAGAGCAAATCCAACTATGCGCAGCTCTACAAGTCATTACAACACAAGTTTTAAAGGCTGTTTTCTCTAAATGTTTTTTTTTCCCCCAGGAAATTGCATACATATTTTTAATAATTGTTAGTCATTGAATATATACAGTGCATCTGGAAATATTTATTGCGCTTCACTTTTTCCACATGTTTTTGTTATAGCCTTCTTCCAAAATTGATGAAATTCCTTTATTTCCTCAAAATTCTGAACACAATACCCCATAATGACAAAGTGAAAAAAGAATTTTCGAAATTGTTGCAAATATATATATATATATATATATATAAAAAAAAAACCTGCAAAATCACATGTACATAAGTATTCACAGCCTTTGCCGTGAAGCTCTAAATTGAGCTCAGGTACATTTGCTTCCACTGATCATTCTTGAGATGTTTCAGCAGCTTATTTGGAGTTCTCCTGTTCTCCGGATTTGAAAAGGCATACACCTGTCTATATAAGGTCCCAGGGTTGACAGTGCATGTCAAAGCACAAAACAAGCATAACATTATTCATTTGTTATTATTATTGTTTTGAAATTGTATGAACACAAAAACAATCTGCACATCACAGTGTGTATAAAAACACATGGAATAATCAAATTAAAAATAATTGTGACTTTTTTTAAACAAAATCTCCACTCCATCAAGCACTTACATGAACACAGAGTTTCATCCATGTCTATATATTGTGATCTATATAAAAAACTTTTGACTCTAACATGTCAAAAAGTGAAAATGAGAATATTAAGCCATCCGATGTTTTGATTTTGAGCTAGAAATCTTTGCGAATGAGCGAAGGAATACATCGCTTTACATAATGAATTTTAAAACTGGAATATTATTACATTTTATAAAACTAAAAATGGCAACTCGGTGGCTCAGTGGTTAGCACTGCCGCCTCACACCAAGAAGGTCACTGGTTCGAGTCCATGCTGGGATAGTCGGCATATCTGTGTGAAGTTTGCATGTTCTCCCCGTGTTGGCGTGGGTTTCCTTCGGGTGCTCCGGTTTCCCCCACAGTCCAAAGACATGCGGCATAGGTGAATTGAATACATAAAATCGGCCGTAGTGTATGTGTCTGAATGAGAGTGTGTATGGGTGTTTTCCAGGTATGGGTTGCAGCTGGAAGAGCATCTGCTGTATAAAACATATGCTGGATAAGTTGGTGGTTCAATCCACTGTGGCGACCACTGATGAATAAAGGGACTAAGTTGAAGGAAAATGAATGAATGAATGAATTAATGAATGAAGGAATGAAAACTTAAAATCTTTGCAATTTCAGCTTGGGAAATACAATGACTATTGGTTAGTTGTTTACCCTATTAACATGCAGTGCCTTTATTTTTTTGAGGTTTCAGCAGTTTAGTGTATAAACTGGTCTATAGAGTATAACGTAACCAATGCTCTCTGTCTTATAGAACAACACCCACAATTCAGTCAGTGTGACTCTGTTCAACAATGTGAGCGGCTCACAGACTACAACGCATCTAAAAGTGCCTGTCACCTGCACGTACCCCCGCAGCGTCATCATCTCCATGGGATATGCTCCTGCAGGGTACACTGCTTCCACAGCAACCGCAGTCTCCGTAGAGCATGTTTTTCTCTCACCATCTCCTGTCATGGAGAAACATCTCGACTGTTAGTTATGTCAGCGCACATGTAAAACAGCACATATTTTTTTCCTAAAGTCAGAGATCAAACTGAGACGCAGGTGAATTAATTAGGAATGGAAACTTCAGTTATTTTATTGGCTGATGATTGTGGTGGGCGAACAACACATGCTCCAAACTATTTGGGAAAAATGTTAGAGTTTGCTGTACAACCATTCTTAGATTACTCTAATACATAAAATTAGTAAGTTGACCAAATACTTTATTGAAGACAGTGAATACAGTGACAGAGTTTTTTTCCAGAGATGGGTTGCGGCTGGAAGGGCATCCGCTGCGTAAAATCGTGCTGGATAAGTTGGCGGTTCATTCCGCTGTGGCGACCCCGGATTAATAAAGGGACTAAGCTGAAAAGAAAATGAATGAATGAATAAATAGTGCAGTTCCTCAGCATCGATGTTACCTCTTACAAAAAATAGCTGCAGTAAACTGATTTTGGTTTGATTGGGTCAAAACGCTTGACTTCCTGTAGGCTATTTGGTTCACACCTTTTTAGACTTTGTGATTTAGGGGCCCTAAGCAATTCTCAGGGTTTCTGCAGGTTTCACCGAGTTAAATTCAAGACTTTTTAAGACATTTTTAAGACCATTATGAATGAGATTTTAGACTCATAAAACGTTAAAGGCTAAGGGATTTTTTTAAATGGCCCAGATGGAAAAGATTTTTATTTGACCTAAATAAAAATGAACAAATGTTTTAAAAGTTTAAAAAACTATAATAAACTTAATCTATGCACAACAATCTGTCCAGGTCGGTGTTGTTCAGCAGTTAATACATGGAGCACTTTTAAACAAATGTTATTGTAAGAAAAATAATTAAACCATTATGATAAATAGTTTAAAATGACCTTTTTAAATAAAAAGTTTAAAGTTTTATTGAGATGGATTGTTGGTGATTGTATGGGTTTTGGCCAGATTGGGTAGCAGAACATGAACAAAGGAAAATTAAGACCTGTTTAAAAAATATTTATGACCTGCACATTTCAGTAAATTTAAGACTTTTTAAGGCCTAAAATTTGGATTTTGG
>CAIGQZ010001492.1:19080755-19093647 GCA_903798205.1 Danio tinwini | reverse complement strand
ACTGCATGTGTGGACATAGAGTGAAATGAAATGTTATACTGAATGTAAGAGCTATTTTATAAGCAGTTTTATCATTCAACATATTATTATAATTATTATTCAAACAGATGAAATAGATTTCAAACAAAAGACAAAAAAAAACAAAGACTAAATAGATTCTAGGGCCACTGTGTAAGTTTAAACAAATGAGTCTGGAGTGGTGATAATGAATGAACAAACGAAATGAATGAATGAAAAAATGAATGAATAAATAAATCAATGGATGAATGGACAAATAAATGAACGAACGAAAGAATAAATGAACAATCGAAAGGAATGAATGAATAGACGAATGAATGAATAATTGAATGGATGAATGAACAAACGAATAAACAAACAAATGAATGGATGAACGAATCAATGAACAAACAAATTAATGAATGAACGAACGAATGAATGATAAACAAACAAAAACAAACTAATTAATGGATGAATGAACAATTGAATGAATGAATGGACGAATGAATGAATGGATGAACGAATGAATGAAAAAACAAACAAACAAATAAACGAATAAAAGAACGAATGATTAAACAAACGAATGGATGAACGAATGAATAAATGAAGGAATGAATGAATAAATGAACAAATAAATGAATGAACGACTGAATGAGCAAATTAATGAATGGACGAATGAACGAACGAACAAATGAATGAACAAACAAATGAATAAACAGGGTAAACGAATGGATGAACAAATGAATGAATAAACAAATTAAAGAACGAACTAATGAACAAACAAATGAACAAACAAATAAATGAATGAATAACAAACTAATGAATAAACAAAGAAATTAATGAATGAATAAACGAACAAATGAATGAAGGAATGAATGAACAAATGAATAAATGAATGAATAAAGGAATGAATTAATGAATGGATGAATGACCGAATGAACAAATGAATGGATAAATAAATGAAAGAACAAATGAACAAACAAATGCATGAACGAGCGAATGAATGAATAAATAAATGAACAAATGAAAAAATAAATAAGCAAATGAATGAATGAACAAACGAACAAATAAATGAATGAACGAATGAAGGAATAAATGAACGAATGAATAAATGAATAAACGAATGAATGAATGAACGAACAAATAAACAATAAAAGAACGAAGGATCGAATGGACAAACTAATTAACTAATGAACAAGCAAATTAATGAATAATAAATTAACGAACAAACGAATGAATGAACAAACAAATGAATTAATTAATAAATGAAAAAACAAATTAACAAATGAATGAATGAACAAATTAATGAATAAACAAACGAATGAATGAACGAATAAACAAATGAATGAAAAAACTAACAAATGAATGAATAATTGAACAAATTAACAAATGAATGAATGAACAAATGAATGAATGAATAAACAAACAAACAAATGATTGAACAAATTAACAAATGAATGAACAAACGAATGAACAAAGAAATGAATGAACAAACGAATGAACAAAGAAATGGATGAACGAATGAATGAACAAACGAATGAATGAACAAATGTTTGGATAAACGAACAAACGAATAAATGAATGGATAATTGAATAAATGCAGTAATGACTTTTTTACAGAAATGTTTTAATTTTTACATTTTATTAGAAATGTTTTAGTTTTAGATTTATATTTTTAATGATTTTATTACATCTATTTTGTGGATAGATTAAATAAACACCAGCTTGATATTAAATTAGATTACTCAGACAGTGTAGCAATTATGATGTATATGACGTGATAAACCTTTTCTAATGTTTTCTATATTTCTTTATAGGCTTGTGACCGTCTTCTAAGCGGCAGGTCTTCTAAATTACTTGGACTAACACGATCCGTTGGACCCTTAAACAGATTACATACAAGTACATGCTTCTTATTTAATGCATGTGAAGATCTATAGGCTTACATGATATCAGTTAGCATCACTAACGCTTTCTCTTTCATTTTCTTAAAGCAACTTTCCAAAGCGACACATCAAATACTATGCAGACTGTTGGATTTGTTCTGCTCGGTGTCGGTGTGTTTCTGCTTTCGCTCACTGTCATTGCAGGATTGCTGTATCAGAAAAGAAAAATCGGGAACTACAACTTCCATGTCAGACCACAGCCGGAAAACTTCACCTATAATGTTTTTAACACTTAACCCACTCACTTTAGCCACGAATAGAGGGATAAATCTTATTATTTATTACTACTAGGCATAATGTATTGAAAATGGTCTAATTTGATTATATTTTTATACTTAAAACTTACACGTGATCTACTGTAGTTGTCATTCTTAGTTTTTGTTTCTTCTCAGCACTTTATATATAATTAAAAACGCTGATTAAAGGGATGGTTCACCTCAAAATGAAAATTCTGTCCTCATTTCCCCACCTCAGATTTTGTTTCAAACCTTTAATACTTTCTTTCTTCTGTTGAACACAAAAGAAGATATTTTGAAAAATGTAGAAAATTTGTAATCATTGATTTACATTGATTAACCGTTATTTTTCTTTCTGTGCTGTGGATGTTAATAGTTACAGGTTTTAGGCTCTCTTAAAAATATCTTCTTTTGTGTTCAACAGAAGAAAGAAACTCAAAAAGGTTTGGAACCACTTGAGGCTGAGTAAAGCTTTTTAAGTGAACTATCCCTTTAAATGCCGTTTAAAAACAAAATCGAAGGCTCTGCCACTCTTTCAAATACGCCACCAGATGACGCTGTTGTATTAGTTGTACTCCGTGATATCAGTTTTGTGCTGTGTATGTGTACACTACAGTACATATTTGAACTAATGATATATATATATATATATATAAATATTTTAATAATTCAATCTTAATTCTTTTTTTTTTAAGTCTACTTTATCTGTCCATTAAAGAATCTATTAAATGAATGTTTCAAGCTGCTCATATCCTAATTAATAATAAAAATCTTGTTTTTGAACGTATGATGTTGTTAGATTACTTTAGTAATGCAATCTTAATACTTTGGAGTTATTAAAAGGCATGTAACGTAATATTTTTTAAGAAAACGATGCAGGCAATCTTTAAAAATAATAGTTATAATTTGAAAATAAGATGGTATAGTAGACCTCGACCTCCACAAATTAGAAAATCACACTCTCTCACCTTTGGAAATAGTGCAAAAGCATAAGATATTAGAAAACTATCACAAAAAATGTCTTTATTTGTTCATATTTGTAATTTCTTTTTAGCATTTAGCTTATTCTGCACAGGAGATGTTAAGTAGAATAGAACACTACCTTAGGTTGCTTTTGCAAATTAAATGTTGAATCGTTTGAAGCCAATATAATTTTTAGCAGGTTTTTAGCCTGAAATTCGCAGTAAATTTACATATTTTTTTCACATAGGAATCTTTGTTTTTATGTCTATAACATGACTCCATTTCTTTCTTTCTTTTTTTTTGTATTTTAGTTTAGCTCTTTTTATTGACAATTCTCAATCAGAGAGTTATTTCAAGTGAGGGAAAGAAAAAACATAATACATTAGTTTCACAATGTTGAGGAAAGAAATATTGGGTGGTAATTAAAAACATTTCCTTACTCTCTGAACCATATTCAGATAAAATAAAGAAAGTAAACTACAACAAAGAAAGGAAACAAACAAACCAAACAATAAAAAACAAACAAACAAAAAAAAATATATATACACACACACACACACACACACACACACACACACATATACAGTTGAAGTCAGAAATATTAGCTCCCCCCTTGATTATTTTTTCTTTTTTAAATATTTCCCAAGTGATGTTTAACAGAGCAAGGAATTTTACACAGTATGTCTGATAATATTTTTTCTTCTGAAGTCTTATTTGTTTTATTTAGGCTAGAATAAATTGAACCATTTTAAGGACAATATTATTAGCCCCTTTAAGCTTTTTTTCCTGACTGTCTTTAGAACAAACCACTGTTATACAATAACTTGCCTAATTACACTAACTATTATATGTAAGATATCTGACAATTTTTTTTCCTAATACACTCCTGGACGAGCACCATTTGCCAAGTTGTATAGATATCCTTTGTTTTGCCATTAATTGTGTATCTAATTTTCTCTATTTGAATGAACTGCAACAGGTCATACATTCAATGAAAGTAGTTGGGCAGAGAAACGTTTTTCCAGTTCAGTAGTATAATTCTTTTAGCAATTATTACGCGAAAGGCTAATACATTTGACTGTAAAGATGACAGCAATACATTTGTAGGATTGAGTCCAAACAGTGCCACTAAAGGACACGGTTCAATTTTTAGAAGAAAAAATATCAGATTGATTTAAAGATTTTTTGACCAAATATTAACTCTGGACAAAGCCAAAAGGTTAGCTGGAGCTTGTCGGCATCTGTCACAAATAGGATAAATTTCTGAGTTTATTTTAGGTAGTTTACATTTTGTCCAGTAAATTTTGTGTAACAGTTTAAACTGTATCAGTGAATGACGAGCACAGATAGAAGTAATATGTACACGACAAAGAACTTTTGACCATTCATCATCTAAAAAAACATGGTTACATGACTCCATTCCTGTCTTAATTAGCAAGTCTCCAGGATGCGGAGCAATAATTTGCAGTGTACATTACAGTTTAGTTTCACGGTAACGTTTAAAGGACATTATCTCTTTAAAATCAAAGTAACGTTAATCACCTCAGTAAATACCTAAAATACCGTGTTTCATGTAAGCCACATGCTGTAAAATGCAAATAGCATGGGGTAAAGATTATACTTTAACCACACTACATTTTTTTAAAGAAACATTGCAGACAATTAACACTAATTTCAGGACCTTTAAATATATATATTAAAATATATATTTTATATTTATTTTTATTAATTTATATATTTATAAACATTACGTTACGTTACATAATTTTACAGCTAACACAGCGCCTCATTCGCTTCACGTCACGTTAAAACTGTGCCTCACAGCTTTTTTAAAGGAGAAAACTACATTACCAGTTATATTACTAAATCTATTATAATGATAAATCATACCTTTATAGTAAGAATAGTCCATAGGTAAAAAAAACAAATTGTAATAATCTTCTGGAATGCACGACGCTAGCAATTATATTCAGTTGCAATTATATCCAGTTGCGTAACGTTACGTAAACAGGTCGCGTGCTGCTTTTGTCCAATCAATGACACGCGAATATGCAAATACGGATGTCAACCAAAGAGCTTAAAATGACCAAGAGACGACACTCAATAGAACATTCCATTGCAACAGCAGCCCTCAGCAACAGCCCCAGATTCCGCCATTTTGGAGTGAAAGCGATCGTCCGTCCAATAGATCTTATTGCTGTCGCGATGGCAAGCAGCTGCTTTGTTTTTTATTTATTTATTTAAAAAGCCCATTAAAGCTGAGATACAACCTGAAAGATGACAATACAACACTTACTATCACAGTCTTCAGCACTTGTAACAGTTTATTTACAGACTTATAATATGGTCGCCGCGTCATCTAGTGGCTGTTTCCCATATCGCACTAGAGTGTCGTCTCTTGGTCATATTAAGCTCTTGGTTCAGAATGACCCAGCTTGATCATCTATGGAGCCTGTGGAAATAAGTGAACAGATCATACCTGGATCTTTTGAGTTCTCCAGAGCTGGATTTTTTGTAAGTAGGCTATGCTATACATTTCCGAAATGGAGGAATCGCACACACCTTCAGTTCACCAACACACACAAATCCACCCACATGGAAACATAAACACACCAATACCGCAACTGTGCAGCTCCAGTACGAAAACTCAAATGGATATCATATTCATAAGCTTAAAGTAAGGTATCTCCGTGGCAACATTTCAGTTTTTCTTACTGGAGCTAAACATTGTGTGTGTGTGTGTGTGTGTGTGTGTGTGTGTGTGTGTGTGTGTGTGTGTGTGTGTGTGTGTGTGAAACAAGCATGTCAAATATCTCTGAATTTCTCTGCACCAGGATTGAGATGTACATCAGCTAATCAGAAATGCTGAATGATATCTTAATTACTGCTTCCGTCTGCTTCTTAATTAGTAAAAACTCCTTCCAGCAATGAATGCACACAGTCACAGAAGCATATTTAATGATATTCTGGAAGAAATGAGCTGCACAATTTAAATAGATTAACTATTGAATAGAACAACCTAAATGGTTAAATACTAGGGCTGCACAATATATCATTTCAGCATCGATATCGCAATGTGCGCATCTACATCGCTGGATCTGCAATGCCAAGTATGGCTTATTGTTGATCAGGAGCTTGTAGATTAAAGTTTAACTATTGTGGATTTAAAGTTTATTAATTGCATTCGTTTTGTTTTGTCCAAGCATTCTGTTTAAAGCATTCTGGCTGCACCCGCTTTGAATGTTATTACTCGATTGAATGGGTGTTATCAGTGGTTATCAGCTGATAGATATGGGCCAGTAGGGGCTTTCTGCACCTACTGGTAGGCTCAGAAGGCTATTATCATCCATCCACATGGTTAATCAGCTATACTAATAGAGAAGACTCCAGATCTGTTTGTATATTACTGTGATGGTTGGGTTGAGGTAGGGGTAGATGTTAACGAAATACAATTAATGGGAAATGTAATGAATAATATAAATAATTCTTGTGGTTAATCAGCTATACTAATAGAGAAGACTCCAGATCTGTTTTTACATTACTGTGCCAGTTAGGGTAGACAGACATTGTAAATAATATAAATAATTCTCGTTAACTTCAGGCCGCAGCCGTATGTGATCTATAGCTGATTAACCATGCGGATGGATGATACGTAGAAGGCCCCTACTGGCCCATATCTATCAGCTGATAACCACAGGTAATGCCCATTCAATCGAGTGATAACATTTAATTTTGCTTTATCAAAAACTAATTAAATTACATTTTTAGAGTGAAGACTGCGAAGTGTCATTTTACATTAGTTTTTTTAATATATATATTTGTGTCCAACTGCCATTAAGATTTACCAGGCAAACATAAAAAGAAATCTCTATTTGTTGTATGCTTATTTCCTCTGGAAAAATCCAGTTTAAAGTGAACTTTGATAATATATGCACATGCACTACACTTTAAAATCACCCCAAATGTTCTAAAATGGTGAATTTTTCATAAAAAGAGTTATTCAATCCATCTGGTGAAATTGTTTTATATCGCAATGCATATCGCTGAAAAACGAAATATTGCAATGCCAATTTTTTTACAATACCATGCAGCCCTATATACAGTAAAAATAAATTAAATAAATTAATAAAAAATGACACCATTTCAAAAACAGGACGGTTTAATTTAAATATATGAATTAAAAGTACCATGATGTAAAATATTAGCTAGTTATTGTAGAACGATGGTTTGTTCTGTAGATAATTGAAAAAATAAGGGAGCTAATAATATTGACCTTAAAATGTTTTTTTTTTTTTTAACCCTTATTTGCTGTTGGGGATGTTATTATCCACTCTGGGTCATTTTGAGTCTTAATTTGGCCATAACTTTTTTTGTGTTTCACCTAGCAGAATGATTTTTGCTGACGTTGCTTTTGATGCATTGTTTTTGATTGTAATTCTTTTTTTTTCTCCCTAATTTACTGTTGGTGGCTGTTTTTGCCCCATTGACTTCCATTATAACCACATGTTTTTTTAATACAAAGCCATGCCACCATATAATCATGCATTTTTGATTGTTGGTGGTTTTCCCTGTTGGGAAGAAGTAAACTTTTTACTGTTGATCATCATTTGGCACCATTAACTCTTTAGATAGGCCTGTGCAAAAAAAGCTTAGTTTCTGGATTTTATATGGAGCACAACAGTAAATTAAAGTGTGTGTCTGTGAGTGTGTGAGAGTGACCTTTGTGCACTTACCTTGATGTGTCTGAGAAAATCAAAATATGCATCTCACTTCTCAGAACTACATGGAGTAAACAAAAACAAAGACTGTGTATTTATGCACCATCAAATGTGGTTATAATGGAAGTCAATGGCGCAAAAACAGCGACCAACAGTAAATTAGCAAGAAAACAATGCATCAAAAAAAAAAAATGTTGTTACTAATCATTGACATGTCCAAGACTGTGATTAAAAGGAAGAAAAATCCAGTCCACAGTTACTTTTTGTATTGAAAATACATCATTTTGTGTGTTTTTGTTCACCAAATCAGTGACATCATTTGTGAACTTGGCAATCAAGAGTTAAAATCCTGCAATTTTCTAATTAATTTAGTAGTTTTGATCAGGACCGAGGTTGATTAACATATTTACACAAAAAAATTGAAAAATAAAATATTAATCTTATGCATTTTTATAGCAGTTTAATTCAGTGGATGTTTTATCCCCATTATAACAAAAGGGTAGTAAATTTGAACAGATTTTATAAAAAAAAATAAAAAATCTTTATTTTGTAGCAAAAATAAAACAAATAAGAATTTCTACAGAAGAAAAAATATTATAGGAAATACTGTGAAAAGTTCCTTGCTCTGTTAAACATCATTTAAACATGTTTGAAAAAGAAAAGAAGGGCTAACAAGTATGACTTAAGAAATATACTAGAAGTCACAAACACAACTAGATAAACACTTTAATGACATTTATTAGACTTTCAAATAGAAGCACTTAATCACATTATATTTGCTACTCTAAATTATATAGATATTTAAATTAGTATAACATTCTTATAAAGTCTTTTATAACTCTGTCGTGACGCACTCATCAAGTGTTTATTAAAAAGCCAGATGAGCTGTCAAAAGGAAGGACACAAAGCTAATGTCTTTTATTCCAGTAAACACAATTATAAGGCTGCAGCTGAAGAATTAGTGCTATCATATAAACAAAAGGCCATGTTCAGTTCCATCTAATCTTCCTCCTCCTCCTGTCTGTGAAGTCCAGCTCAAGGCTTTATCTTAGAGTTTCAAGAGTCTCCGGAATGACACAAGCCTTATTGTTCATCAATTTGCGATCCCTTTAGAAATGGCTAGCTTAATATCCTTTAGTTTGGTTCTGGTTAGCTGGTGGATACTTGTTAAACTAGCTGATGATTATTAGGCTCAATGTTTTTCCTCTTCATTTGTCAATTTTCATTAGGTCTCTCAAATGTTGAATTATTTAGAGGATTTCTGTCTTGGAAAATGTGAAATGACAGCTATTTCCAATCACAAGAGGAACTTTCCTCCTTCCTTGTGTTCATAATAAGCTGGAGTCACATTCGATAATTGTTCAATAGTTATTGACATAATTTTACATTTGCATAAATATTAACATTAAAGACACTACCTGACAAAAGTCTTCTCGTCGGTAACTTGACTTAGTTGATCATTTGGGAAAAGTGGCAGAAGATTGATTTTTCAGATGAATCATCTGTTGAACTGCATCCCAATCATCACAAATACTGCAGAAGACCTATTGGAACCCACATGGACCCAAGATTCTCACAGAAATCAGTCAAGTTTGGTGAAGGAAAAATTATGGTTTGGGGATACATTCAGCATGGGGGCGTGTGAGAGATCTGCAGAGTGGATGGCAACATCAACAGCCTGAGGTATCAAGACATTTGTACTTCAGCAGAATGTCTTCAGCAGGATAGCGCTCCTTCTCATACTTCAGCCTCCACATCAAACTTCCTGAAAGCAAAGAAAGTCAAGGTGCTCCAGGATTGGCCAGCCCAGTCACCAGATATGGACATTATTGAGCATGTCTGGGGTAAGATGGAGGAGGAGGCGTTGAAGACAAATCCAAAGAATCTTGATGAACTCTGGGAGTCCTGCAAGAACAATTTATTCTATACTGTACATTATTTCTGTTAAGTGACAAGACTTTTGTCTAAGCAAAGTCAGAAATGAAGCGTAATCTAGAGGCCTTTGCCTTTTATATTAGCCACTTCTGATACTAAATGATCAACTAGAAGTCATGTTACTATTTGTTGTTCCTAAAACCTGGATAGGCGACAAGACTTTTGTCAGGTAGTGTATAATTGTAAATGTATAAATGTTGCTTGAAACCTGCAAAGTGTTGGGGGAAACTGTCATAATAAGGTTTTAAATGTATTTAATTTTTCAGTAATAATTTTAATTGTCCAAATTAATAATAATAATAATATTTATAATAATAATAATAATAATAATCACACCAGGGCTCGCAAAATGTTAAAATCCCTGGTAGCCTTTCGGGCAGGCACTCTTCAGTTTTTAGTAGCCCTAAATAAATTCAAGTGGCCTGAATAGAAAATACATTATTTATGAAATAAAAAGTTAGGATGGGATTTGTTTTAGGCTACATCTATATTTTTAAAAAAACAAAAACAAACGGATTTAATTTAATTAATTGTTTATTAATTTTTCTAAATGATGTGAAATCCTGGTAGACCTAACCTTATCGTTATATATTTTCATCAACCAACCTTTTTTATTACCAGTTCTTTTGAAAACACAATTTAGCACAAATGCAAACATTAATAGCGACTCCTTGATGTATGAACATTACATACAACCCAATTACTCAATTTGTGAGAATGCAAAAGCATTGAAATAGGCTATATTTTTCCTCCCTTTAAAATAATCTGATGGGCAGGGTGGATTCATTTTTAGTAGCTCGATTGGAAAACATAATAGTCCTGGGGCGGCGGGCTAGTGGTTTTGCAAGTCCCGCACACTTTGACAGAAGGTTTAATTAGTAAATGTTAGTTGATGTATTTAATAACATGAACTAATACTTAAACAGCCTTTATTAATCATTAATCATAGTTCAACTTTTATTGATGGATTAATAAAATCCAAATTTGTGCTCATTAATATTAGTTAATGCGCTAGTTAACTTGAACTAACGATGAACGTTCGTTAAATCATGTTTACAAAGATAAATAAATACTATAATAAATGTATTAATAATTGTTTGTTCATGTTAGTAAATGTATTAAATAACATTTAACTAATATAACCTTGGGTGACATGGTGGCTCAGTGATTAGCACTGTCGCCTCAAAGCAAGAAGGTCGCTGGTTTGCGTCCTGGCTGGGCCAGTTGGCTTCCCCCACAGTCCAAAGACATACACTATAGGTGAATTGAATAAGCTAAAGTGGCCATAGTGTATTAGTGTGAATGTAAGAGTGTATGGGTGTTTCCTAGAACTGGGTTGCAGCTGGAAGGGCATCTGTAATATAAAACAAATGCTGGATAAGTTGGCGGTTCATTCTGCTGGGACGACGTATATATATCATATTTATTCATTCATTTTCTTTTTGGCTTAGTCCCTTTATTAATCAGGGGTCGCTAGAGCAGAATGAACCGCCAGCTTATTCGGCATATGTTTTATGCAGCGGATGCCCTTTCCAGCTGCAACCCATCACTGGGAAACACTCATACACTCTCATTCACACACGTACACTGCGGCCAATTTAGCTTACCCAAATCAATATACCTCGTCTTTGGACTTGTGGGGGAAACCAGAGCATCCAGAGGAAATCCACGCAAACATGGGGAGAACATGCAAACTCTACACAGAAACTTATTGCTTTGAGGCGACAGCGCCACCGCGCCTCTGTATCATAATAAATACGAAATAAAAATACCAAAAGAAACAAATACAAGCAAGAAGACATACGAATCAGCCAGGTAAACAGTAATTTGATCACATTTATTAGACTTTCAAACAGTTTGTTATAGTTTAGGGAAGCACTTAATGCGTGATATTTGCTACTCTAGATGATCATCATGGCAACATTGTACGTTTTGAGAAAAAGCAAGAAACAGAAAATACATTTATAGCACCATTTCAGTGGTCGCAAACAGTCTGGGAACGCAGATACTTTTCATTCATGGGTTTTCATATCATTTGGGAAGCTCAATTCAGTCATAATAATCTATGACATATATATATATATATATATATATATATATATATATATATATATATATTTACACATACAGTACTTTGTTTAAACTCCACACATTTCTCTCAGTCTGCAAAAATATGTCCTAAAATTTGACTTCATTGTTGTTGTCTATAGCTGCCTGCCCTGGTCTGTCTGGTGTGCTTTTCCTTTTTGGTGTCAGTACTTGACGTCCGGAGCGAAGCGAACTACTCCCCGACTCCGTGGTTCTGGTCGTTCCACCAGTGGTTCTCCTCCAGAGGTACCCGCGGTATAATAATCGCTGACTCGTCCGACGCCAGACTCACATTCTCTAAGGAGCAGCACAGTGTTATTTGCCAAAGGAGGAGCGCGAGGGCGACAGAGGGAGAGAAAGAGACACAGAGACACAACATGAGGTAGATAGCAGTGCACACTCAAAGATTTAAATGAGCCTTTGAGCATTCTGAGAACACTTTACATTCACCCTTTCTGTTTCTGGAGATTTCATTTACGGTGAGACTGATGGTACGTGTTGATAACTGATCAGGCTAATGCCTCAATTAGCCTTATGAGGCCTCAAGGAAAGTTATTATCCTGCTAACAAATATAAACAAAGGATTGCAGGTAGGATTTAACACATGGCTAACCTGACAAAATGGCTCACATAACCATTGCGCAGTTTTAGTTTTTCTCAGTAGGGTAGACATGAAATAATTGAAAAAAACATTGCTTTAATGATTTTTCTAGCACACTTATAGCATATTCTAGCTAGTTTTTAGCAGGCGTTAGCATGTTGCTAGAATTAATTAGCATGTAATTAACATTCCAGCATGGTTATCATTTTGTTAGCATGACTTGACAACTTGCTAGCATGTTTCTAACATCAATTAACATGTTACTGATATGCTTCTTTTAGCATGTTTTAGCACATCACATCTTCACATGTTGTTATAGCTTGAATTTGGACTATTGGACTATAGCTTAGCAACTTATTAGCATGTTTCTAACATCAATTAACATGTTACTGACGTGCTTCTATTAGC
>CAIGQZ010001492.1:19070140-19080745 GCA_903798205.1 Danio tinwini | reverse complement strand
CATGTTTCTAACATCAATTAACATGTTACTGACGTGCTTCTATTAGCATGTTTTTAGCACATCGCATTTTCACATGCTGCTAAAGTTTGAATTGGGACTATTTGACTATAGCTTAGTAAGTTGCTAACATCTTTCTAACATCAATTAACATGTTACTGACGTGCTTCTCTTAGCATGTTTTTAGCACCTCACATTTTCACGTTGCTATAGCTTGAATTTGGACTATTGGAATATAGATTAGCAAGTTGCTAGCATGTTTGTAACACCAATTAACATGTTACTGACGTGCTTCCTTTAGCATGTTTTAGCACATCACATTTTTACATGCTGCTATAACTTGAATTTGGATTTATAGACTATAGCTTAGCAAGTTGCTAGCATGTTTCTAACATCAATAAACGTTACTGACATGCTTCTAGCATGGTTAGAACATCAACAAGCATAATTTATGTTTTATAACATGTTTAACATGTTGCTAGATTGAATTGACAGGTTGCTGTCATTAAAGCTAACATGTTTGGATTTGCTAAAATGTTTTTCACCAAATATTTAGTATGTTGTTTAAATAAATTAGCATGTTGCTAGCATGTTTCTGACATATCATGTTCAGCAGGTTATTTACATGACTTCGGCATGTTTCTAAGATGAATTGACAATTAAATTTTGTTGACGTACTTCTCGCATGGGTTGCACATTGTGAGCATAATTTGTTTTCTATTCTAACATGTTTGTTAACATATTTAACATGTTACTTGATGGAATCGACACATTGCTCTCATTTAGGCTAACATTTTTTATCTTGCTAGAATTTTTTTAGTATGTTGTTCAAATAAATTTGCACTTTACTAACATATATCTTCATTAATTAATAATTAATTAATTAATGCTACCATGAATTAACATGAAGCTAGCGTGTTTTGAACTAGTTTGTACATTTTTCTCATGAATTTGCATGTTGCTATCATGTTTGGCATGTCACTACCCTTTTTACGCGTTTTAGCATGTTAGCTGCTGCTAGCATGTTTTAGCACATTACATTTGTACTTGTTGCTAGCTTGAATTCAGACTTCAATTGACAAAAAAAGAAGGTATATTGTTGTTTTGTGCTTGTTTAAGAGTTAATATTACATAATAATATTATTATTTCTGATTAAATAAATTAACTGCTAATTTGCTAAAACATAAAATACTTACAAATTGCCAGGAGATTTTGTTGCAAAATCTGGGATTCTACTTAAATAAGATTAAATAAATGAAAAGTGTATGTGTTTATACAGTAGTGTCGCTGTACACCTAATGTAAAAAATAATGTATATATGTACATCTGTTTTAAGTAGTGGTCTCACACATTGCACACCCTCCAAATAAACAGAATTATGTCTGTGATCTCAGGTTGTTCAAAGGAAAAGTCTAGAAATAAAACCCAGCATGAAAACAAGAAGACAGACACCACTAAAGAACAATGCAATGTGCTGTTCTAACACCAAAGCTAAATATCACCCTGTTCATTAGCATTAATCTGAGAGAAAAAAAAGAAAGAAATTAATCTATGAATGACATTTAAAGTTCACTGTAAATGGATTGTTCCAGCAAAAAAGGTGAAAAGATTGATGGTACATTAAATTATAGTACTAAAAAAAAGAAATTGCTGTGACAAACTAGCTTTTTGACCAACAACACAGTAACAAGCTTGTGCGTGATGTTAAAACATGCATAAAATAACACTCACGAGCGCTCAACGTCCTCCAGAAACAACATAAAGTACGTGAGCAGTCAAAACTGTCCTATTCAACCTCCTTTGGCCTAACACTTTCCATATGGAAGAGAATACGAATGGGAGCAAATCAAAAGATGAAGAACATTGAACAGATATGGAAACACTATAGACTTTGAAGCACTAGCAACGCTACAGTTTGCCTCAGTGTGGTAGTAATTGTGCTGCTGAAGCACGGATGAAGGCGATAGAAGTTTTGCTAATCGGAGGACGAGGATTACCTTGGGTCGGGCAGTGTACAGCGCCACAGGTGTTGCTTTAGTGTCTGCACCCAACCAATATCGCGAATGGGCTGACAGAGCTGAATGTAGTGGTACTGTTTTAGCATAACCCTTCAAACGAACGACAAGATCACTCGTTAGCTGAACATTAAACTAAAGGGGTAGTTCACGCAAAAAAAAGAAAGTTCTGGGATTATTTACTGATCCGCATGGGGTGTCAGATCTGTGTGACTTTCTTCTGTCATAACTATACACTGCTCCATGGAATACTTGATTTGATCTGTCACTCGCAACATTACAAGACATGTTATTTCCAGATAACAACCACTAAAACTAATAACTAGTGTTGTCATGATACTGGAATTCAATACCATTCGGTACTGAAATTTTAAAAACGTTAATTTCCCACAAACATTTAAGCGCTGTGGAGCAGTTCTTAAACAGCGATGATTTGCTATTGTGTTCACATGCTCAACAGAAATGACTATGATTGGCCGTGAAGGTCATCAGTTCATCGCTGTTTACTCAGTGTAACCACAGATACAGGGACACTGGATTTCAAAGTCACGTCGATCATCTGGTTTGTCTATAAGCTTACATACAAGCGATTCGCTGATGAATCGCGGCTTTAAAACACTCCAGTGTACCTGTATCTGTGGTTAAACGCAGTAAACAGCGGTGAGTTTGGTGAACCGATGAACTTCACGGCCTTACACAGTCATTTCTATTGAGCATGTGAACACAATGGGAAATCAGCGCTGTTTATTACGGTCAATCACAGTCATTTCTGTTGAGCATGTGAACACAATGGGAAATCAGCGCTGTTTAAGAACGTGCTCCACAGCCCTTAAATGTTAGCGGGAAATGGATGTTTTTATCAGTACCGACTGGTATCGAATTCCAGTATCGTGACAACCCTACTAAAACATAAACTCATCCAGGTACTTTGAATCATCTTGATTGTCAGTGAATACATTCACATCCATCTGCATTTATATTTTTATGCTTGTCTGCTGTTTTTGATAATTAATGGCTTTTGGTGCCAACTTGTGAATGAATATTACATATAGGTTAGTTTATTCTCTATTCAGCGGTTTTTGTTTCTGTCAGCTTTGCGTTTAATTAAAAAATAAATGAACTATTACGACTCAAGAACAAAGTTTTGCGTCTAATTTGTATATTTTGTGGCAAGCAGCCATGTAATAAGCAGGATAAAGTACATCCAGCCAGTTGTTTTCGCAGAATTAAATGAAAAAATTTGGCAATAAACCTGTCTGGCTTTATTCTGTGACAACAACCGCCTGGATGTACTTTATCCCTTTTATATTTTGTTAATCTTTGTCAAAAGTCATGTTTAGAAGAAAGTCATACAGGTTGTTTATGGAAGTCTGTTTTTGCAACCAGAAAATGACAATTTTTATCTGAATTGTGAAATATAAACTCACTTTATTTAACACACATCTGAGTTTTGATTCTTAAAGTCCTGACATTTTTTCTTCATAACTTTTTCATATCTTTCGATTCTTACTTTAACACTGACCTAGCTAAAGTAGATATGACTATAATTCAATAAAAGCTACATTTTCCATGTTAAAAGGAAAATGTTTTTGTCCTAACCATCTGTGATGTGACGCACAAGGTTTCTATTTTAGAAACAGTTTCTATTTCTGTGACGTCAATAAACAATGATCACCTCAGGTGCTGATTATGTGCTCTATTCGGTGTTACATTTTTCAATCCCATTTTAAGTGACTATCATTGCTATACTAAAAGCACCAGTAGATAGTTTCCCTCAGATCTTGAAAATAAAATGACTTCCAGACATAGTTGAAACATGGCGTGAAAGTTACAAAACAACATCAGTGATTGTGTACTTTTGATAGAGTTAAAGTGGTTTAATATGTAATAATTAGATTATAAACGTGTCTATTTGGTTGGGAGTGTGCTCTATGGGAGATACTACTCTGCTGGTATTGAAATATTTTTGTAATGTTGCATCTAATTTGGGCATTCAAATTGATTATCTCTGCAATCATTTTGTGTCTGTTTTGCTTTGACACATTGTAAATATTGCTATGCCAATTCTAATTTTGTGATCGCATGCTTATAGGCGTTTTGCAAAAAAACTTTATTCTGCACAATTCTGACTTTTCTGATAATGCTGGGTTTATATCCTATAGATCTGCCTAGCAGGCACAGGACGTCAACATGACGTCAGATTGATGTTGTACCCCAACTCCGTAAGACGTTGCATTTTGGGTGGAAATTAAAATCAGGTTGACATCCGAATTAACATCAGACAGATGACATTGGATTTTGGTCACTTTCCAACACTAAAATCCTACAAGCCTAAAATCAACCAAATGTCAAAGTCATTAGACATATTTATAGGACGTCAAAATAATGTACATTTAATTTGGTCACCCGACATCACAACCTAAATCTCACCTAATATTAAAACGTCTTATGATGTTGTGTGCCTGCTGGATGACTTTCAGGATTGACTATTTCTTACAGTTGGGAGGTAGAGGCAATTAACATTTTTCACCATTCTGACGTTTTCACTTAACACCTGACATTTCTGACTTTATTTTTCACAAACTTGTGTTTATATCTTGTTTTCATTATTTTAAGTTCATAAATTATAATCTTAACTTTCAGGGTAATACTGTCTGTTTTCTCACAACTCTGAGTTTTTAATAGCAAAAAGACTTTGTTCATTTTTTTGAGGTTTGCATGCAACTCTGACTGTGTGAATGTATAATAATAATGTAATATGTTTATCACTTTTTATGCTAACTATTCTGACATTATTCTCACAATTATAAGTTTACATCTCTCAAAAGAATTTCAACTTTATTTCTAGCAGCTGTGTGTGTTATGACTAAAGTTTATGTATTTATTTTTAGTATGTGTCTTTCTTTGTCCCGCCTTCTTGTGTGTGTGTGTGTGTGTGTGTGTGTGTGTTTTTTTTGCTATCCCATAGGCTCACATTTTAATATGGTCCAGGCTCTTATTGGCTGCGGGTAGCAGAGAGCTATAAAAGGGAACTTTTAAGCTTCAAGGCAAAATTTGGGGAGCTCATTTTTGATGCAACAGTTGCTGGGAGTGGAGAGCTCCTAGATTTCCCTACCGCTCCGACCGACGACCAAACTTGTCTTGTACAAATGTCCATGTTTGCTCGCAACTTTTTGAGTTTGAGCTTGTAGGGGTGGTCTGCCTATTTATTTGATTACTTTTGACTTGGCCACCCTGAAGAGACGCTCCTCAATTACTTTCAACTGAGTGTCCGCATTTGGTTGCCGACCGAAGGGAATCTTTTGCATTGCACGTAAAGCTTTTTCTAGCAAACGCAATTGAGTTTGTAGTTTTTTTCACAATTCTACCTTTTTACAATGCCGAGTTTAATCTTTTCCCTTTTTTTCTCATAATTTCTGACTTTCAGACTTGCGATTTAATTTCTCATAACTGCGTGTGTAAATGCTTTACACACTTTACTGACCTTTATTCTAAGAACGCAGGATGTAAATTGATGTAAACTCAACATTTTAGGATAAAATGTCGGAATTGTCAGAAACTTTGTTTTTTCTTAAGAGATGTTTTTATTTATTTATGTATTTTATTCTGTGGCAAATACAAGCTTCCATAAGTTTGGAACAACATGAAAGTCAGTAAATAACATTTGTTTTTGAGTGAACTATACCTTTAACTCCCAAAGCATAAAATCATAGAACCAAATTTCAATCAATAAATCAGTCAATCATTAAATCACATCATTAAAGCCAATCATTAACTGACACAAATGGATCATTCAAGTACTATCTTTCTAGTAGGATGGGATAGTTAACAGTTTTCAACATTGGGTCCTGGAATTGGAGACTTTGCATCTTTTAGTACCTTGCATATATAAGACACTGAAATATATCAGATTCACTCAGGATGCAAACATATATTTCTCAACGCTCAGCTGACAGCCAATATGCACAGCCTAAAAGATGCCAGAACTTATTCCAGAGCCTGTCACACACAAAATAGGAGAATCGCAAAACCAAATGTAAAGCATAAACATCGCAATAGTTCTCTTCCATGTGGATTCTATGTAACATCTAAGACAGAGACAGAAAGACAGACAGAAGGACAGGGCAGGATGCACCTATGCTGAGTCCCCAAACCCTCCCACAGCTCAACAAAATGAACCACGACACCTCGGTTTCTGCGTTTGCATTTATTCAGTTCAATAAATATGAGCAAGCAAGAGAGAAATCACAATTCACATCATCACAGTTCAATCTGAGGCCCTTTCACATGACATTGTTTTTTTTCTCTCATTTTTCTGCACGCATGGACTATAGATAGCACCTATGATATGCGCACACACACAGTACATGTACAACCCCGCTAGCTTTTCCTCCTCTGTCTCCCCAAAACACCTTCCCTTAATTCCCACATTTAATGAACACCTTTATGGAGTCCCCAAAGGCTGCAAAACACAAGAAAAGGCCCTCACCTTGTGTGTGGCTTAGTCAGTTTCAGAGCACAGAGAAGAATGTGATCTAGAATAATTCATTCATTACCAATTCTATAACTTTGTGTCAATTTCAGCAAGTTACGTCCAATGACAGTCTATGACTCTGGACTTAAAGCCTGTATTTAATACACTGACTGTATTCACAACGACTTAAAATACAGTATACAACTGTCAACATTTGAAGTGGTCAAAATAGTTTTAGGACAAAAAAACTTTGATGAAAGGTTTTGATCCCCTATCAAATGTTGTCTAATTTGGACACAGTGTTTCCCAACCCTGTTCCTGGAGGCACACCAACAGTGCATATTTTGGATGTCCCTTACTTATCTGACCCATTCATTTCAGGTCTTGAAGTCTCTTCTAATGTTCTGGCGAGTTGATTCGGGTGTGTTTGATTAGTAAGAGGTTGAAAATATGTACTGTTGGTGTGCCTTTAGAAACAGGGTTGGGAAACACTGGACTAATGGACGCTTCTAAATAAAGTTTTTAAAAGGCCAAGTTAATCCTTGCTTTCTTTCTTTCTTCCTTTCATTCTTTCCCTACTTCCTTCCTTCCTTCATTCATTCCCTCCTTCCTTCCTTCCTTCCTTCCTTTCTCCCTTCTTTCCTTCCTTCCTTCCTTTCTTTTTTTCTTTCTTTCTCCACGAGATGGCAACAATGCCCCAGGGACAACTTTTGAAAAAATTACCAATAAAACCCATCACTGGGAAACACTCATTCACACACACACACCACGGACAATTTAGCTTACTCAATTCACCTATACCGCATGTCTTTGGACTTGTAGGAGAAACTGGAGCACCCGGAGGAAACCCACACAAACACGGGGAGAACATGCAAACTCCACACAGAAACACCACCTGACCCAGCCGGGGCTCGAACCAGCAACAGCACTACCCACTGCGTCGCCCTCTAATGATTTATGATGTCATAAATTTGTATTTTTGTTGGCGCCAATAGCCTAGTGGTTAAGTGCACTGAGGAGCTCATGGCAGCCTGAGTTCGATTTTCCAGCTCGAGGTCCTTTGGCAATCCTTCCCCTGTGTCTGCTCACAATTCTTTCTTGTCTGTAATCTCCACTGTCCAATGCGAATAAAGGTGAAAAGCCCCTAAAAATCATAAAAATATGTATTTTAAAAATAAGCATGCTATTGTTTCTACATCTTTATTCTAAATCTTTGGGAAATGTTTTTGGTACATCAAAAAGCGTGGTTATGATGACCATTCGACAAGCTAATCCAGCAAAAAAAAATGTGTTTAAGAATAACTATTCCAGGATATGTTTTACGCAGCGGATGCCCTTCCAGCTGCAACCTAGTACTGGGAAACACCCACACACACTCATTCAAACACACTATCATACACTACGGTCAATTTAGTTTATTCAATTCATGTATACTGCATGTCTTTGGACTGGGGGAAACCGGAGCACCCAGAGGAAACCCACGCCAACATGGGGAGAACATGCAAACTCCACACAGAAAAGCCAACTTACCTTACTGTCCAATCATGATAAAATAAATTATAAAAACACTTTTAGGGTGCATTATATATACAGGCTTTAAGTGAATTTCTTCAACCTGGCTGTAGATCACAGACTTACTGTGCACTGATTGCGCAAACATGACAATGAGATCACATACTTGACATACTGAAAAATGAAGACAACCTCAACAGATGAGACCAGAGACAGAGAGAGGATTTGCAGAGGGGGGAGGTACATACATGACATAAAGCAAAGCATGATCTTACACAATGCACTCTCATAATGCCAGCAGATGAAGACAGTATACTAAAATGAATGCAATTCGGTTGAATGAACCGCCAACATCTTCAGATCTCTCATCATAAACTAAAGACATGAATCTGTGACAGCGTCATGTCACATGCAAGGAAAAGTGATGGTCATGATTATGTGTCATAACATGATCAGATTAAACCTGCCAACATAAAATCACCTCCGTGAACGTATCACCAAAATTTAAAGAATATTCTAAAATATTGAAAATGTACTTATGTACAGTGACCGCTAAGTTTTAGTTCTTTTTAAAGGGGTATGACGATATTTGGAATACCTTTAAGATGTCCCGATGGCATTTAGATGAATAGGTGAATGTGTGCTGCACACTTAGCTCTCCATAACAAAATATACACACAACTAAAATGAAAACAGCAGTTAAGAAAGCACCTGTGGGTGTTTGAACAAGCTCTGCAGTCAAGCCATGTCCCTTTAATTTAATTCATATAGCACTTTATACTCTATATGCTTTAAAACAAGCAGCAATAAAGTACTTAACAATAAAAACTGTTGCTTTCAAATTTAAAATACACTAATTTCTTTAATAACGCTGTATTTACTTCTGCATTTACTTCTGACCTTCACAGACTAAAGAGAGAAATAACTAAATACATTTCAGTGTCAAAGTAGGCGGAGTCACAGAGACACACCCACCTATTACATCATCGCCACAATCAAAATCTGGGTTTGTTGGCCTTTAACATTGTTGCACTCACTACACACCATCAGGCCTTCAGAAGAAGTATGTGATGACAGATGTTTTTCTCTTTTAAGCAATAGTTCACCTAAAAATGACAATTACTTCATTTACTCACCCTACACTTCTTCCAAACCTGTTTTGTGATTCTTTCTTCTGTTGAACACAAAAGAAGATATTTTGAAAAAACTCCAAACCTGTAACCATTGACCTTCATAGAGTTTGTTTTACGGAATGGTTAGAGGTTTTCAGCTTTCTTCAAAATATCTTGTGTAGCGTTTGAAACCACTTGAGAGTAGATAAACAGTAAGTAAATTACATTTTTGGGTGAACTATCCCTTTAAGTTATGTTTAAAGGGATAGTTCACCCAAAAATGAAAATTACCTCATTATCGACTCACCCTACTTGTTCCAAAACTGATTTGATTTTCTTTCATCTGTTAAACACAAGAAGATATTTAGAAAAATGCTGGAAACCTGTAACCACGGACCTTCATAGTATTTGTTACATGGAATGGTTACAGGTTTTCAGCTTTCTTCAAAATATCTTCTGTAGCGTTTGGAACCACTTGAGAGTGAATAATCGATAATTATCGACTCGCACTACTTGTTCCAAACCTGTTTAGAGTTTCTTCTGTTGAATGCAAAAGAAGATATTTAGAAAAATGCTGGAAACCTGTAACCATTGACCTTCATAGTTTTTGTTTTATGGAAGTCAATGGTTACAGGTTTTCAGCTTTCTACAAAATATATTTTTGTGTTCATCAGAATAAAGAAATTATAAAAGTTTGAAACCAATTGAGAGTGAATAAACAAACAGTAAGAAAATTTTAATTTATGGGTGAACTATCTCTTTAAGTTAGGTTTAAAGGGATGGTTCACCCAAAAATAAAAGTTTCCTCATTATTTGCTCTCACTCGTTATATTCTCTCACTTGTGTCTTTCTTCTGTTAAACCCCAAAGAAGATATTTTGAAGAATGTTTATTGCTGGCACCAATAGTATTAAAAAATACGATGGAAGTCAGTGGATGCCAACAACCAGCATTCTTTAACATATCTTCTTTTGTGTTCATTAGAATAAAGAAATTATAAAGGTATTAAACCACTTGAGAGTGAATAAACAGTAAGTAAATACATTTTTGGGGTGTGAACTATGTCTTTAAGTTAGGTTTAAAAGGATGGTTCATCCAAAAATTATAATTTCCTAATAATTCACTCTTCCTCATGTGGTTTTAACCCTTTATGAGTTTCTTTCTTCTGTTAAACACAAAAGAAGATATATTAAAGAATGCTCATTGCTGGCACCAATAGTAGGACAAATATGATGGAAGTCAGTGGATGCCAACAACCAGCATTCTTCAAAATATCTTCTTTTGTGTTCGTCTGAATAAAGAATTTATAACGGTTTAAGACCGCTTGAGAGTGAAGAAACGGTAAGAAACTTTTAATTTTTAGGTGAACTATCTCTTTAAATTAGGTTTAAAGAGATAGTTAAACCCAAAATAAAAATTACCTCATTATTTGCTCTCTCTCGTGTGGTTTTAGACCTTTATGGGTCTCTTTTGGAAAAAAAAGAAGATAATTAAA
>CAIGQZ010001492.1:19033748-19059941 GCA_903798205.1 Danio tinwini | reverse complement strand
AAATGATTGTTGGTAATGGATTAATGTTGGACTGATTGGGTAGTTTTTCTTGCACAGAGGAAAATTAAGACCTGCTTAAAATTTTTTAAGACCTACAACACAATATTTCAGTGAATTTAAGACTTTTTTTATGGCCTAAAAATTTTGCTTTTGAAATTTAAGACTTTTTAAGACCCCTCAGATACCTTGGGAGGAAACCCACGCCAACACGCAGAGAACATGCAAACTCCACACAGAAATGCCAACTGACCCAGCCAGGGCTCGAACCAACGACCTTCTTGCTGTGAGGAGTGCTAACGCCCTATCTTTTAATCTTTAATAAATAATCTAATTCTGTTATTTTTCAGCCCTAAAACAGACATTTAAGATTAGGGAAGAATGCAGTTAATCAACCCATTGAAAAACAACCCAACCCAACATATAAGTGTAGATTTTCTCTCACCTTACTGCTCTCTCTGTAAGGTTCATGGTACAGTGTGCGTATCCTCCTCCTCTCCAGGGCCTTGTTGTCGTCTGGCTGCTGACTAGACTGGTAGCCCCTGTAGGTGGCGCTGTAGCTGGTCTCCAGGTCAGTCTTATCATCGGGAGGCTTATATTGAGACTTGGCCCTGATGAGCTTCACTGGTTTCACGTCTGTATAGGCTTTGAACTCAGTCCTGTCATGGAGAAACAGATAAGATCACGTTATTGTAGTTTGTGATTTATACCACACATTGAATTTCAAGGACACATCGTGCAATTCAGAAAATGATATAAAGTATAACACTGAAATCTTATTCCCAGATTGCACAGTAAAAAAGCTGAGCTGGTGGATTTGTGGCAAATATTTGGCTATTTACAGTTTATAGACCACCTTTAATTTGACCAGGTTTGTACTAAGACAGTGATATTAAAAACATTATATATCTACATTTTATTATTATTATAACCTTTATTTTACAAGGAAAAGCACATTGAGATTTAAAATCTCTTTTACAAGAGCGTCCTGGCCAAGATCAGGCAGTATCACATGGGTTTAACAAACAAACGAAAAACAAATAACAGGTAACATCATTCATCCATCTAAACACACATACAATGACAGTTAAAACTATTCAGAACATCTACAGGCCAATGTTTCAGACTCCGAATCATTCACAACCTTTTTAAAAGCGTGTATTGAAACCAACTCTTTAAACTGCAACTATGTTTGGAGGTTATTCCACGCAAAAAGTGCTGCATATTTAAAAGACTTTTTTCCTATTTCAGTATGCACCACTGGTACAGACAATAAATAAACTTCCTGAGACCGAAGGCTATAGTTAAAGTTTGGACATATGAGAGGAGTAAACCCAGAATAGATTTATAAACAAAGTTACCACTCGTAGGCTCAAGCATTGGCATGTCTTTGTTGATGAGTGAGGGATTTAAGATTTGTTATAAACCTGAGTGGACCATGGTAAACAGTGTCTAATGCAAACTCTGAGAGGATGCATGCATATAAATAACATCGCCATAGTCCAATACAGACATAAAAGTTGCAGAAACAAGCTTCTTTTTAGCATCAAAAGATAGACAAGATTTAATTCTAAAATAGTAGCCAATTTCACCAATTGCTGAACATGAGGGCCAAAGGAAAGGGTGTCATCAATTAAAATATTTATCATATCTCTATATTTAGTAAGCATTGTCAATTTTGTATAATACTGAATTAGATATTTTTTGATATTTTAAAGGTTAAGTTCAGTTTCATCAAAAATGAAAATTTTATGATTAATTACCCTCCTTTATGTCATTCCAAACCCCTGAGATTTATCTTCAGAACACAAATTATGATATTTAGATAAATCCAAAAGCTCTCTGTTCTGCCATAGACAGCAATGATCCTAGGACTCTCAAAGTCCAGAAAAGGAAGCAAAACCATTGTCAAAGCATTGCTTGTGACTGTCAGTGTAATCATACAAACCTCCAAGAACACTTTTAGTGCATCAAAACAGTAAAGACGGCTTTGCTCACTAATGTTTTCTCTTCCATGATTGGTCAGGGTGCGTGTTTACTATGGCAGTACAATGAGTTGCCATTAAAGACAACAGTGCAACACACAAATGTTGTATTGTCTGTAGTAATGCACACTATAATCTGTTGCAGAAGACAGGCAATGTAATGTAATTTATTTATTAATTTTCTTTTTGGCTTAGTCCCTTTATTAATCTGGGGTTACCGTAGCAGAATGAACCGCCAATTTATCCAGCGGATGCCTTTCCAGCTGCAACCCATCACTGGGAAACATCCATACACATTTATTCACACACATACACCTCGGCCAATTTAGCTTACCCAATTCACAATTTAGCTCACCCTATACCAAATGTCTTTGGGCTTGTGGGGTAAAACGGAGCACCCCGAGAAAACCCCACGCAAACACAGGGAGAACATGCAAACTCCACACAGAAATGTCAACTGACCTAGTCGAGGAGCGAACCAGTGACCTTTTTGCTGTGAGGCAATCGTGCTACCCACTGTGTCACCCTGACTCCATGTAATGTAATGTGTACATAAATAGCACATTTATTGTGTATTGTCATACACCCAAAACGCTTCACAATCATGAGGGGGGTCTCATGATAGAGACAGAATGATACTGATACCGATAATAATACTGATATGAGCCAATTCAGTTGATAGGGATGATTGCGAGGCCATGTTGGGTAAAGGCCGATAAAGTGATAATTAGGCCAGTACAGCGGAGTTATATACAGTGTAGTGTCCCCTTCTCTATACTGGGGCATTATGACATGGCCCAAACGGAATCTACGCGCGCAGAATTCTGCAGATTTTCCGCAGAATTCCACAGATTTCCGCAGATTTTTAGCCCATCATTAATTCTGTTTATTTACTTGAGTAAATGTGTGTAAATCTGAATTTATTCAGTTTTTAAATTACACATATTTCACATATTAAGGTTTTAGTTATGAGACTCCTAAACTAATTTCGCAGAAATCCACAGATTTTTACCAAAATTCTCTGCAGAAATTGCCCGCAGACTCCGTCTGGCCCTAATTAGGATGAGCAGCCCCTGCTGGCCTTACTAACACCACTTCCAACAGCAACCTAGTTTTCCCATGTGGTCACCCATCCAAGTACTGGTCAGGCTCAGCCCTGCTTAGCTTCAGTGAGTAACCGATCTTGGGTTGCAGGGTGACATGGCTGTGGCATTTGATTATAATTGAATGTTTTGACAAATTTTTCCTTTGAACATCTTGTGACCGTGGAGGATGAGAGAGCTCTTGGATTCAATCTAAAATATCTAAATCTGTGTTCTGAAGATGAACGAAGGTTTCAGGGGGTTTGGTATAACATGATGGCGGGTAATTAAAAACAAAGCATTTTCATTTTAGGGTGAACTAACCATTTAAAAATGCAATGTAAATGAAATACGGCAGAAGGGACTTTTTGTGAATCACAGAATATATTTGGTTTTGTTGAGAAGTGATTTAAATACTCATGGCTTACGACAAGGTGGCATGGTGGCTCAGTGGTTAGCCCTGTCGCCTCACAGCAAGAAAGTCAGTGGTTTGAGCCCCGGCTGGGTCAGTTGGCGTTTCGGTGTGAAATTTGCATGTTCTCCTCGTGTTGGCGTGGGTTTCCTCTGGGTGCTCCAGTTTCCCCCACAGTCCAAAGACATGCACTATGAGTGAACTAAATTAGTAGTGTATGAGTGCGTATGTGTAAATGTGAGAGTGTATGGGTGTTTCTTAGTACTGGGTTGCGGCTGGAAGGGCATCTGCTGCGTAAAACATATGCTGCAATAGTTGGCGGTTCATTCTGCTGTGGCGACCCCTGATAAATAAGGGACCAAGCTGAAGGAAAATGAATGAATAAATGGCTTGAAACAAACGGAAACATGAGAAAATCTGTACAGCAGCTTTATGAATGTTTCACCTTCCATTTTCTTGCCTGTCATGTCATGTTACTGGAAATGTTTTAGTTTCAGAGTTAATGCTGGGCTCACACTAAATGCAGAATTAAGCATTTGTGTGACTAAGTTCCATACAAGGTCAATGCAAATGCAGGAATATGACGAATTACCACTGGTTGGCGCAAATTACATGGAATGTGGGATGCAGATGCATAGAAGATGCGGGATTCACCTTAATAATTTCTCCAGCACAAATTCAAATAATTCAAGTCAAGTGTAATATTTGCATGAGGGAAAAAACATCCCATGAGTAAACTAGAGCAAGTGATATGATGCTCCGCGTTTTGTGTGAACAGAGCATAAGAACTGGCTGAATATGGGGGTAGGACTTTTTCCATTTTAAAGAGGATTCAATTGAATAGACAATGCAAGATGAATCATCAATGTTTTTGCCTCTTCTTTATGTTTTCCTGAAAGCAACTTCGTATTTTGCATCTGCTTAAAGGTACATTGTCAACATTTAAAAGTATGCAAGCATAGTAGATTACCTCTAAAATAGAGAGACTAATCACAGAATGTTGCATTTTTTATGTTATATTGTCAACAATCACTGCTTCAAACATGTGTTGTCGTATTTATGTTTTCAGAGATCACACATATCAAGAGCAATCTTTCTGAATGGAACGAATATAGACAATAAATAATAATGATTGAATATAGATGAACTATTTTTGTACGGCTGCTATATATAGACACTGCAATATACTGTAGATCTAGACCGATGTGCACCCTCGGTAATGCAGAGATTCTTGTCACCATCTGCATTTGAGCAGAGGAGAGTTTTTCCTAAGGCAGTGGCCAATGCTTTAGGATGAGTAATGAGTCTTTATTCACTGAGTTGACACAGACAAATGGTATATACTTCACGGGTATGAACATTGCAGATTACCCAACATGCAACTTATCCGCAGTGCATCTAAGACATGTACATCTCAGATAAATTAAAAGAATTGACTCAAAAATTGTCATGACCATTTAATATTTATGTTATTGTAATAATTTCTGAGAACTGCAAAACATCATTTCAAACTTCCTATATGTCTAACCATTACTCTTTCTTTCTTTTTTTGGTTGTGAAATTTTACAGCCTCAGAACGGCAGACTTTATTGATTAGGACGGATAGGACAGGAAAAAGACAGCAATGTCAGACAGGGTGAACCGTTTATCATGCCATTACATCAATTAGCTGCTTTAGCTTGCATGAAAAGGAATCAAATCAATAGCTTTGAGACTAAATCAACCATTCTGCAAGATTATTAAGATTAGGCTCTTAAAAAAGAGAATGTTTGTTCTGCTGGAGATGAGATTAGATAAAATTACTGGATCAAACTACTTTACACTCAGAATGAGGAAGGATTTTTAATATAAAGGGCCTGTTATTTTGTGACCACTGAGCCGATGAGCAAAGTCATGGGACAGCATGTGGGGGAGCATGAACACCCTTGGAGAAAACGGGGGATGTAAAAATCACGCTCCAGTCCCATGCAGTGCATTTTGGGTTAAATACAAGTGAATTTCTATCAACAGCTCTTTCTTCGGAAGTTAAATGATCCTGGGGTTGATCATTATTTGACACATACTGTATTAACACACACATACTTTATAAAAATATATATATATATATATTCACACTACCTGACAAAAGTCTTGACAAATAATAATTTGACTTCTAGTTCACTTGGTATCAGAAGTGGCTTATATGAAAGGCAAATGCCTCTAGATTACTCTTATTTACCAAATAAAATATGATCATGCATTACTTTTTAATTATTTAATTAAGACAGTAAAATCTGACTTAGACAAAAGTCTTGTCACTTAACAGAAATAATGTACAGTATAGAATATAAAGTCTTGGTGCATTTGAGAAAGAGTTAATATTGTGTATGACTTCCATGAGCTTCTCTGCAATGACCCAAATAATTTATCAATAAAGTCATCTGGAATGGCAAAGAAAACAGTCCTGATGGACTCCCAGAGTTCATCAAGATTCTTTCGATTCATCTTTAATGCCTTCTCCATCATCTTACCCCAGACATGCTCAATAATGTTCATGTCTGGTGACTGGGCTGGCCAATCCTGAAGCACCTTGACCTTTTTTGCTTTCAGGAACTTTGATGTGAAGGCTGAAGTATGATAAGGAGTGCTATCCTGCTGAAGAAATTGCTCTCTCCTGTGGTTTGTAATGTAATGGGCAGCATAAATGTCTTGATACCTCAGGCTGTTAATGTTGAAATTCACTCTGCAGATCTTTCTTACGGCCCTATACTGAATGTAACCCCAAACCATGATTTTTCCTTCACCTAACTTGACTGATTTCTGTGAGAATCTTGGGTCCATGCGGCTTCCAATTGGTCTTCTGCAGTATTTGTGATGATTGGGATGCAGTTCAACAGATGATTCATCTGAAAAATCTTATCTTCTGCCACTTTTCCACTAAAAGTCAAGTTATTATTTGTTATATATTATACATGTATATAGCTACAATCTACTTTTCAAACACCTTAAGTTTTTTTTAAGAAAATGTAATATGCATTATTTATGCATGGTTAATTTTTATTTTGTGGAAATGTGGGGGTGGTACATTCTCATTCTAGAAAGCATTTGATTGGATAATCAATGTTAGTACAAGATGAGTTAACAGTTTTAGTTTCTAAAATGAAATCCATGTTTTAAATCCATATGTTTGCTATAAGTTACATAAACTAGCATGGCTTTCATATCTAACCAGTTAGCAGTTAAAAAAAAAGTTAATATTAAATTTAAGAGGTCAGCAATTATACTTTGCATACCAATTTAGCCATTTTACATGTTTTTTAAGCAATTGTGTAACAAAAGATGCATCTTCAACTTGGGAGCAATTCAAGGATTTTGATTTATTAAAACCAAAACAGACACACACATGTATAAGTAAAGTGATATTTCCAACCCAGGCTCGTTCTGAATACATACCCCTATATACATTTCTGGAGAGCACCAAATACGTCCCAGGAGGATTTGCAGTTTTTGTTTTTGCAAATCCACCAGAGGCAGATGTGTACGCTTTTTGAGATCTCAATTTTCTCTCACGAGTACTCTTCTCGCATAGATCCACCAGAGGCCGATGTCGACTGACTGACCAATCAACTGACCCACCCTCCTCCTTCCCTAAACCCAACGGATAGTGTTTTCAGATTTTACAACATTCTCACCCATTTATTTACTTGTTTATTTTATTTTTTGGCATTTGTTTTTGTCTGCTTTCTGGGACCGTTTTTCCCAGAACCTCGTCGTCAGGGTCAACTCCGCTCCACATCACAAGTCCATCGACGTATGCAGAAACTGGTAACAGCGGAAAAGTCATACATATGAAGGTAAGCGGTCAGCTAATGCGATATGGAACAGTGTCATACTGCCCCATAGCGTTTGTTTAAAAGACGAAATGCAGCTATACGTTCTTCTGGCTACATAGCTCATGATCTGCAGAAATGTATATAGGGCTACGTTTCAGAATGAGCCCATTTTTTTTGATATTTCAATTAACAAACAATTTAGTTGTTGTTAATGGTAAAGGCTGATGTATACCTATGCGTTAAGCACACACGTATGGTATGGTGCAGCCTTCGTGTGGTCGCATAGCCCTTGTTGTGGCTGACGCCACCGCTAATCCGCACCTCACAAAAAATTTAACCACACATCACAACAACACGTAGTGCAAGCTTTGTGATTGGTCGGTTTGGTAGCAGTGACAAGCGTGAGTGATGCTGAGAGCCATGTGCCCGGTCGAGCGAGTGTATACAACTGACGAGTCCCGTGAAGGAACTCCAGATGAAAACTTTTGTTTTGTGTTTACCTTATGATTAAAGTTGTTGCATTAATTTTAACTTGTTTTACATATTTTGCTTGTATATAAGTATAGATTTCGTATGCTGGTCATTTTGTAAAGCACTTTGGTCAACATCTGTTGTTTTTAAATGTGCTTTATAAATTAAGCAAACAAACAAACAAACAAACATGTCTGCCAGTTCCCGCCTCAGAATAAGTGAGTTTTAGCTTCTTGTACATTTAAGGTAGCGTTCAGAAAAAACAAAACACCCACGAAGAAACTCGACACAGAGGAACATAAAAACCTACTGCCAGCTAGCGTTATTGAAATGTTATTGCAGTGCTACACAAACCTCACGCAGAAGTATAAATGCACGACTATGCGTAAGGCTTGCACTGTGGGTCACGCTGATCATTTTCTATTCAGTGCATACATAATTTAAGATGTGTTAGCTGTTTTATCAATGGACAGATACGCATCACTTGCTATATTCTTCTTTGGGAAACATGCACTGAGAACCGAGCAGTAATATTACAGTGTTTCGACTTAGCTTCTCTCTTTTCTCTCCCCGCTGAGAGCACAGGGGAGTGAAAAGAAAGAACTGAAAGTTGTTACGTAAGACAAACGAAGCCCGGTCAGAAAGCTTGAAACAGCAGTACAAAGGAGCCAGAAGTCCAAGGCCACAGGCAGCAAACACTCACAGGACAAACGTGAAAGAACGAGAGGGAGGAGACAGAGTTTGCACAGCATAAGAAAAAGACAGACAGAGAATGAGAAATGCATAAAGACAGAGAGAGAAAGAGAGAGGTTGTTACGCACGTACAATAGGACTGCAAACAATGAGCTTATTGTGCTTATTGTAAATCAGTGCTTGGTACCAGCTGTCAAATCATTCATTCGATAAATGGCATCAACACTTTTACAATTCAATGTGTTAGTATAAGAAAAAAACACATTATTTATTCTAATGAGCTCACGCATTTAATCAACTGTTGTCTTTAAATGTCATCAGTTCACGGTGCCCTCCACTAATATTGGCATCCTTAGTAAATAATAGCACAGATGTCTGTTTTAAAAGGTCCTATTATGCTCTTTTACAAAGTGTTGATTTTGTTTTGATGGATGTACTTGAACGTCCCTAATGCTTAGTGGTTCAAAAAACAGATTTTTTGTTTCACATAACTGACATTATAACAATACTTTACTCCCCAGCTTAGCACAAACACCTCGATTAGTTTCCGCATTTAATGAAGGCCCTTCTTCGAAAAACAAAACGTGTAGTGATTGGTTAGCTGTCCAAATGCATTGTGATTAGAGAACAGCTTTGAAGAAGATTACTAATCAAAGATCAAATTTTGGGTTGCAGACATTTGCATACATATATGTAGTAGCAAATCAAAACATTTATGGCTAATATCTATGGACATGGAAATGATTATCATTTTACTGTACACATAATTTGATGAACAGATACACACTGTTTAGGTAACTACAGCATTCCAGTTAAACAGCCACTTACGCTCACTGGCCACTTTGTTAGGTACACCTGTCCAACTTCTCGTTTGCGCCAATTTCTAATCAGCCAATCACATGGCATGTCTACATGCCTCAATGCATTTAGGCATGTAGACATAATCAAGATGATCTGCTGCAAATCGAGCATCAGAATGGGGAAGAAAAGTGATTTAAGTGACTTTGAAAGTGGCATGGTTGTTGGTCCCAGACAGGCTGGTCTGAGTACTTCAATGAGTTTACTATATTTAAATGGCCTCCACAGTCACCAGATCTCAATACAATAGAGCACCTTTGGGATGTGGTGGAATGGCAGATTCGCATCATGGATGTGCAGCCAACAAATCTGCAGCAACTGTGTGATGCTATCATGTTAATATGGACCAAAATCTAATAGTACCTTGGTGGAACATTTTCCAGTACCTTGTTGAATCTATGCCACGAAGGATTAGAGCAGTTCTAAAAGCAAAAGGGGGTCCAACCTAGTACTAATAAGGTGTACCTAATAAAGTGGCTGCTGAGTGTACTTTTATGTATTTTGAGAGAAGTTGATTAGTTTACGTGTTGTAAATCCAGCAGCTATAATCTCTCCACTGCACTGCAGACTAACATGAAGGCACTCATCAAGATCAATTAATTAGATCATTATAAGATGTTTAAACATTTAAATATGTATTCTTACACATATTTGAGAATCGGAATATCACAGTATAATCAATTTGAGCTGAGAATATTGGTGAATATTGAGGATTGTGCAGAACCTTTGCATGCACAGATATTGCAAGACTAAGATTATAGTGTTAAAGATATTGTTTTTGGGGAGTCTTCAACTCCCAACCATTCAAATTTGCATAAGCAGGATTTGAGCTTTTTTTTAGGCAAATGTAATAGACATTAGTTAGACATGGTTTATTCTTGATTTTGTGGGACTGAGGGGGTGGTACATTCTCATTCTAGAGAGCATTTTATCAGATAAACAATGTTAGTACAAGATGAGTCAACAGTTTTGGATCATATGTCTGCTATAAGCAGGGCCAGACGGAATCTGCAGACGTTTTTTGCTATTTCTGCAGAGAATTTTGGTAAAAATCTGCGGATTTCTGCAGAATTATTTTAGGAGTATCATAACTAAAACCTTAAAACGTGAATACAGTAAATAGTTAACTGTAAGTAAATGAAAAGAATAACTGATGGGCTAAAAATCTGCGGAAATCTACTGAAAATCTGCAAAA
Source organism: Danio tinwini (assembly GCA_903798205.1). Classification (NCBI taxonomy): domain Eukaryota; kingdom Metazoa; phylum Chordata; class Actinopteri; order Cypriniformes; family Danionidae; genus Danio; species Danio tinwini. Next base: position 19,049,436 of record CAIGQZ010001492.1, on the reverse strand, counting down.
AATCTGCGGAATTCTGCACCCGCAGATTCCGTTTGGGCCTAGCTATAAGTTACGTTGTCGATGTTTAAACTAGCATGGGTTTCATATCTAACCAGTTACCAGTAAAAAAAGTTCTTCTAAAAAGTTACGTGTTGTAAATCCAGCAGCTCTAATTTCTCTACTGCAATCCAGACTAACATGGCATCACCAATCACCCATCGATGAGCTGACAGTATTGGTCAAGAGGATTGCACAGAACCTTTGCATGCACAGATATTGCAAGACTTATTATAGTGTTAAATATGTTAAGATGTTGTTTTTGGCCTTTCCCCAACTCCCAACCATTCAAATTCCAATAGGCAGGGTTTGGACTGCTTTGTGACATCATTAGGCTGTAAAAAAAAAGTTCTTAGTCCAAACAAGTCATTCTTTTTAGTTCTTGAAAAGAGATTTTTAAAAACAAAATATCTGCCTTTGAAGTGGACTTTGAGTTTTGTAATCTTTTAGATTTTTTTAATGCCCAAACACATTATGCACTGACTAACATTCATTAAGTGAAAAGGCATAATAGGACAAAAGGCAATGTAGGCAATATATTGTTTCAGCATTGATATCGCAATGTGCGTGTCCCTAATAGTCTGGATATACAATGTTGAGTTGGGTTATAATTGATCAGCACAACAGTTGAGAATACATAGGATTTGTGGAGTCACAGCAAAGTATAACCATAGCAGAGTGAAACTTTATCATTTGCATCTGTTTTGAAGGGATTTCAAGAGAGTTTAAAGCATTCAGGCACAAAAAAAATACATTTGTAAATTTCAAGAGAAATTATTGTACTAAATAATTACAATCAAAACTATACAGTGTTCATCTCAAGAGTTCCCACTTAGATATTGCTTGATATTAATAATGCGTTTGGCGAACTGTCCCTAGAAAGAACCCTGAGCTCTGAGATTATTGAGCCCAGGGCTCCTGCCTGGTTGATGAGCATGTAAGGGGGTACGAGATCAGAAAGGTCTCGAGAGCGCCTCGTTGTAAAGGAGGAAAAGGAGGAGATGGGGTGGAAGAGGCGTTCTTCAAAAAACGAAGGCAGTAGGTTGAAGTTGGTCTATTTATTGTAGGCTTGGATCAATCTGATTGGATTATTACTGATTACTGATGAGAGACCTGCCACAATCAATTATCATGTGCTCCTCTCGAAATTAGTTTGTCAAAATTCACTTAATTTCATAATTCAATTTTAATACCTGAATACTGTTTGACTCTACATAAAACCATTAAGCACTATTACATTTTTTGTTGCTCTATTGTAATTGTTTTTGCTTGCAATTTGTTTGTTATTTATATATGATTCACACCCTTAGAAATTCACCCTAATCAATCTTAATAACGTTTTTTTCCAAGTAGAACTAAGTATCACAAAACGATTTTTCAAATATCAATCATGATATGATCAAATGTTTTTTTAATAAAAAAAAAAAAAAACAATTTGTTAAATATACATGTGCATTATGAATTTATATTTTTAATATAATATTTTTGAAGTATATTCCTGTTGAGTTGTTTTTATTTTTAATACACATTAGTATAAATATGAGGTAACATATACTGTAGGTAAAATCACTAATTCATCACAGTGGGTATAAACTAAAGCATGTCAGTGTGTTTAATGTGTGTATAATGTGTTTATACTTGTAATTTTTCTATGTTGAATCCTTGTATTTAATACATGCTTGATTTCTCTGTTGTTGTAGAGCTTTGGGTTTTAAGGTTTATAAAGGTTGCTGAGCATCACAAAATGGAAACTGGCTTTAAGAAAATAGCAAAAACACTGAAAATCATTAAGAGCAATCATTAAGAAATTCCAGTCAACTGTAAGTGTCAGTCAGGAAGAGGACACATGTCTGTCTGTTAGGATGACAGTTCAAGTAGGCTAACAAATCTCCAAAAATCTCAGCTTTAGAATTAGAGATTTTAGTTGGATCTTGTGATCACCAAAACTATAATCTTACATCACAAAAAAACTGATTGAAATGGTTGCAAGAAATTATCACACAAAAACAAACTCAAGCATTATCTGTTTTTGGGCAATATTTGGATGGCAATTTTGGCAATAAATGGATAAACAATGAAGCCTTCTAGCTCATATTCATCAAGGGTGCCAAGATTATGGGAGGGTACTGTATGCGAGGTTGGTACCTCTTCTTTTCCCCAGGCATTGAGCTTTTGTGAAAAGCCTTGTCACTATGGTGATATGCTGCCACTAGAGAATTGTGTGCTGAGGCGCCTCAGCAGTGCATTATGGGTAGAGTAACATGTTGTTTAACACAAGCATGTAAAGCAGTTTCGTTTTTTTCACTCCGATCCAAAAACAACATCCTCCTGATTATTCTGATCTGTCTAGACCTGTCAGATGACAACATATTGCATTGAAAATAAATGTTTCAATGGATTTACAAAATTATTTTAAGGTTAGTGGTTGCAAGCGGTTTATATGGGCTGAATTTAAACAAATTAATGAACATTGCTTTAATTTGTTTGTTTAAATTCAGTCCATATAAATTATTTGAAACCACCTACCTTAAAAAATTTAATATAGCCAATTAATAATTTTTTTTCAGTGTGTTGTGCCTGATGCTGCCAAAAACACACCATGCATTTGAATCAAAAACACAGTAAAACTGACTGGACTGCAATCAGCTGAATGTGCAATTGCTCATTTTTGATTTCCATTTCATTCTTTTCCTAGAAACAGACTTGCTCTTGTATGGGACCAGATCAATAGGTTTCCTCCAGCATCTTTTTTTACTGTATGTACAGCATGACATATTCCTCCTGACATTCACTTTGGACTTGGAATGAATCTCAATAAGATTAGTGGTGTAATTCTGCCCTGTAAGGCAAAACTCCCTCTCATTTCTCTCTCTCTCTCTTTGCTGCTTCCTATCGATTCGAGTGCTTGAATGGTTACAGTGCCTTCAATTACAGCAGCGCTATACATAAAAAGGGAGGAAAGACATAGCAGTATGTTAATTCACTGCATTACGCTGTACATTGTGTATTGCAAACATTATATTGTGCCAATCAAGCCATCGTCATATAAGAAATCGCTAATGAAATACAAAAAAAATTATATTTATTACTATTTGCAGTCATTTTGATTTGTAAATTAATGCTCCATGATATTGGAAAGGTATGGTTATATACACTCACCGGCCACTTTATTAGGTTCATCTGTCTAACTGCTCATTGATGCAAATTTCTAATCAACCAATCACGTGGCAGTAACTCAATGCTTTTAGGCATGTAGACAAGGTCAAGACGATCCGCTGTAGTTCAAACCAAGCATCAGAATGGGGAAGAAAGGGGATTTAAGTGACTTTGAACGTGGCATCATTGTTGTAGTCAGATGGGCTGGTCTGATTATTTCAGAAACTGCTGATCAACTGGAATTTTTTTTACGCACAACCATCTCTGGGGTTTACAGAGAATGGTCTGAAAAAGAGAAAATATCCAGTGAGTAGCAGTTCTGTGGGAGCAAATGCCTTATTGGGGCCAGAGGTCAGGGGAGAATGGCCAGACTGGTTCAAGTTGATGAAAAAGGGGGTCCAACCCAGTACTAGTAAGGTGTACCTAATAAAGTGGCCGGTGAGTGTATATTGCGATTTGAATACAGTTGCCCCAGGTGAATTGAATATATTTGGAAAGAATGAATCATTTTAGATTAATTGGTATGGTTCTGTTGGGGAGTTCATTAGCATAAAATATAATAAATAATCTACAAGCAAATATAAGTGCAATAAAATAAAAATACAAATGAAATAAACAGTGTTTTATTGTTTTACAAGGAGTCTAACAGTATTCGCGTATACAGTAATTGAATAATCAAATGTAAAATAATACTGCCTAGTCTTTGTTTTATGAATAATTCAGTGAATTTTTTAGATATTGAAGTTACAAACAATACTTTTAAATCCTCATACAATTATAATATTCAACATTGCAAATATAGTACTACAATGTGACTTGCGAATAATCCCATTGCGATATTGATGCTGAAGCGATATATTGTGCAGCCCTAAAATTCATCATATAATTTTATTCTTTTTAAATGAAAAGTGTTATTTTGTGTGTGATTGTGTGTGTGTGTGTAAGTGTTGGCTTTAGTAGCTTTAATGTTGACTGAATGTTATTTTATTTCTATTAGAAGCCAAAGTAACATTTGTTTTCATCTATTTTATCTATTATATTTTGTTTTATTCCAAACTATTCTAACCTATTTTAATATGAATAGTCTGAATTAGATTGTTTATTAGATTTTATTTTGTTTTAAATACATTTGAAACTTTTCCACTTTAACTGCAAAGTCATAACTTCCCAGATTTTGTGCACAGATATACCCCACAGATATAAACTGCAGACCAAAACATATTGATCTGCAAGAGTAAAAGAGAGAGAATTAAATGAAGGAAGCAGCTTCTTCTCCTCTACATTCTGTTAAGACACACCTGCGATTCCTCCAGCACTAAATAAAACACCACCAAATGCTTTTTACTGTAAGAGGATCATTATTTTTAATATAATTTTTTCATCATCTTGCGTCATACAGCTTAAACCCAGTCACTGCCTTCGAGATTGTCAAGTCAAAGGGCAAAACCAAGGACTAAGGATGAGATTAAGTCAAACTAATCCTGCACTTTAAACGTTTTACATGTTGCAGAAAACTAAAATGATGATGACGACGCATTTTATTCTTGTGTTTTACCAAAATGCTCCACAAAATGCTTAAAAAAATAACCTAGTCTAATATATGCATGTCTAAAAACTATATCTTAACGCAATGTAATGTAAATCAATTTAAGGTAGGACTTCTTGATATTGCAAAAATCTGACATTGCGATTTTTAGTTTTGCTGCGATATATATGAGCGATATCACACTCATAGCAGTGTGATATGGCTGTATATCGGCACTGGTGGGAGGCGTGCGTTGACTCGAGGCCGCAGGCCGAGTACCTTAGTGTCGCACCAGTGACGATATACAGCCAAATCTCACTGCTATAAGTGTAATATTGCGCTTATACAACAGTTTGACGGCATTATCATGTATATATAAAAAAAATCAAACACAGAGAGTCTCAAAATCCTTTTGTATGGGGAACTACTTTCTTCCGCCATTCATTCACATCTGCAGCTGGTCAGAATAGCAGAAACTGTTGCTACTTCACTGACGTCACTTTAGAGCTAGTATTTTGCTCACATTTATGATTATAAGGCTGAACAGCATGAAATGCCATCAGTCTTCAGAGTTTTCCCAGTATTTCTTGGGATTTCACAATAATTAACCCTGAAAAAGCCAAAGAAAAGCAAAAGCTACCAGAGTAATATGGTATAATTAGAGCACTACAACATACAAAAGAAAGAGATTAACTTAGGATGTTCTGTAATGATTTGTTCAGCTATACTTTGAAACTAATGCTTAGAAAATGCTGTTTTTCTCCCCTAAGGACTTATTATGCAGTCTCTGTTGCTATCTTGTGGCGGAACATCAACCGTCTTAGCTCTTCTCAGTATGACAGGCTGATGGGTGCCGACGCGCTGTCTCTTAGAAATTACAAATATTTAAAATAGGCACTATACTTATAAATAAATTGCATTGTTGCAATCTAAGCAACTACATTTTTGCCTAAAAGGCCTCAAAAGTACATTGTGTTGTCCAACAGCTGCAATATTAGTTAAGCTGTAGTAAGTTTGTTGATCTGCTGTCACTCTATGTGGGTGGGGTAATGCACAAGATTGAAGAGGCTATACAAGTTCTCATATTGCAATCAGCAATCAGATTGGAGAACCAGACAGAACTGTTTTATACATTTTGATATGAATATAATTTCACCAGATGATTTAAATAGCTGAGCCACTATGCTGCCTCATAAAACTACATATATTTTTCATAATATTTAATCAATATCATTTAATCTTTAATAAATAATAATCTAATTGTGTGATGTGACTATTGTAGATACACACATTGCAATATCAATGCTCAAACGATATATAGTTCAGCCCTAATTCAAGGTAAATTTAACACCATATACTTGTGTATATTTTCAAGAAGATTCATCCAAAGCAACTGCACAATAAACTTATCATAACTCTACAGAAAAAAAATAATAATCTTGCCTTCAGCTGAACAATTAAGTGATTTGCAAGCACACATGAATGAGTGGGCAAATTAACTGCTACATCTCAATTAAACACAAATACTCCACAATGACAAAGACAGACTTTTGAACAGAGATTCATTAGGCAAATCTGAAAATAGTTTATCTGCAATAAAGCGTTGATTGACGGAGAACTGAATAGAAAAGAGGCACATCAGAGCACAATACAAACTTCAGCTCCATCTGTTTTACACAAAAACAAGCAAAAAAACTCAAACAGAAAAGCAGTGTTTTATATGCGAGCTGAAAAATTTATTTTTAGGGCCCTAAAAAGGAACAGTTTCACAAACCTGCCAATTTCACACTGCATTCCCCAGCAGATGGTTTATCTGGAGTTGTAACTATAAATGCATTTGACCAAAGCAACGCATTTGTTATCAGTAGAACCACTTTTATGACTTGCAACAACAATAAAAACAAAACATCTGATCTCTTGCGACTGCTGAGCACTAATAAGTCTCATACTGGTTTTGCCCTCACTTTGCCCTAAAACTCACCCTGAAGAAAAAGAAAGTGTTTTCCAAAAACAGCTTCTGCTCCAGTGCTCTCTTCAGCCCCCTGCATGTCCCGCCATCTGTAGGTGTTTGTACAGCAGTATATGTAAGATTTAACCCGCAGCTGACCTGCTTTATACAGCCTTTTCCACTGCACTGGCCTTTTCCCTGTACACTCGCAAATTGGTACTTGATATTTTTTTCATGCAGCAGATGCCCTTCCAGCAGCAACCCAGTACTGGGAAACACCCATACACAATCATTCACACTCATACACTACTGCCAATTTAGTTTATTCAATTTATCTATAGTGTATGTCTTTGACTGTGGGGGAAACCGGAGCACCCGGAGGAAACCCACACCAACACGGGGAGAACATGCAAACTCCACACAAAAATGCCAACTGGCCCAGGTGGGACTCAAACCAGCAAACTTCTTGCTGTGAGGTGACAGTGCTAACCACTGAGCCACCATGCCGCATGATATTTTTTAATACTGAGTTATATTTTTAAATAATAACAACCCTAACATCAACCCCCAGTCAAATTGTTACTCTTATAGTTTCATTAAGACAGGTATCATTTAGCTCACACAATGGCTCTGTTCAGGTTTTATCATCATTCTGGGGACAATGGGTCCCAAGGTACTAACTTGACAAAGTTGAGCAATTTTGGAAGGATCCCAAACTGTATCTTAAAATAAAAAAAGAAAGAAAGAAATAGAACTAATTTAAATAATTACAGATAATAGTGTTTTTATAATTTTATTATTGTCTATAATTAAATTATTGTAATATATTTTCATGTAATGTTTTATTTATATTACTGTAAATATAAAAAATACAGTGATCCTAGTTTCTGCAATTATATTATTTTATTATAAATGCTAGTACTAATACTAATAATAATCATAATACAAAATATATAATAATAATAAATATAATAATAATGCATAACATATTTTATTATTACTACTACTACTACTACTAATAATAATAATAATAATAATAATATATTTTAATAATAATAATATAATGTCAGATTTATTGCACCAGATATATAATATCTAATAAATATTTTTTCCCACAAAAAATTACAACAAAAAATTCCATCAGTTCTTAACAATATTTGCTAATTATTGCTATGAACATTTCATGTTCAGAAAGAAGCTTTTGCAACTATTCCAGGACAATCAAAATGATTGTCAATGAGAAATCATCATAATAGTATTAATAAATTTCATACTTTTTCTACAGCTTGGCATACATATAAACTGATTAAATAATAATAATAATGTGACTTCTTAGCATTCCATTAACATACTATTTAAGGCCAATAAATTACAACTAAACTGAGATTTTCCAAAGTTGTGAAAATTCTAGTTTTTAAAATAAACGAAAAGGTGGAATATAAAGTAAGGAAAAAATCTAATAAATAGTTTTAGCTTATTTTAAATAAGTTTAATTGAAATCTCCCTGACATGTCCCGAACCCCATTTAAGAACCAGCTCCAGTACAATATTAGCCTACATTAATCCTCAAGCAGCAATACCTGTAGGAGCTTCCAGAGGAGACTTCTCGTTTTATCTGCCGATTGAGGGCATCCACAGCCGCCCTTCCTTTCCCCTCCACAACGCTGGCATCCCCATTCAACTTCACCCCAGCGTTGTTTTCAGAAACCACTGCCACTTTCTTCACCTGCCTCTTTTTTCTTTCACTGGACAGAATCTCCTTCTCCGGCACCTTATCAGCAATCTCACTCTTCTCCACTCCGCTGTCCATCATCTCTGAGCTGCTGTGTTTGCCCGCTGAGATGCTCGGAGAGGGTTTGGGGATCCATGGGTGATCTCCCTTCTTTGGGATAGGCCAGGGTTTAAAGTCCTTCTGATACTGGGTCTCGGTGTTAAAGGGGACCTCAGGGCCGTGGTACTCGTTCTTGGGCTTACAGCTGGGCTCCGGACGAACTTTCCAGTGTTTAAAGTCCTGGCGCATCACAGAGCCGAAGGAGTGCTCGTCATGGCCGGCATGGGGTGCTCTTGTCCCCGGGTCGTGGTCATTACGAAGCGGCTGTGTTTCAATCGCGATCTTCTGCACGGGCTGCTGCAGGTGGAGATGCTGCATTTCGGACACGTCTGAGTATTTGGTGAAAACCAACGGTACTGCAATGTCGGCCTTGTCCAGCTGGCTCCAGAACCGAGCCATACAGCAGGCTCTGGAGATACAGGGCCATGCCATGGTGGTTTTGCCGACGTCTTACCTTCCCTTATTCCAACCTCGTCCCTTCCCAGAAGCCGTTTTATATTCAGTTTGTAGGACTGAGCGCGCTCGCAAGCGATGAAATACAAAATGTCCGATTCGCACGGTTTATTTCTCCTCAAAACGATGCTATCAAAGATGACAGGACACAAATCCACCGTATAGGAGGCATTACGGGGTTTTGGGTGTTTTTTAGCCAGGAAAATGTTCTGGTTTGGCTCCTCTTGTGCTCGTTACAGGGCGAGATTTAGTGAAGATCCAACAGCCCCTCCTGCGCGCCTCCTCCGCTCAGCATCATCCATCCAGAGGAGCTGAATCACCTGCCGCGCGCATCATCACGCAGCGTCTGCAGTGGGCGGGGCCAAACGCACAACGCACAACACACACACACGCACGCACACACGCACACACACACGCCCATACAGTAGATAGTCTCCCTGTGGACAAACGATGTGAGGGAGAGATGTTCCAAAAATAGTTCAAAACGTTGTACTCTGCATATGTATTTAAGTGTGTGTGTGTGTGTGTGTGTGTGTGTGTGTGTGTGTGTGTGTGTGCATAGGCCTAGCAAGTTTTGAGTTTGTGATGATTTTTTTTGTAGTAACTCATAAATCATACAGAATTAAGTATTTTGAAAATGTAAAAATTCAGTAAGAGTTGGAGTAAGAGGATAGTCTACAGTATAAAAATCATTATGTCTATGCAGTGGTGGACTGAGACCAAAATTCAGCCCTGGCAGTTTTTACGAAAAGTATGGTATAATATGAAAACCCAAATTGTGTGTGATTATTTGATTTAAAAAGTAGAAAGTATTTGTTGTTCTGACCAATGCCATTTTCTGAAGAATGTTTAAAGTGTATTTATATATTGTCTTTGCCATGACAACACTATATAATGCCATACTTGTTATTTTACTAGTTTGATTAGGTTAACTAGGGAAGTTTCTCTAATTAGGCACAGACTAACTGCTTGTGGTGCACAGTTGCTCAGTGGTTAGCACTGTTGCCTCACAGCAAGAAGGTCCCTGATTCAAGTTCCGGCTGGACCAGTTTGCATGTTCTCCCCGTGTTCAGGTGGGTTTCCTCTGCGTGCTCCAGTTTCCCCCACAGTCCAAAGACATTCGCTATAGGTGAATTGATTAACTAAATTGGCCGTAGCATATGAGTGTGTGTGTGAGAGAATGTGAGTGTATGGGTGTTTCCCAGTACTGGGTTGCAGCTGGAAGGGCATACGCTGCATAAAACATATGCTAGAATAGTTGGCGGTTCATTCCACTGTAGCAACACTTGATAAAAAAGGGACTAAGCTGAAGAAAAATGAATAAATGATTATATATATATATATATATATATATATGTGTGTGTGTGTGTGTGTGTGTGTGTATGCTGTCTTTGCCATCATAACAGTATATAATATTTTACAAGTTATTTTGCTAGTTTAATTAGGTTAACTGGTTAATTAGGTCATTGGACAACAGTGGTTTGTTGTGTAGCCTATCAAATATGTATCTTAATTTTTAAGGGCAGCTATTTTGCCCCTTTTTCAAGATTTAAGATAAGTCTTTTGTGTCTCCAAGTGTCTGTAAAGTTTCAGCTCAAAACACCAATCAGATTAGTTTTTGAACCTTTCAGATTATTGGATTTTCTGCTCTGAACACAATGTAGCTGTTTTGTTGCCTGTGCCTTTAATGCTCGTTCTACCCGCCCACAGTTCCCATCTGCCTGTCAGATTGCCTCAATTCTCCGCCTCAACTGCGACAGATAAACAGCACAGTGACAGACATAAAGCAGATCTCACGTAACGTTTGTGAGAAATACTACTGTAAAAACTTTCCCAATGATTATTTGATGTATTTGTTGTGGAGTTAATGAGTCGATGATAATGATGAGTCACACACAATGTCGTTACAAAGTTCATACACACACACACACACACACGCACGCACACACACACACAGCACGCACGATTTAACGTCCATGAACCGGGATTGAAGCATCACCTTTTATAATTGTACTGACACACTGCTGTGGTGATAAAGTTGTCACAATGATAAACACAGGAGACCCAAATGCAAGTAAAACAAGATAATTTATTATAAAAGTCACAACTGGTATTTCTCACCAGATATAGTGTAAGGCAAGGATGCTCACACCAGGATACGACACGCTAAACAGCAATGAAGGTTCATCCGTGAACTAAGGTCGTATAGTAGTTTCAGAATGATATCTCACCAGCTATCGAGGGAAGGGGAAGGTTGCACTAAGGAGCCGCTCTCAAGGAAATCGTCAAGTTTACCCACAGTAAAGTTCATAAGAGAAACAGATATGAGGTGAAGTCTCTCACGAGCGAGAGAGTCTAACAGAACAGACACAGGAGTGAACAAACAACGAACCGATAATGCTAACTACAAAACACTGAACATATATAGCGTGTGGAACGCGCATCAGCTGTTGACTAATGACAAACACCTGTGCGTAGAGAGTAGTGACAAAACACGTGACCACCCAGCTGATAAATGTAAACACACATACACACACACACACCACGCGGTGAAGAACCCAAACAAGACATACCCACTTCCCACACACCACACACACACACACACACACACACACACACACACACACACACACACACACACACACACACACATGCAAGAAAAACAGAAAGACCCACAAACGTGATAAAAGTAAAATCGCTGCAATTTATTACACACATGCACTGTTTTAAAAACTTTAAACTTGTAAAACTCATTCTTGATCACATTTGATGATGATTGATGATCACAGAGCACTGAACAGATCTTTTAATCCCGGTTGCTTTGTGCAGGTGCTGTCTTGTTGATATGATTATACAGGTTATTTGGAGACATGTTCATACGCGGCTGTCAATCAATTTGGTGGGCGGGGAAACCGCACTCCTAGGTCACGTTGTGGTGGGCCTCAAAATGGGAGGGATTTGGATCCTATTTCAGCGTCAGGAAATTTAAAAAAAAGACACTTATTGTGTTTCTATCACTCCAATATGACTGTAGACACACTATACCTACACACAATTTTGTCCAAACAGCTTACAAAAGATGATTTTCATCATAGGTGCCTTTTAAATAATAAAACTTTCTTTATTACAAGCAAAACTAAAAGAAATAAGACTTTCTCCATAAGAAAAAAAAATAGGAAGTACTGTGAAATTTGTCTTTGGTCTGTTAAACATCACATGAAATATAAAATAAAAAATGTATGCCTTCAACACAGTGCATATATTCAAAAGCTGTATCAAAATTATAAATCTGTATTTCATGCTGCATAAATATGTATTATCAGAATAAATATGACAATTTAAAATGACATCATGAGCTTGGCAGGTGTAATTTACAGTAAATGCAGATTTTTGTGTTCATCTTTTCATACGTTGTAAGGTCTACTTCTGCACAGCCCTTTGCCTCTGGAGTCAAAAGTCTCAGTGGTGTAAAATCAAGTTACCCTATAATCCTATCACTCGCAGTGAATGAGCAGATAAGGAAAGGATCAGATCAAGACATGGTGTCAGACTTTGACCGTAGCCGCGAGCATGAGAGTGGGAAGCGCAGCGCTGAGCCCTCGGCCTCTCGCCGCCTCTTGTCGTCTTCTGGTTTAGACATGAAGATTGAGTTTGCTCCGGCTGATGTGCCTCTGGTTCGTAGGCTCCAGACAGCTTCCGTGCTGCAATGGGTCTTCTCATTTCTGGCTCTTGGTAAGCGCAAATGGTTTTGTTATATATTTTTAGCTGCCCTGCAAAGCCTGCAAAGTGTTGACCTTGAATGCCATGTAATTAGAGAATGAATTGTATATATTAAGTGAAATATATCTAAAGTAGTTTAATATTTTATATGATTATTTTATCTTATTTTACCAGAATAGTCAAATTGAGATACAATATGTTCCTCCAGGGAGTTCTGGCCAAAATGTTTCACATTAAAACAGATATAAACATATAAAACCAACACAACTGATCTTTGTTAGTTCTCATACAACAAATATATAAGAAAAAAAATCATATGGAAGTCAAAAGATTTGGTAACACTTTAGTTCAGGCCACAATTCATGCGATTAACTACTTATTACCAGCCTATTATTAAGATATGAACTGTTCATTAGTTGTTATAAAGTATGATCTAATTCTACATCCCTAATCCTATGCCCAAAACCTAAACCCAACTTCTACCTTACTAACTATTAATAAATGGTTAATTAGTAGTTTATTAAGCTAGTAGTGTTAGTTAATGGTTTGTCAATACCATGAATTGTGACCTAAACTAAAGTGTTACCAAAAATATCAAATAATTATTTAATGTTAAAAAAAGCCTCTTCTGTTCACCAGAACTGCTTTATAAAGTGAAAAATATACCTAAAATGAGCTCTTTGGCTTTTAAAAGTAAGTCATGTCACAAAACTCATCTCAAATTAGTTTCTTGAACATAATAACGAGTTCACTATACTCAAAACTCGGTCTAGTAGAGTACCTTTTAAATGTACTTAAATTAAGGCTGTACAATATATCAAAAATATCTTTATGGCAATTATAGTATAATAATATTCATAAATACACTGAATATTGTGATAAATTCACAAAATAAATTTGCATGAATACATGTGAAACATATTCTAATAGGAATGCTAATTTAAGTTGTAGGGCAGAGCGGGGCACAAAGTAAAACTTTTTGGTTTTGGCCAAATAATGAACAAAGTAATGGGGTTAGACAAACCATATTTTTTTTACCAACAACACACAAGCCTCTCCTACAAATGAGCACTGAAAGTATGATTGCCGGACCTAGGGTTTCTGTACAGTATTGCCAGGAGTAAAAATGTTACTCCACTTGCGGGGCAATTTGTAACAGACAGAGGGTTAGTTGTAATCTATTAGTCTATTAACTTAAATTCAGTTTACTTTAAATAGTATTCAGTACTTCTATTCTATTCTATTCTATTCTATTCTATTCTATTCTATTCTATTCTATTCTATTCTATTCTACTCTACTCTATTCTACATAAGACAGCATGTTTATTCATTTATCTATTGGAAAAACACATTTGGATTTATTTGCATTACTATACAGTTATATTATATTATACAATGCATTTATTTGCATTATTAGCAATAAAATATATTTTTTTCTATTAAAAATTATTTTCCGTCAGAGCCAATAGCCTAGTGGTTAGGTGCGCCGACATATAGCACCATGATGCTCACGGTGACCCAAGTTCGATTCCCAGTTCAAGGTTCTTAGTCGACCTTTCCCCTCTCTCTGCTCCCAAAACTTTCCTGTCTATAACCCACACTGTCCTTTCCAATTAAAGGTGAAAAACCCCTAAAAAAGAAAACAAATTAATATATATATATATATATATATATATATATATATATATATATATATTTTTAAATTTTTTTTTTTAAGTTTCCAATATTACACTAAAAATTTAACAATTATTTTGCTGCAAAAATTATTTCTCCTGTGTTTCTCTTCCAAATTATGCCAAACTTTTTAAATAATTGGCAGGAAGACGTCTACTGAAACTATGGTGAAAACCTCAGAAGCATGCCATGGTCAACTCTAAGCAAATACCTTAAAACTCTGTTACATTTTACCCCACATTACTTTGTCCCCCCTAACAATACAAAAGTTTTTACAGTGATCTTGGTAAGCATGAAATAATGCATAAAAAGATTATTATTCAAAATGTTTGATCACCAGTGTGTGTTAGTCTTGCATAAAGTGTTGTACTTTAAGACTGATGCCAAATCATTAGCCTGCAATAATCTGCAATAACTTAGCCAATAAACTGAGCTGATTTGTGATTGACTTATTAGTTCCCATGAGTTCAAGGCAATAAAAGCTGAGAGTAAGAGTATAAAAATGGCTCTTTCTTGAAAACTCATCAATGTATTTGGAAAAATCATTATAAATGGGTTTTATTAGTGAGTGAGTTCTGTGACCAAATCACCAAGATCAAGGTCAAAACCTCCAGGTCAAGTCTTTGGTTCAAAAGATCATGATTATAAATGCATTTGTTCCGATGTGTTTCTTTTATCTTGTGCATACACTGTAAAAATCAGCTACTTAAAAAGTGAGTAAACCCGTTGATTTTACTTAAAAGTCATTAAAACCATTGACTTAACTCGACTTTTATAATTATGCACATAGTTTGTTTACTTAAACCTTTAAGGTGTACTCCTTGAAAAAACGTTTTTTGGCCCATTCTGGCATTGAATAATATACTGAACCAGCTCTGATAAATAAGAATGAACAATTAAAATAACAATGAGAGCCTTCGGATAAAAGGTCGACCAGGTGGTTACGATGCTTGTTAAAGGGGTAATAATTATAAGGCAATAAGTTTATTCTCTTTTTTTTAAGTAAAGTCAACCAATTGATTTTACAGTGTATGTCTAAAGCTCAAACATTTTGTACTCAACACTTTGCATGCCATGAATTTTGTCACCATCAGTACAGTCTTGCGTGATTTTTTTTAGTCACATACACAATATGCAAGCAGCTCATAAATGCAGTTTAAATTGGTTTTTGTTTCTGTTTTGTTTTTTATTATTAGTCTATGTATACATTTGGGGTGCCAAACTCATTTCCTGGAGGGCTGCAGCTCTGCACAGTTTAGTTCCAACTCCAATAAACACCTGACTGTACTAAATGAGTACTTCAGGCTTGTTTGAGACTTACAGGTAAGCGTGTTGAAGCAAGGTT
>CAIGQZ010001492.1:19007616-19021747 GCA_903798205.1 Danio tinwini | reverse complement strand
TTTCTTTAACAAAATCCATGAGCAAAATTGTGTTCACTCAGAGATCTGAGCTCTGCTTTCAAATTTATAGTCTGCTTAAGGAGATGAGAAAAAATATTTCACCGGTGGTTGACACAAAATTTCATTTTAATCAATTATTCACTTTGAATACAAATGCTCTGTTTAGCCGACAGCAAGAGCCCTTTAATACAAATGACGCATTCAGTCATATGTTTTGTCTCCTTGAGAATCCTTGGACAAACCCAGATTTTGTACGGTGAATTTACAAAAATGAAATTTCCTCAGAAAAAAAAACCCCATTGTAAGTAAATGCTGGAGCTCTTATGATTCACATAAGGCCTTAAATATATTACTAACCTAAGTGAAAATAAAATTAGGTGCAAAATCTATACTGCAATCGCACCTCTTCAGTTGTTTTCATAGAGATGCATATTTTTTGCTTTTCTTCATGATCATGGCCATGACTCTTGTGGTTTAAAGCCCCCAAACTATTTACAGTTACTGATTTACTCTGTCTTCTGAGGCCACATGTCCTCACTGTTGTTCAGTAGGTGAAAATACTGTCATTATGGATTGATATGAACAGATAATACACTTTAAACGTTTCAAAGGTCTGATTATCAGAGTGATAATATTTCCCTGCTAATCAAATGAATGTGGTTTTGATGAAGCCGATGCACTCACTATTGAGAAAAGCTAAACAAGAGTGATAGGGGTACAAAGTGTAGCTAGGCTGGTCACTAAAATAGCACTTATCAGTTTTGTTGGAACCTAGGAGGTAGGGATGTGACAAGATCTCATATGACGAGATGTTACGAGATTAAGTTTAGTGTTGCCAAATTGGGCGGTTTTGAATTTGATTTTGGGTGGTTTTGCAATGGCTGCCCCGAGCCCCCGAACCCACCTTCCCACCCCTTGGTCTTCACTTATAAACTGGTTATGATCAACATATGATCTCCCATCTCTCCCTCCACCCATCCACCAATCCCACCCAAGCCCCACCCCGATCCTCGACAGGTCTTTGATAGTTTTTGGGCTGGAATCAGTCAGCTAAATCTGGCAACACTGATTAAATTGTGACGAGATTTCGCATTAAGGTAAAAAGTTGTCTCATGAGTTGTGATGTTATGATGGAGCATGAGGGTGAATTTAGCACTGAAGATTGGAGGCAGGATTTTATTTGAACTGCACACTCCTGGCAACCCAGGCTGGGTCCAGAAGTTGTGTGTGTCACTCGGTTGCTTGGGCGATTGTGACGTAACCATTTTTTTTTTTTTACCGAAGTTCAGTGGCTGCCACTAACCATGCTTCATATCCATGCGATAGAATAGTACTTCAGATATGCTTAAAGTCATCGACGTAAACACAAATGGAATTAAGTTGTGGAGTATTTCTATTTCAGTCCCATTATTGAAGAGCTAAGTGCAAAGTAAAGACCGTATTCAAACTATTACCATCATGTAGGTCTCCTAGCCGTATTTTGCGACAGGATAAGACATACACACGGCTGTTTTAACACTATTTTCTGCACCTACTGTACTGAGTCAGTAAAAGACCACAGACACTTCTCTAAACGTGCACTCACACACACACACGGACACGCATACACACACACATACAGTGAACTTCTGGAGACACGAGACACGTTTATGCTGTCGGCGTGCAGTATCATATTACATTAAAATAACTCAGAGCTCAGAGTTTGTGATAGGGGCATGAATGAAATCTTGTTGAATAAAAATAAGTATGACTGCTAAAAAATAAAAAAATTAAATACCAAAAATGACATGAGTTTTAAGTTCACTTTGTGGAAAGGAGTTTGATTCCTTTTGTGAAATTGTACAGGGGAGAAGCCAGACAGTGGAGTTTATAGCTAAATATTTAGCAGTGTTTGCATGTCCTTTACTGCACAGAATTCATTAACATAGAAAAAAATAGAAATGAAATAAAAAATAAATAAAATACCGTTCATTACTATTTTTTTAAAGGGCAATAAATTGTTTTGCAGTTGAATAAAAATCTGTTTTCCATTCATATATTAGCAAATATATAAAAAGACAATTTTCCATTCACGTAGGTTATTAACAAAATGTTTTGCAGTGTTTGCCTGTCCTTTACTGTATAGAATTCATTACAGTTTTTCCCAATTGTTTACACACATTTTCTGAAAGCATGTCTCATATTGTCAGAACTCTACACACAAATCCCAAAACACACACACATTGGGCAAAACCCTTCAATTTCCCTGCAAAATCAAACTTTACATTCAAAACAATGTGATTTCTTCAGAAAATGGTGTTTTGTTTTCAAATGACACACACAAATCATTACATGAATAGACATTTAATAGAAGCAGTTGATCATTGATGTGCTTAATGTAAAACACTATGACCACTTCTCCATTTATCATAATGACTTACTGTAAGTCTTTTTTATTCAGTGTTACTCTTACTACAGACAGTACATAGGCCTACATAAGTGCATTGTAAAATATTTCAGAATATTATTATTTTTATACCAAACACACAAATACATGGTACCAAATATATTTGACTGTATTTTTCCCACAAAAACAGTGTAGACAGTGTTCAATAAGTTGCACATAACTTGGTCTACATATGCCATCAACAGAAGTATTTACAGAATAGTTACAGTAAAAAAAAAAGTGTGGATTTCGTTCATACACTTTCCATCCCCAGGCAGAAAAAAAATTGCTCAATAGGATTGAGAAATGGAGAATATGAGATGAGCTCTAATTTCTAAATTGCAATTATGTGTGACGGGTGTTTATGTGATGAGTTAGTATGCAAAGTAGGACAACTGACTTTAGAATTGTGAATGACAAATGTGTGTTCCTTGTGAAAACAAGAGATTTTCTGCATAAAAATTGTGCCAAATGCAGAGAAATGTGTGTAGTGTTTTGAAAAAAAGTGTGTTTTAAATCTGCAATTTGAGTGTAAAGCAGGAATTGTGCTTGTAGTTTAGGAGAATTGGTTCAGGGGGTTGGTGCATCAGTTACATGTTGTAGTCATTGTGTCTGAAGTACAAGTAATTGTGTGTAAACAATTGGGAAAAACTGTAAAATAACATAATAATATAATATGTTATAAGTTATATAACATTCATTACAAGTTGATTAAAAAAGCACATAAATAGTTAATAAAATAGCAAATAAAAGATTATTTTCCATTTATATATTTCATCATTGAAGATTTCTTTAAAAAAGTGTAAAAATGATGTCTCGTTCTCGTGAACCCAATCTTGTCTCGTCTCGTCTTGTGGAGTAAGCGTCTCGTCACACCCCTATTAAGAAGTAACCATGTACAAAAAAACTAAACAAAACTGACAAAATCTTAAATTTTAAGTATACCTAAAGAGATAGTTGAGCACAAAAGAAGATTTTTTGAAAAATGTTGGAAACCTGTAACCATTGACTGTAACCAGCCAATCAGATTAATCCAAATTTACTATTAATAGCCTATGTCTACAATTACTCCCTTATCTTCGTTTTCCGAAAAATCCCCCATCCACCCCATCTTCCCCCTTTCCTTCTTTACTAGGGAGAGCTCTCAAGAAACTACCTGATCTCGTACCCCCTTACATGCTTTTCTACCATGCGGGCGCCCTGGGCTCAATTATATACTAGCTCAGGGTTCTCTTCCAGGACAGCATGCCAAACTTGCTAGTATTATCAAGCAATATCTAAGTGTGAACTCTTGAAACATTATTTATCAAAGTAAAAAAATTGTATGTACATCACTGATACGAAAAAAAGCTAAATTATTATTATTATTATTATAATTATTATTATTTCCTTTATTTAGCCAGGAGATCACATTGAAACAGTACTCTCTCTTCCAGTGAGACCTGGTCAAGAACGCAGGCAGCACATAAAGTTTCACATAAAAATCCCAGAAAACAATACCACAAAATTACAAAATCACCATTCATAACAAGGTCAGATCATAAAAAACAATTACAAGTATCCTTTAAGATGTTGTACAGAAGATGTTTAAAAGTACTCAGAGACAGAATTGTGTCTAGATTAAGCTGATTTTGCAGGTCATTCCAAGCCCTATAAGGATAATGGAAAAAGCATGTTTGCTAAGTTCTGACAATACCCTTGGGACTGTTAAACGAATACAGGAACCAAATCTAGTGTGTTGGTTATTTATGTAAAAAGGTTAATGAATTAGAAGTTTTTATCTAGTTTTCTGAGTAGCGGCTGCATGCATATATAGATAATCACCATAATCAATTATAGACAAAAATGTACTCTCTACTCATTTCTTACGGGCCTTATAAGGAAAACATTTTTTACCAGTATAAGAAACCTAATTTTGGTCTAAGCTTTTTCAATAGATATCTATAATAGCTAACTCTTTCTATTTGTACACCATTCGAAGATATAATTGTGTGGTCCATTACCTTAGTGTGGCCATGGCTAAAAACCATATATTTATTAACTATAATGTCAACAAAATGCAGAAGAATGAAGTTTCATGAAAATAATTCTGGGAAAGTCAATTTAAGTTATTCACCAGACCATTTTAAGGGAAGTAAACAAAAACAATGATCCCAATATAAATCCTGTTTTACATTTTTCATATAGCTTCTGAGAATCCAAAAAAACCCACATATTGATAAATAATGTTATGATGGCCGTATTAACATTAAGTTATGATTAAATTGCCTCTTGTTGCAGTTATTAAGTTTGATAACATGCAGGAAATGTTCATGGGCCAATAACATGACCACATTAAAATGGTCTTTATATTAAGGAAACTTTTACAGTAACAATTTTTATTGTAGCATTTTTACAGGTTTTTTTTGCCTATAAAAATGGGTGTTTATACATTCGAATAGTCAGTACCAAAGCCAATCTAACAAAATAGCTTAATATCACAGTGCAAAAATTGTATTCACCCCAATAAATATCTTAGGGAAAAATTTTAATCGAGAGGAAAAGTCAAGATAACAATTAAACAAATATTGACTTTATAGTTTGATCGCCTCACAGGTCGCTGGTTCGAGCCTCGGCTGGGTTAGTTGGCATTTCTGTGGGGAGTTTGCATGTTCTCCCTGTGATCACGTGGGTTTCCTCCGGGTGCTCCAATTTCTCCCACAGTTCAAAGACATGCGGTGTAGGTAATCTGGGTGCGCTAAATTGTCTGTAGTGTATGAGTGTGTATGGATCTCTCGTCTATTTTAATAAATATAACTTTTTAAAATAAATCAATTGAATGAAATAATTGAAGTAGTTTTTTTAAATATTTATTATAAATTAATAAATAAATAGCTATTTAAATATAACTGTTTTGTTTAATTGCATCAAAAACATAGTGTATATTGTGGATAAAATGGACATTTTCAAAAGGGTGTTCTAATTTATTTGGTGCATTATGTTTTTGTACAAATGACATGTAGGCTACACTGTAAAAAATATGGGTTGCCTTAAAGGGCACCTATGGTGAAAAATCTACTTTTCAAGCTGTTTGGACAGACATATGTGTAAGTATAGTGTATAGACTGTCATATTGGGGTGATATAAACACACCCAGTGCTTTTTTTTAATTTAACAACATAAAAACGGTGGACCAATTGGAGCGGTTTTGAGATCGACCGCAACATGACGTAGGAGTGTGGTCCCCCCGCCCACCAATATTGATTGACAGGTGGCCATTACCATCTCCTCAGTATGTTGTTTCACGTCCACCATTTTCAGCGTGTGAGTCAAAGCGACGTCACCAAAGAAACACCCTTGCTCTATTATTAGATGTAAGGCTCATTGGGCCCAACATTCACCTCTCCTTGCCGCCAGTGTTTGTGAGTTTTGGTGAGTTTGCATACATGTGTACTTTTCATTGTGTCTTCCTTAAACTTCAGCCATTTGCATTTCCCGCGGTCACAGAAGCTCCCTGTCATCTTAACTAGGTGCAGCTGGAAAGTGCGAGCGCGTTGCCTCACGTGCTCGTCCCTCCATTGGAAATAACAAACTAACGACGCACAGCTCCATGCATTTCGCATTGTCGTGGATGAAAGTGAGGACCGGGGGGGTTCGCTATTTATTCTGCCGCCTAGGTCGCCTCTATGGACGCGCTGCCCCTGCTCAGGACACTGTTCATATTTCTGCCGCGCTACAGAGCGTTATCTGAATAGTTTCATTTTAAATAACATGCGAATGTGCGCGTCTGGTGTGCCGCGTCGTGGCTCTGAGCGGCGCGTCCAGTGTATGATGCCCTTCAGTTAAAGCCTCAAGCAGGTCGTACACCAGAAGCGCCCTTCGGCGACACGCAGCGTCGCGCCATGCAGCGGCATGCTTTTTTGAATTCTAAACATAAGTTTCTAACAGGTGACACACCGACGCTGCAAGTGTGCGATATATTCAACTGTCATGTGTGCGGCGTGTCGCGGTGCATCCGGTGCGTGATGCCCTTCAGTCAAAGTTAATTTAGTGTGCTTTATTTGTCTCGGTTTAGGCTACAAGCTCGGAGCTTTAAACTAGCACACAGTTGGCTGTAAAACTATACAAAGACACAAATGATTTTGTACTCTCTGCTTGGTTTGTGTCTGAGTCGTACATGTACAGCTGGCTGGTACTCTCACTCATGTTGCTTCTCTCTGTCTGCCTGTCTATTACAATACACAAAGCAGGGGAGCTTTTGTGTATTGTAATAGACAGGCCCCCTTTAAGTTGGGCGGGAAGTGGAAAAAAATTTTCATGTGAAGCAACACGCCCCTAAAACAGCAAACTGTGTACACGCCCCCAAAATGACACTTTTTAATACATTATAATAAAAAAATCTGAATTGTGTTTTGAACTGAACCTAAACTGGCACACTCAGAAGAACCATAATATTAATATTACATCTTAAAAAAGGGGTAAAATAGGTGCCCTTTAAAGGTGCAGTATGTAAGTTTGACACCCAGTGGTTGAACTAGGTATTGCACTCCTGGATCAAAGTAAACGCAAGCGCGGGATCCTAGATTGAGTACAGGAGCCAGTGATTTAAACTGTGTTCTAAATAATAGCAACAACACGTGATAGAGGGAATATTTTACATATTAAAATAAGTTTTGGTTGTAAACAACACTTCGAATTGATATATTAGAAACAGCTTCTATTTCTCACAGCTGAACAACAGAAACCTATGACAGATCACCTCAAGTAAACCTTGTGTGCTTTATTCAGTGCTAAATGCTAACAATGTGAGTTTGACAGTAGCAGACAGTTCACCTCAGATCTTGAAAATACAATAAACCGTTTGATATTGAACTTCAGAACTAAACACATATGAGTGATTCAGCATCTACATTTAATGATGTTAAAGAGGGTTAACATGTATTAAATAGATTCTAAACCTTACCGTTTCGTGAGTGAGTGAGTGCATATTCTGTGCTTCTGAATGGCTGTATTTAAATTTCTGTCGTGTTTCGTCTGGTGCAAACAACCAAACTGCTCATCACTGCGTATCTCGTCACAAAGCGTGTTGTTAGGACACGCGGTTACAATGTAACCTGCTCACTGTTTACGTTCGTAATATTTATATCATTTGCTAATTAATAACCTCATGTGGAACTGAATCTGTCTCATTTCGACGTCTGATACTGTCCATTTCGGTCACAGATGCATGCTTTCAGAGCCTTTCGAAATGAATGAATGAAATACGCTGTTTTCCAACAAGGCAACCCGGGGTGTTGAAATATAATTGGCTAAACTGGCATTGTGCAGGTTAAATTTACCTAAACAAAGACAGCGTTCCGGCACGGAAAAACCATTTTCAAAGCAGAATATCTGACTTCAGCATTGTTTTTCAGTTAAACAAGTATGTTCACTTGGGATGTTTCTTAAATATCTGCACACATATTATGGTATTTTTATGGTTTAAAAGAGTCAAAAACTTACAGACAGCACCTTTAACTTTTAAGATGAACCAAAATAACCTTATGAGTCCATTGAACTTATATTACGTTAAACTGACATAAAACAGTGTGTGTAACATTTAAAATTAAGTTAGAACATGATCAACTTAGTTTAATAAGTTACAATGAACCAATAACATACAGTTGAAGTCAGTATTATTAGCCCCCCCTGAATTATCGGCCCCCCTGTTTATTTTTTCCCCAATTTCTGTTTAACGGAAAAAAAAGTTTTCAACACATTTCTAAACATAATAGTTTTAATAACTCATCTCTAATAACTGATTTATTTTATCTTTGTCATGATGACAGTAAATAATATTTGACTAGATATTTTCAAGACACTTCTATACAGCTTAAAGTGACATTTAAAGGCTTAACTAGGTTAATTAGGCTAACTAGGCAGGTTAGGGTAATTAGGCAAGTTATTGTATAACAGTGGTTTGTTCTGTAGACTTGAAAAAAATATAGCTTAAAAAGGGGTAATAATTTTGACCCTAAAAATGGTTTTTAAAAAATATAAAACTGCTTTTATCCTAGCCAAAATAAAACAAATAAGATTTTCTCCAGAACAAAAAATATTATCAGACATACTGTGAAAATTTCCTTACTCTGTTAAACATAATTTGGGGAATATTTAAAAAATAAAAAAATGTCAAAGGGGGGCTAATAATTCAACTGTATGTTGTCATGACTAATTGATCATATAATGTTTTACAGTTAAAATAGATAAAATAAGGAGTGATTATACTAACTTTTAATATATCTTGAAAGATTAAAAGCTTGACCTGACAAATGGGTAAAAAAAAAAAATCTGTCTTTAACCCATGTACAAATAAACAGCAAGAAATGAGTACTCTAAATATCCTCCTTGTTTCATTCACAACTCTCCAACTTTTCAGAGAGTTACCCAACAAACTATCAAAGACAATTTGACTCGATGTTCGTGAGAAGCGGAGCTGCGGCAGAGTTTCTGAGGGCCATTGTGATTTTGAATGGACATTTGTCATGTTTTTAAAATGCCATGAACAGACTCAGTCACAGCCTGTGATTTTGGTTGATGTTATAGGTTGAATGGATATTACTATAGAAAGATCACTGAATGTCTATGAAAGCGCGTTTCACACTGGTGGTTGTTTTTTTTTTCATGGAAAATCTGCTGTAAATTCTGACACTGGTTCTCAGAATTTTCTGGTTTTCTTAATGTCAGTCCGAAGCTATAACATCTAACCGCATAGACAAACCAGTCTGTTCAGTGCTGTTGGTCGAGTGCTAAAGTTTTAGGGCTGATTCTGTTAAAGCTCTTATTGGTATTAGCTGATCCTAGATCAGTGTGAAAGGTCAAAATAGAGCCTTTGCACTGCACATGAACAACACATGATCATTGACCTTTAACAATTCCCTTTTTTGTTTTCTGAAAACAGAGGAATCTTTGCTTATTTAAAAATATTATTATTTATTTTATTATTATTTTATTATTTTATTATTATTGTTTATTTTTATTTTTAATAACATTATTATTATTTTTATTATTATTATTATTAGGTAATTCATTCATTTATTTTCCTTCGGCTTAGTCTCTATTTCAGAGGCCACCACAGCAGAATGAACCGCCCACTATTCATTAGTTTTATTCAGTATATGAATAATGTTTTAGCTTAGTATTAGCTTCTTAGTATTTAGTAAATATGCTGTAAGTTAAAATGTCACCAATGTTACCAGTTGAAACCTTAATTGGTTATGAGGTCTTCAAATGCATGGAAAAAATCTTTAAAAATGTCTCACGAGGTATTGAATGTCACTCTTTGATTCCTGTAACGTC
Organism: Danio tinwini; assembly: GCA_903798205.1. Classification (NCBI taxonomy): domain Eukaryota; kingdom Metazoa; phylum Chordata; class Actinopteri; order Cypriniformes; family Danionidae; genus Danio; species Danio tinwini. The sequence continues at coordinate 19,012,005 of CAIGQZ010001492.1, read as the reverse complement.
ACATACCTTGTTCGTGGTTAACTCATATTGCATTAACTAACATTACCAAGCATAAATTTGAATTTGAATTGATCAAGCATTGGATTTGAAGTAAATGTTGAACTGTAATAAATGCTGAACAATTTCATTATTAGTTCATGTTAGTAAATACATTAATATTTACTATTATGTGACTTGTAATGTGTGACTATTATTATTATTATTATTATTATTATTATTATTATTATTATTATCATTATCGTTCAAAATCATAGAAATAGGCATGTCTCAAAATTGTGCAGAAAACATCCATCTGTTCTTGTTTGTGAAGCCGTTTCATATGTCACAATAGGAAAGAGAACTTCTGTTTGATGACATTTATTTGACTTTGTTGTATTATTAGCTGATAAAGACGGCTGACCTGGACACTAGGAAGAACTATGTGATGGGTTTCCATCCTCATGGTATTCTCGTGGCTGGTGCTTTTACAAATTTCTGCACGGAGGCGACGGGATTTAGCAAACTCTTCCCTGGGATGAAGAGCAACCTTCTTATGCTGCCTCTCTGGTTCAGAGCCCCCTTCTTCAGAGATTACATCATGTCAGCAGGTCAGTAGTTTGATGCACTGAACCACAAGACAGTCTTTATCATAAAAGAACAAAATCTGGGGGATAGTGCCTCGAAAATATTAACATAGGGCTTTTCAGACTTCAGACAATTTACAGTACACACAGTAATAAAGATAAAAAAATCTGTCACTGAGGTGGTACCTTTTCAAAAGGTAAATTTTTGGTCCTTACAGGTCCTTAAAAGTGCATATTAATTCCTAAAGGTACAAAAGTGAAACTTAAAGGTACAAAAGTGTACCCTAAAGGTACTAATGTCAACCTGCATGGTACAAAAGTGTACCTTTTGAAAAAGTACCACCCCAGTGGTGGATTTTATATCTTGATTTCTGAGTGTTTTTACAAACTACAAAACACTACTAGCTTAATAAACTACTAATTTGCTGTTTATTAATAGTTAGTAAGGCAGACGTTGGGTAGGATTTGGATAGGATTAGGGATGCAGTATCAGAATCAGAAAGAGCTTTATTGCTAGGTATGTTCACACATACGAGGAATTTGTTTTCGTGACAGAGCATCTACAGTGCAACAGAATTACAGAGACAGGACAAAAAAACAGATAATACATTTATTTTAAAAATAGAAGTAAGTAGTGAATGCAAATATACAAATTGACAAGTGTTCTGTATGTACAGCTATACTACTATATACAGCGTTATATGTGCAGCTGTTATGTGCAAATTGGCTTGTAAAATGTGTTGTTAATTAAGTCTACAGTATATGTGTTTAAAAAGTGTATAGCAGGTAGTGATGTTGGTTCCACAATTATTATCATCAAGTGTTCATGAGATGGATTGCCTGAGGGAAGAAACTGTTTCTGTGTCGAGCTGTTCTGGTGCGCAGTGCTCTGTAGCGTCGACCAGAAGGTAAAAGTTCAAAGAGGCAGTGTGCTGGGTGTGAGAGGTCCAGAGTGATTTTAGCAGCCCTTCTGCTCGCTCTGGATAAGTACAGTTCTTGGAGAGTAGGGAGGGTTGTACCAATGATTTGCTCAGCCGTCCGAACTATTCGACGTAGTCTTCTGAGGTCAAATTTGGTAGCTGAGCTACAGTAAACTAGACAGTTATTGATGTGCAGATGACTGATTCAATGATGGAGGTGTATACGATCATACTTTATAACTACTAATGAATAGTTAATAACTTATTAAAAGGCAGGTAATAAGCCAGAAGTTAATAGTATGAACTGTGACCTAAACTAAAGTGGTAGTGATATTTTTAGATACACATCCTATTTAGTTTAGATAGGATTTAACCATAGGCCTGCATTTGCATACACTGAACAACAAACAACAAAAGAAACAACACAAACCTATGTGTGTGTATTTCAGGCCTGATTCCATCAGACAAGGAAAGTGCCAGTTATCTGCTCCGGAGGAAGGGTGGAGGGAATGTGTTGGTAATTGCAGTCGGTGGAGCCCCTGAGGCTTTGGATGCCCACCCTGGTGACTACACCGTTCACCTGGCCAATAAGAAGGGCTTTATTAAGCTTGCAATAGAGCATGGGTAAGCAAGAGCGTTCTCTTGATCACTTAACAGTATAATAGGTTGTCTCTTGTTGACATAAGAGTTGGTCTCTTGAATTTGTGACAGTTATTTGTTGCCAGATAACCAAAGTTGCTCATTTATGAAATGCAAACTGATGCAACTTGCATTGGAAAGTAATAATGCTACATTTATTTAACACTCTCTGGCACAAGAGAAAGAGTTTGAAGGCTTAGTTCACCCAGAAATCATCATTCTGTTATTTATCTTTCTTCCTCATGTCATTCAAACCCCCTGAGACCATCATTCACCTTCAAAACCCAAATGTGACCCTGGTCTTTGAATTGGGTATATTTTTGGCAGTAACCAAAAATACATCATTGTATGGGTCAAAATAAAAATGTTCTGTTTTATGGCAAAAATCATTTGAATTTAAAATGAAGATCAAGTTGCATGAATGCATTTAGCAAATTCTTTACAGTAATTTGATCAAAAGTCAAATTTGGATTAGTTAATGTGCATTGCCAAGGGCGACAGGGTGGCGCAGTGAGTAGCGCTGACGCCTCACATCAAGAAGGCCGCTGATTGGAGCTCTGGCTGGGTCAGTTCTCGTGGTTTGCGTGGGTTTCCTCCGGGTGCTCCGGTATCCCCCACAGTCCAAAGACATGTGCTATAGGTGAATGTGGTAAGCTAAATTGTCCGTAGTGTATGTGTGTATCAGTGACACTTTCAAAGTCAAAAGTCATATGTACAAACAAATCCCCAATAAAAAAAAACTCCCGATATATTTGCCAACTACTGATTGTGTTTCACATATCATATCATTTTTTTCTATACACATGGCAGGTACATGGTGTAACTCTGCAAAATATTGTCAAATTCTACCAAATTATATGTCAATAGAAAGCGTATACATTATACTTTCACATAATGCATAATTTATGTGGTCTAAGTTCAGAAATTGAGATATTTTAAATGAAATCCAGGAGCTATCTCTTCCTCCATAGACATCTGTGGTTTAGAGAATCAAAACATTCCATGTAACTTCGGTGGTTCAACTGTGATCCTTTAAAGCTCCAAAAAATAAACTTTTGTGTGACAAAAATCTGTAAATAAGAGTGTGTTTGCAGTAAAGAGGAACAGTTTTTCTTTATTTTGCCATAAAAAGTGTTCTTAGAGCTTAGTATGATTCAGAAATCACATTGTTTTGACGAAGGGTTTGGTTCCTTCTCTGAACTTTGAATGTCTCTGGACCATTGTTGTCTATGGAGAGTCATCTAAATTATATTCATTTGTGTTCTGAAGATAAACAATGGTCTCAGGGGACTGAAACAACATGACAGTGAGTAATTAATTCTTAAACAGAATTTTCAATTTTGGGTGAACTAATCATTTAACAGATGATATGTTCTACAAATGACATACTTTCTATGTCAACATCTCATTAGATTTTTGTCTGCAAATCTGATACTGAAATTCTTTTGTCAGATATTTTTTATATGTTAAATCTGAACATGAATGAGTGATGCTGTAGTCTAGACATTATTTTCCTCTGTTGTTTCTGTGCACATATTTAATCAAAGCTATCTTATTTCATTCTTACTGTAGTGCAGATTTAGTTCCTATATATTCGTTTGGAGAGAACGAGGTGTTTGACCAGGTGCAGAATCCTCGTGGCACATGGCTGCGATACATTCAAGAGCGTCTGCAGCGCATCATGGGTGTTTCTCTCCCTCTCTTTCATGCGCGAGGAGTTTTCCAGTACACCTTCGGCCTAATGCCCTACAGAAAGCCCATCAACACTGTGGGTGAGTACAAAAAAATATTACTGAAATTTTATGAAGATTTTATTTCAAATGACCTTTTGCCATCCTATACAGATGGAATGACCTCTGTTTTCTGAGTCATCTATCTATCTATCTATCTATCTATCTATCTATCTATCTATCTATCTATCTATCTATCTATCTATCTATCTATCTATCTATCTATCATCTATCTATCTATCTATCTATCTATCTATCTATCTATCTATCTTTCTATCTATCTATCATCTATCTATCTATCTATCTATCTATCTATCTATCTATCTATCTATCTATCTATCTATCTATCTATCTATCTATCTATCTATCTATCTATCTATCTATCTATCTATATCTTTCCATCCATCCATCCATCCATCCATCTATCCATCCTCTATCAATCCATCCATTCATCGACCCATTCATCCATACATATGTCAATCCATTTATCCACTCTATCTATCTATCCATCCATCCATCCTCTATCCATCTATCCAT
>CAIGQZ010001492.1:18975363-18987641 GCA_903798205.1 Danio tinwini | reverse complement strand
TGTGTGTGTGTGTGTGTGTGTGTGTGTGTGTGTGTGTGTGTGTGTGTATTTAGGGATGATTTAGTGATATTATTAATGCTTGTTTTAAATGAAAAGCATTTTTTGTCTAATTTTCTGATTAGACATTTTCTTTATATTTAAATGACACATTTTGACATTTAGAGGATTTGTTTTTGACTAAAAGCCTATTAGTCAGAATAGCAATTGTTTATATTTGTGATTTTAAAAATAATCAGTGTTACTCCATTAAATATTGCATTTTTAACTCTTCTGAAGTAAAAAAAAAACACATAGCAATTATGTTGATTAAAAATAGAGAAAAATGGTGTGAAATTTGAGGTTTCAGTTTGAATTAGTATAGTACAGAATAAAACAAAAATAAGTTTTTATGTAGAGTTTAGAGTCCAGAGATCCTTGTGTGTTTGTGTGTGCATTTGTAATATTTGATTTAATATATTTAATAATATAATATGAAATAATCACTTATATGGAATAAATGAAGAGACCGCTTGAATATATATCTGTATTTAGTGCATTTAATAATGTTTGTTTGAGTAAAAAGTTATTATTTGTTTTATAATTGTCTGATAACATTTCTTTCAAACTTAAATAAAAAAAATACTCAAATAAAAATATTGTCATTTAGAGGATTTATTTTTGACAAAAACTCAAATGGTCAGAATAACAAGTGTTTATTTATATATACTTTTCCAAATATTGCATTTTTATCTCTTCTAAAGTAAAAAATTATAATAATGTTGATTAAAAATAGAAAACATTGTGAAATTTGTGTTTAAATTTAAACCAGTATAGTACAGAATAAAACAAAAAATATGTTTTTTTATTTAGTTTTTGTCTTTCCTTATTTATTTAAAAGAGCTTCTTCAGACTTGAGTGAGATTCAGAGAAGTGTTACGGTTACCGATCAATCCTGATCGAATGAATGAGAGAGATAATAGCGTTACATGAGCATCAGCTTCTGACTTTGCAGCGATGTTTGTTGTTATTTTGAGTCAGTTAAGATGGGATTAAGTTTGTCTTGTGATCTGAAGTCTGTCTGCTTCAGTACTTCATGCCTTATCTTTTCTGATCGGCTTCTTAGACTGTGTAAAATGTGCTTCGGCTTTATGAATAATGAATTTGAGGTATCATGTTGGTCATGGTTTCTGATTTAGCCAAGAACTTTTCTGTCAAAAACGCATGCTCAAAGTTGTTTGTTGTTGTTACTTCATACATGTACGTCAATGGGTCACATTATCAAAGACATAACTCTCTGATAGACATCGATATAGTCACAGTATGCATGACATTATTTCTGGTTGCAGACAGACCTTAGTGTTAAGGGCAAGCATTCCTGTAACATTAAGCTGGCTAATTCCAGTTCTCCTTTAAATCCTGTGTAGGCTCGGGCTCCAGCATCCTCTCTGCCTTACACGACCTGCCCACCGTCCCATGGCTGACCCGATCCAAAATGGTGAAGCACCTGCAGGTGATCTCTGTGCTGCAGTTTATCATGACATTTCTTACCATGGGTGAGTGGACGAGTGATGGAAGCTCTGAGAATTTACAGTTGTGCTGTCTCATTCAATTGGCTCCACTTGATTTCAGCGGTTATGATTGTTAAAGGATTAATTCATCCCAAAATGAAATATCATCATTTACTCACTCTCATATCAAACCCATAAGGCTTTCATTCATCTTATTTGGTATATCAAAAATGAAGATAAATGCTTTAAAATAAATCAAGTCTTCTAAAGAGGCATTATCTATGGTGACCGAGAGAGCTTAACGCGCTGCAATTTAAGAAAGCACATGCAATTACAAAAAACACCAGCAAATAAAGAAACAATCTTCATCAATTTCACAGCACACATGTTGCAAATTCTCACAACACAAACAACTAAAGAAACGCGCAGCAATTGGCCACAACACAAACAACTGAAGAAACGCACAGCAATTAGTCACAAAACAAACAACTGAAGAAACACACAGCAATTAGTCACAACACAAACAACTGAAGAAACGCACAGCAATTAGTCACAACACAAACAACTGAAGAAACGCGCAGCAATTAGTCACAACACAAACAACTGAAGAAACGCACAGCAATTAGTCACAACACAAACAACTGAAGAAACACAAAGCAATTAGTCACAACACAAACAACTGAAGAAACACACAGCAATTAGTCACAACACAAACAACTGAAGAAACGCACAGCAATTAGTCAGCAATAGCATTTTGTTTTTGTCACTGATCTGCAAATGAGAAGCATCCTGAAGGGGGCGGGGCATGTCAGATTCTAGAGAGCATTTAATTGGATTTGATGAGAAACTGAAGTATGAGGTGACGTGAATAAAACCGCTGATCCATTAAGGCGGAAGTGAAAAACTACAAGCTTTACATGTTGATATCAGTTTAATATCTTCTAATTGCTATTTTTGTCAATGTTTTGGAGTACACCAGCTTATAGATATCCTAAAACGAACACTGATACTAATATTTAAAAAACTTTATTTTAATTTCATGGGACCTTTAAGTCTCCTTAAATCTACATCAGAGATTCATGCCAATAGTCTTTGAGTTGAGGGAATGTCATCTCTCTCTCCGATTTAAATAAAAATGTCTTCATTAATATTCAAAAGATGAACACATGACAGTTTTTGGATTGAGTAAATGATGACAATTTTCATTTTTGGATAAACCTGTCCCATTCATCATCATCTTCTTTCTTCTAAGTCCTCTATTTTGCTCTTCTAGGCATTGCCTGCTCTTTGCTACTGATGTACATGTTTTGCACAGACTTCTGGGTAATTTCTGTACTTTACGCTGCCTGGCTTATCTATGACTGGAACACCCCTGGACAAGGTAAATCATCTCTTCATCTAGGGTGATTGTTGCTTCTTTGTTTGCTTGTGCATTTGTGTTAATATTCAGACATCTTTATCTCAGGAGGCCGCAGATCGACCTGGGTGAGAGACTGGACTGTTTGGAAATACATGAGAGACTATTTTCCCATAAGAGTGAGTGACTTACTGCTTATACAACAGTTTAAGGAGATACAAACACTAAAGGCTTAGTCACTGAATAGCTAATAGTTATGTAAATATGAAGATTATCCTCAATATAGAATTATGAAATGTATGGACTTTGCTAATCTAAAAGTGCAGAGTCCTACAGTGTTTATGTATAGATTTAAAGGGACACACACTTGTAGAGCTATCTTTATGGGGACTTCCCATAGATGTAATGATTTTTATAGAGAATATTCTATTTTCCTACCCCTAAACCCAATCCCAACAGGAAACAATCTGCATTTTACTTCAAAATACTTTAATACTAACAAAAATACTTACATTCTGTGTGATTTTATAAGCCGTTTTTCTAATGGGGACTAAAAAAATGTCCATTTTGGTCACATTTGGTAACAACGTAATAAACAAAAGGCACACACACACAAAATTGTTCTGTAAATAAATAATAATAATTTTTGTGTGTGTACTAGCTTTGGGCGATTTCAACCAATATGGCATTGTACGATGTCTGATGTGAAACATCTCGATGGATGACGGCATCGTTGTTGTAGGTGGTGGTGGTGAATTAATTATTTTAATTCATAATGAGTTCATTTTTTGTAGCCTACCGTTTCAACTACCTGACCCGCACGGTCTTTGATTTAGCCATAACCAAATCATAAATTAAAAAAGTTAAATGACACACAAATTACCACCAGTCTATCACTTTTTTCGTGGGACTCTGGCATGAATAGGCAGAGTGATCTGTGTCAATAATGGCTTCAACAAACTTGGTTGGTAAAAAATTTGCACAACCAACAGTATCTGAGGTTTCCGCTAAAATTACTAAGTACAAGCGTGAAAGTGAAAGATTGAAGCAGTGTACTGACGCTGTGACACATTACCTGATAGATTTAAAAGACAGAAGAGTCATTAGAGACAAGATTAATTAAATATTACATTTAACAACTATAGTGAGACGAGATCCAGCGGTACATCCTTGATAAACTGTTTGACGTGCACTGCTCTCTGGGGTTTTGTGCTCAAAGCATGCCAGAGTGTATGTGTGTGTGTGTGTGTGAGTGTGTGTGTGTGTGTGTGTGTGTTTGTGTGTCTGTTTGTTTGTGTGTGTGTGGTCACGTGATGTTTATTTCAGCGTTATAGTGTGGACGGAGATCTTTTCAGAAGAGCTAGATAAAACCCCAGTGTGGCCGTGGATCATTTTCCTTCTAAAATGCCATTTTAAACCAAGAAGTATTAGTGTAAACAGGGCTCTAGTGTGTATTTTTTGCGAGCCTGTTGCTGCTGCGATGGGGGCAAGGTGGAGGATTGCGATGCTCACTATGCATCGTGATGCCTATCGACCCAACCCAAGTGTATACCTTGTATTCCTCACGTTGTGAGGACCTAATGTGACCAAAATAGACTTTTTTTTTTTATAAATGTCCTAAAACATAAAAAATATATAAACTAATAGATTTATAACTAATTAGTTCATATTTTTTTATGAGTTGAGTTGAGTTGACTTTATTAGTACCCGTAGGTAGATTCCTCTTGCAGCAAAGTTTGGCATTTGATACAAACAATTAAATCACACATATACATACCCACATACAGGGCCGGAGCAAGCCGAACTGCCGATCTAGGCAATGGACTAGCACACCGCCCTCAACCCGAAAGTGAAAACGAACCTGACCAGTTCATAAAGTGAGGTCGGTGGGTTGATGTTGCGGATGAGTCAGTACGTTGGGTTGGGCGGCGGGGAGCGTTTGCCGCCCTCACTTTTATGCCAGACCCCTATTATGCAAGTGTTCTGTTGATGTTGTGGATGAAAGTCAGTAAGTTGGGTTGGGCGGCGGGGCACGTTTGCCGCCCTCATTATTATGCCGCTCTAGGCAGCCGCCTAGGTCGCCTCTATGGACGCGCCGGCCCTGCCCACATATCCACATACAAAGTACCTTATAAAAGATTAAAATTTTTTCAGAACGACAATAGATGATGGGACAAAGCTATTCCTGAACCGTTTTGTCCTACTAAAAAGCATCTAAAACCTTCGACCCGAAGGGAGCAGGATAAACTCCTCAGACAGAGGATGAGCGCTACAGCTACTAATGTTCCGGGCAATCCGTAAAAGCTGCCTACTATACAGGGATTCAATACCCAGCTGTGATTCACCAATCAACCTGCAAGACCACCTAATAACCTGGCTCAGTCTATTCCTGTTTTTGAGAGACAGACCTCCAAACCATGCCACCAGAGTGAAGGATAAAACAGACTCAATAAAAGCACGATAGAAAAAAGTAAGCATATTAGGGCCAATGTGAAAACGTGATAGCTTCCTGAGACAATATAGGCGCTGATGCCCCATCTTGCACACAGCATCACAGTTTGCCTCAAAGTTTAAAGATCGGTCAATAATAGTACCCAAATATTTGTAGTTCTCCACACATTCTACTTTTTGACCCCTTATATTTTTTTACTTGTTTTAGGACATTTCATTTGTAAAAAGACAGAAAAACACAAATGTTCTAAAATGTTACTACAGTTTACAATTCAAAACATATTTTTTATTACAAAATATTTTAAAATGGAATTAATTTATGTGATTTAAGGCAGATTTTTTTTGTATTATTACTCAGTATCGATTATAAAACTCTCATTTTGCTAAAGAAACTAATTTTTGTGATTATCTATGTATTATTTTACAATGTAACACATTACAATAAGGTTGTATTAGTTAATGTTAGTTAATGCATTTACTAACATCAACAAACAATAAACAATACATTTATTACAGTATTTGTTCATGTTAGTTAACATTAGCTAATAGGGTAACACTTTAGTTTAGGTCACAATTTATGCTATTAACTACTTGCTTACTACCTGCCTATTATTAAGTTATTAACTGTTCATTAGCAGTTATAAAGTTTGATCTTATTCTGCATCCCTAATCCTACCCAAAACCTAAACCCAACTTCTACCTTACTATTAATAAACAGCTAATTAGTCATTTATTAAGATAGGAGTGTTAGTTAATGGTTTGTTAATACTGTGAATTGTGACCTAAACCAGTGTTTCTTAACCACATTCCTGGTTCTACACATTTTCATGTCTCCATGTCTCCTTAACCAAACAAACCTGATTCAGATCATCAGCACAATAGCAGAGACTGAAAGACCTGTAATGGGTGTGAAAGACAAAGGAGACATCCAAAACATGCAGTGTTGGTGGTCCTCCAGGAACGTGGTTGAGAAACACTGACCTAAACTTCAGTGTTACCGTTAATAGAAATACAGTTGTCAGTTTTAGTTCATGTTAACTCACAGTGCATTAACTAATGTTACCTAGCATGACTTTGGATTTTAATAAGCCATTTGTAAATGTTGAAGTATGATTAATAAATTATGTACAAGTATTGTTACATGCTTAGTAACTAATTAAACCTTATTGTAAATTGTGACCTTTTACTATAAACATTACATCATTCATTTGACTTTTTATAACAATATCAAACTCTTTACTGTCACTTTGGATCAATTCAATGCATCTGTTTATCTGAATAACAATTTTTAGGAATAAAAATCTGTCTGACCCCAAACATTGGGACTTTTCATATTCCGGCTGATATAAAACGTGTTAATAAGCATTGATTATTTTTCTGTTAATTTGGGTGGATCTCGGTGTGTGTTGTACGTGAACTAGTAGACTTTGCTCATCCTGATCAGTAGACGGTTAATCTCAGAGCACTGTACTGTTTTCTGTTTATCTTGGGTCTTTTCTCTGATATTTAACCAGAGTACAACATCTAGGTGAAACAGGAACTTCATGAGCACATCACTATCATATGCAGATTAGAATAGAACTAATATCTGCATGATAAAACAGTCACTATGGATTTTCACAGAGGAATTGTCTGTGTTTGCTCGTTGGCTCGGACGTTTACCTTAGAGTACACGTAGTACATTTAGTTACATGATAAGATCATCACACTAGTGATACAGTGTATGATGTGCCAGCTGTGTTGTGATAAGTGTGAGTAGAACTGTAAGGTCAGTGTGATTAATTGTCTTGTTAAAGAGTTGGACAGAGTAGGAATGATTGCAATCAGACTTATTTATGAAGAAAAAAAAAATGAAGAAGTAGTTACAGTTTGAACGGGATAATTTATTTGAAATATATTCATTCATTCATTTTCTTTTCGGCTTAGTCCCTTTATTAATCTAGGGTCGCCACAGCGGAATGAACCGCCAACTTATCAAGCATATGTTTTACGCTGCGGATGCCCTTCCAGCCGCAACTAATCTCTGGAAAAATGTTAAATATATTATAGTTAAAAATTTAATTTAAGGGAAACACCTAGCAACAACCCAACCACATAGAAATACTCTAAATATCATTGAGGATGTCCTGCAATATAAACCCCTTTAACTTTCCATTTAATTGCAATTTTTAACCCTTTATTGGGCAATTAACCATACACACTATATGCTAACCTAATTGACACTGATTCCAATATATACAATATATAAAATAAAGTTAAAATAAATTGAAATAAAAGTAAAAAAGTCATGTAATATCCTCAAATAACACTCTAAGGCTTTTCCAATGAGTATTTCAATGAGTGCCCTATAAAGGGTTAATAACCCATAATCTTTTAAAGACAAGACTCAAAGGTTGATATTTGATTGTACATGCTTTGGTTAAATCTATCTGTTTAGATTAATCTAACTTATACTTTAAAACAATCATGTTTAATTTGTATAGAAGAACTACATTACCCATCATGCTGCATATACAATTCCACCAATCAAAGAGCTACAGCAAGCAAATTTCCCAAAAATAGATCTTTAGCTCCACCCACTCCAATGAAGCATGGTGAATAATGTAATCGAATTGGTATCCATATTGTGAGTGATTGTCATTTTCAATGCTTCCTTAGATTGTAGTTCTTTCCCTAAGCCATATGCTCAAACTTGATTCCTGGAGAGCCACAGCTCTGCACAGTTTTGGTCCAACACTAATCAAACACAGCTGATTCAACTAATCAAGGTGTTCAAGTCTACTAGAGACTATTAAGCAGGTGTGAGTTGGAGGTGGTTGGAGCTAAACTGTGCAGAGCTGTGGCCCTCCAGGAATTAAATTTGAAACCATTGCTCTGAATAGAGTTAAAAATTATTTGCTGTTTCTAATTCTTTGTATGCTTTTAATCAAAGTTTGCAAAGTTTTATTCTACTCGTAGCTTGATCTATCTTATAACACTTTAACAAAGAATTAAAAAGTATCCCTATTGGGAAATATTGAGAGAGATTGTGCAGCAATTTTTATTTCATGCTGACTTTAGTTGGGTATCAACACAACTTTAAAATTTTGTAAGAACAAAATTTTTTACTAAAAGTCTTGTCTTCGATCCCAGTTGTAAGAGCAACACATAATAACTTGACTTTTAGTTGATCATTTGGAAAAGTGTCAGAAGGTAGATTTTTCTGATTAATCATCTGTTGGACTGCATTCCAATCGTCACAAATACTGCAGAAGACCTATTGGAACCCGCATGGACCCAAGATTCTCACAGAAATCAGTCAATTTTGGTGAAGAAAAAAATCATGGTTTGGGGTTACATTCAGCATGGGGGCGTGTGAGAGATCTGCAGAGTGGATGGCAACATCAACAGCCTGAGGTTTGGTATCATCACATTTCTGCTGCCCATTACTAACCACAGAAGAGGGCGAATTCTGCAGCAGGATAGCGCTCCTTCTTATACTTCAGCCTCCATATCAAAGTTCTTGAAAGTAAAGAAGGTCAAGGTGCTCCAGGATTGGCCAGCCCAGTCACCAGAATATTATTGAGCATGTCTGGGTTAAGATGAAGGAGAAGGCATTGAAGATGAATCCAAAGAATCTTGATGAACTCTGGGAGTACTGCAAGAACGCTTTCTTTGCCATTCCAGATGACTTTATTAATAAGTTATTTGAGTCATTGCAGAGATGTATGGATGCAGTCCTCCAAGCTCATAGGAGTCATACACAATGTTAACTTTTTCCACTGCACCATGCCTTTATATTCTATATGGTACATTATTTTTGTTAAGAGGCAATACTTTTGTCTAAGCAAAGCCACACCTTACTGTCCTAATTAAATAATAAAATAAATAATCAAGGCATAATCATATTTTGTTTTGGTAAAATAAGCACAATCTAGAGGCTTTTACTTTTCATATAAGCCACTTTTGATACTAAATGATCAACTAGAAGTCAAGTTATTATCTGTTGTTTCTAAAACTTGAATAGGTGACAAGACTTTTGTCAGGTAGTGTACTTGTTCAATTAGGTGGAACAAAAAGCTTTGAAATAGTAGAAAGTTTGAAATAGCTTTTTTCTGTTCACACTAGACCTGAAGAATCACATCACTTGCTCTAGATTACTCACAGGATTGTTTTTGCTTTAAAAGGATTCTGCTTAAGTTATTTTTTTAAACTTGCATGCGCAAAAGACGAGATTGAGGCAAATTAACTTCTGCTATTAACACCTGCCATTAATTTGCCTCTATACGTGCATTAGCATTGATTTAGGATGTAATATACTTGCACAGATACATACATTTGCACTGGGTGTGAACCCAGCATAATGACTTTTCTCACACCTTTGACTTATTTTTTAACCTAGAAGATTTCCCTAATGTGAACGCAATGTCCCAGCAACCATTCGCAACACTCCAGATTGTTATGTCATCCCAGCTGATGCAGCATCTGTCTTAAACCCGTTGTTTTTCATCCATCAATGTAATTATGCAACATCGGCCTGTTTGATTAGCTGCTCTTATGTACACAGGATACTCTGAGTGCATCTGCTTCCTTCTGAGCTTCTAACTGTTGCCCCATTGTAATATCTTCTCCTAGCCTTTTTCTGACCCTAATTATCTCTTGCAAAGAATGCTGTATAAATTCAGATAGCAGATAAGTGCTTAATGAATTGATGTTTGCACAGGTTTTTTGACTTTACTTTGTAGTAAAGCAATGCAATGACTGTCTAATGCAGGGGTGTCCAAATTCGGTCCTGGAGGGCCGGTGTCCTGCTGAGTTTAGCTTCAACTTGCTTCAACACACCTGCCAGGACGTTTCTAGTATATCTTGTAAGACCTTAATTAGCTGGTTCAGGTGTGTTTGATTAGGGCTGGAGCTAAACTCTCCAGGACACTGGCTCTCCAGGACCGAGTTTAAACACCCCTGGTCTAATGAGGAAATTAAATTGAGAAAATGTTATATGTTAATGCAAAATTGGAATCCTGTAGCTGTTAGTTCAATTAAAGGGATAGTTCATCCAAAAATGAACATTTACTCACCTTCAAGTGGTTCTAAACAGAGTTTCTTTACTCTTTTGAACAAAAAAAGAAGATATTTTGAAGAATGTTGATAATCGGGAGACGTTGACATCCATTGTAGAAGTTTTTTAAAAATACTATAGTCAATGGTTACCAGTTTCCAACATTTTTCAAAATATCTTATTATTTTGTGTTCAGCTGAAGTAAAACAAACTAAAACAGGTTTAGAACAAGTGGAGTGTGAGTAAATGATTAAATAATTAGCATTTTTGGCTAAATTGTCCCATTTTAATTATTTATTCATTTATTTTACAGTTAAAATAATCTCCTCTCTCCTCTCTGTTTGCTTATTCACAGCTCATCAAGACGCATAACCTGCTTCCCAGCAGAAACTACATTTTTGGCTACCACCCTCATGGCATCTTGTGTTTTGGGGCTTTTTGTAACTTCGGGACAGAGGCCACAGGATTCACCAAGGTTTTCCCAGGAATCAAGCCATCTCTGGCCACATTGGCTGGAAACTTTCGCTTGCCAATGTTCAGGGAATACCTGATGTGTGGAGGTACCTATGATTTCATATTTGTTCCTTTTTACGAAGTAAATCTTTCAGTTATTCATTGCCTGCAGTTAAATCATTGAGTGACGAGGAAACCGACTCAATGCATGAAGTTCAGTTTTGGCTGATTTTTTTAAAAAAGGAGCGCGCTTGTCCTCTGTGTGGTGTAGATAAGAATCCTATCAAAGACCTCTGAGCTTTGTCCTGTTGTGCAGAAGAGAGACACAGCCCTGCATGTGCTGATGTCAATATTTTGTGAAGAGCTTGTGTTAAAACCTGCCCTTTGAACCTGCTGATCGAGAGACCCAATTGATAGGTTTTTCTTTGAGTCTCTTATAAGAAACAAACATCAATATTTTTTCAAAAACAATCAAAGAAATATTTTCTCTAAAATAAATAAAAATAAAATAAAAATAAAGTAAATATGTATAATAAATTAGAAAACAACCACAAGTAAAGTGTAACATTAAAATATGTATTTTCGAACTTAAATTTAGCTTGAAATTTGATTGCAGCAACACCTCAATAATCCTCATTCATTTTTAATGATAATACAATGACTGTAGAGTTAAATGGATTATCAGATTAAAAAAAAAACTTTTACAAGAGTTTTGTCAATTTTTTTACAGCAAAATACAAGAATTTAATTAAATAATGTCATAAGGTTAAAAAAAGCTTCATTTTCCAAAAAGAAAAGGCTCAAAACTCTCATTTGTCTGGGAATCCCACTACAATAGCTGTGGCGGTGGTTTTTGATTCACTACAAACATTGGTGTAAAAAATATTTTATCATTTTATTATTTAAACATCTGCTGTGTACAAAGAACTGATAAACAGCTTTAAATTGTCTGGTTTTTTATTATAAACATCTTAAAAACAAATAATACAAATTTATTTAATATCTAAAAGCGAAACGTAAACACAACAGACGTCTCTGTGATGTAACTGTATAATCATAATAGTCCCTGATGAGATTGTAAACTAAAATTTGCAAATGAAATAAGCAGATTTCCATGTTAATACATCTCTTATGTCAATCGATAGTCTCATGACATGCTGTACATTTTATGTTGTTTGGTTTTAAGTTTTATTTTAAATGTTGACATTTCAAAATTATTTTTAATGGTTTATTTAATACTAGTACTACTATTTAATACTAATAAAAATGATACATGGAAATATATGCACATTTCATTACATATAGAGTATGAAAAACAAGTACATAAGATAAATATGTGTCTTATATATTTCGAAATATTGCATTTGAAAAAATGGCTGCTCACAATATATAAATAAATATATTTATTCATTCATTTTCTTTTCGGCTTAGTCCCTTTATTCATCTGGGGTTTTATATATATGTGTGTAGATATATATATATATATATATAT
>CAIGQZ010001492.1:18934367-18974963 GCA_903798205.1 Danio tinwini | reverse complement strand
TTTTCAATCATTGAAATTACAATTTTTTACATATCTGAAGAAAAAAAAAAATATAAATAAATATGTATTTATATATATATATATATATAATTTTAACGTATATGTATATAATTGTGATTTCCAATTTTCTATATTTCAAAATATATTTGACATACATTGAGGGATGTAAACAAATATTTCATATTTAATTTCTATAGCTTCTGAGAATCCAAAAAGAGCCACTTATTGATAAATAATTTTATGATAGCTGTTTTAAGATTAAGTTATGATTGAATTGCCTCGTTACAGTTATGAAATAGTTTGATAACAAGCAGGAATGTTCATCGGCCAATGAAATTGTCTATATTTGAACATATTGTTTATTTACATATTTGTAATTCCAAGTGTTGAAAAATATTTAAGCAGCCAATTTTGCAATATTTTGAATTTTATGTTGCATATATAACATATAGTTTATAGACTGTATATAAAACCCATATATCACCTTATATGTCATATATGTACTGTATTGATGTTTTATAAACAAATTTCAGGAGGAGCATGGGCAGATGTTTCAACAATTCTAACACATCATTGACAGTCATTCTATTATCCAATCAGCATTACCCATAAATACCAAACTCGTCCTATACTCGCATTATCTCACAACTTTAGCATCCCTCCACTACCCCGACACCTCACCTCTTAAATACTATCTACCCCGGGGGGATGGGGTGTTCTGGGGCCAGGCTAGACACTTCACTCCAACCCCAATGTCTCTCCCTTTCCTGACAAGGGGAATAACACGAGTTGGGGTGTCTTTCCTGAGCTCAGAGCCCTCTCCCTGGACAGCACGCCAAATAAGCGTTGTTCCTCAAACATCTGTAAGTGTGAATTCGTGAAATTTGTATATATTGCCAAATATCTGATTTCTAGGACCTATTAATAGACTCTATCACAACTATTGACCACATTTCTGACCCTGTGGCTTTCTGTTTGTCAGGAATCTGCCCAGTAAACCGAAACTCCATCGACTACCTCCTGTCCAGTAACGGCACAGGCAACGCTGTGGTCATTGTGATCGGAGGAGCTGCAGAATCTCTGGACTGTGCACCAGGAAGAAACTCTGTCATGCTGAAAAAACGCAAAGGCTTTGTGAAACTGGCTCTGAAGCAAGGGTGAGAAGAACCATAATAATTACAGTATGTCCCTGACCACTTCACCAGCACTGTTTACTTGAGCCCTCTTGCTTTACTCTACTAAACCAATCAATGAAGTTCAGTGCTGTATTGTTAGATTGTGTTTCCTGAAGGCCTTTAGTTCTGTCTAAGTTTTCTTGGCCTGCAGTAAATAGGGACTCTATTGCAAGTGAAGCCTTCAGAAATAAGGCTGTGTTGGAGAATTAAGCCAGTATTTTGTGAGAAACAAAATGATGTGGAGAAACAACATGAATTCTGCCCATAGCTTTGTTCAGAGCGGAGCTGCATCATTACAAAGCAATTGTAATACACAGAAAATCCTCAACTATTCTAATCTCAAAGAAGCTTACAGGATAAACGAACACTTCTGAACACATTCTTGAAGTGTGACCTGCCTCTCACAAGATTTACGGTGTTAAAAAGCAAAAAAACAGTGTTTACATTTACAGCACTGTTTATCTGGCTGCATATATATTTTCAGTAATGTATATCGTCATTTTGACATGCAACTTTAAAATACTTACTGCATTTCCTTATTTTTTTGCTTATTTATTTCACAACAAGGGACAGTGTACATTAATCAACATTCCCCAGAATGAAAATGTAGCCAAATTAATCCAAAGACTAGTTTTCATTGGTGGTCCCTTAGTCAGATGTTAAAGGCCATACTAATAAAATACTAATTCAAACTAAAAACAATACTTAAATGAACAAAAAAAAAACAACAACAACAACCACAACAATATCATAAAGCCTAGTTTTCACAATGTTGACTATTAAGAAGCCTTAATATATAATATATAATATATACTCCTTACCCCATCTTGGGGTTTTGTTTACGAGAAAAGAAAGCGTGGAACGTGAGATTGACAGGTGGATTGGTGCAGCAGCAGCTGTAATGCGGTCAATGTATTGGTCTGTTGTTGTAAAGAAGAAGCTGAGCAGAAAGACAAAGCTCTTGATTTATCGGTCAATCCACATTCCTACTCTTACCTATGTTCATGAACTTTGGGTCATGACCGAAAGGACAAGATCTCGGATACAAGCGGCCGAAATGAGGTTTCTTCGCAGGGACAGGGTGCACCCTTATAGATAGGGTGAGCAGCTCTATCACCCGAGAGGAGCTCGGAGTAGAGCCGCTGCTCCTCCACATTAAGATAAGTCAGCTGAGGTGGCTCGGGCATCTCCCGTTGCACCACAATCGAATCTCCCGTTGCACCACATACCAAAAGTGCTCTATTGGAAAGAGATCTGGTGACTGTGGAGGTCATTTATTTACAGTAAACTCATTGTCATGTTCAAAAAACAGTCTGAGATGATTATTATCTTTATGACATGGCACATTATGCTGCTGGAGGTAGCCATCAGAAGATACACCGGTACACTGTGGTCATAAAGAGATGGACATGGTCAGCAACAATAGGTAGGCGTTTACACAGTGCTCAATTGTTACTAATGGGCCCAAAGTGCACCAAGAAAATATCCCCCACACCATTACACCAACACCACCAGCCTGAACCATTGGTACAAGGTAGGATGGATTTATACTTTCATATTGTTGACGCCAAATTCTGACCCTACCATCTGAATGTCGCAGCAAAAATCGAGACTCATTAGACCAGGCAACGTTTTGTCCAATTTTCTATTGCTGTAGTCCATCTGCCTCAATGTTCAGAGATTTATCTTCTGCATACCTTGGCTGTAATGAGTGGTTATTTGAGTTGCTGTTGCCTTTCTATCAGCTCCAACTAGTCTGGCCATTCTCCTCTGATCTCTGGGACTGTATAAACAAGCTATTTACGCCCACAAAACTGAAAATTCCAGTAGATCAGCAGTTTATGAAATACTCAGACCAGCCAGTCTGGTCAAAGTCATTTAAATCACCTTTCTTCCCCATTCTGATGCTCAGTTAGAACTGCAGCAAATCGTCTTGACCATGTATACATGCCTAAATGCATTGAGTTGCTGCCATGTCATTGGCTGGTTAGAAATTTGCGTTAACAAGCAGTTGGATAGTTGTACCTAATAAAGTGGCCGTGTACATACTACATCCTGTTCTGCTTGCTGTATTATTCTCAAAACCCCTCTATAAAAATATTTAACTCTAATATATAAAAAATAATATCATTTTGAATCTTACTTTTAGATTTTTGTGCTAGAAGTGTATGCAAATTTGCCCTTATTTAAAGAAATAAGACCTTGTATGCATTTTTAAACAAAAAATAAAAATAAAGTGTCAAACAAAAAGACCTTACAATTCTTAATTCAACTGGGGAGGTGTGGTGGTAACAATTTTTATTCAAATGTTTGTTGTTTTATTAATTTCTGAACGTCTTGTTTCTCTCTCAGTGCGGATCTAGTACCTGTTTACTCCTTTGGGGAGAATGAGGTTTACAAACAGCTGATTTTTGAAGAAGGGTCTTGGTGGCGTACAATTCAGAGGAAACTTCAGAAGATTTTAGGCTTTGCCCCTTGTTTGTTTCATGGCTGTGGACTGTTTTTCCCAAAGTCCTGGGGTCTGGTGCCTTACTGCAAACCTATCACTACTGTTGGTGAGTAACGGCATATTTGCCACCAAACTGATCTGTTGTGGCCTTGGTTTTTTTTCTTAATCTTTTTTGTAAGCCCTTAATAAAATAAAATAAAAACATAAATGAATAAAATATATAGCAAAATAACTTATATAAGTAAATAGTATGTTTAAATAAATAGTAATAGTAATATATATATATATATATATATATATATATATATATATATATATATAAACATACGTAACTACATTGTTTATTTACTATAATTATTATTTATATAATATTTTTAAATGTAATGTGTTTAAAATATTACATGTTATAACTGAAATAATACTTTCCTCCTAAAATAAAAAAATATTATTTACATATATACAATTTTATAATGAATACATTATAAACAATACATATATATAATTTATAATATATTCCAATTATAATTATTAACATTATGTAAAAGTTATTATATGTAATTAATTATATATATATTGTTGTCATTAATATGTATATAATGCATTATGTTAATAATCTGTGTATATTTCAATATATTATTTACAGCATTTAAAACATTTACACTCATTCACATCCTTTAAAGCCCATATATCTTCATTTAAATCATCTTAGCTTGAAAACAGGAAGCCTAAATTTAGTGTAAATCAGTTCAAGGACAGTGTTTGTGTTAATAGAGCACCTCTTTCAGTATACGCTCGATATCTGCTGACATCAAAACCACATCAATGGTTAAAATTTAGTCTTTTGTTGACATGATCTTGTTTTAAGTAGTGTTTAGTTTTCTAGGATGGACTTTCTCTTTATCCCTATATATACCTGCTGTTTCACCAATTGTAATACTTCTGTTACAATACTTTGTTAGAATTATTTTATTAATGAATTAGATTTATGCTTTCTGTGTTTTATTTACAGGCAAAAACTATAAAATTATATAAAAATACATACAATAACAAAAAATATAACATATTATTAATAATATATTATTAAATATATAATAAAAATTAATATATATAATAAACATATATGTACAAATATGGTATTTCTCTGTTTTCTTCTGCTGTTTCACCATGTGTAATACTGCTGTTGCAATTTTTTTAATGAATTAGATTTATGCATTTTTTACAGCTAAAGAACCACCATTATTATTATTATTATTATTGGTATTATATTTTTTAACAATATATTATTATTAATAATATATATTATTAATAATAATAATAATAATAATATAATGGCGGTTCATTTCGTTGTAGCGACTCATGATTAATAAAGGGTTAAAAGGTTGATTTATTATTATTATTATAATCCTAATTCATTCATTTTCCTTCAGCTTAATCTCTGATTTATCAGATGTCGCCACAGCGAAATGAACCGCCGACTATTTCAGCATATGCAACCCAGTACTGGGGAAAAAAATAACTATTTTTTTTTCTTTTCTTTAGTTGGTGAACCTATCACTGTGCCAAAGATAGAGGAGCCGACTCAGGACGTCATAGACATGTACCACGCCATGTACATCAGGTCCCTTAAGTCTCTCTTTGACAATTACAAGACCCGCTTCGGTCTGAATGAGAGCGATACCCTAATCATTCATTGAGGAATGATGATAACTGTCCAAACGAACACTCTGGAATATCATTCAGCCAACTTAAATGCCCATTCAGAGAAGGTGCTGTTTCTCTTCATTCAATACTGTAACTCTACTGAGATCCACTGCATTGATTTTAGTTTATGTCACTTCTGCTACTTCTGCTGATGCCAAATATCCACCTTTTTCTTACGCCCCATGATGCTTTGCATGAATTATGGGAGGAACTTCTGCTAAACTGTAAATAATCAGCTATTTTTTAAAGTATTTTTTATTTAAACCGTATACAATGTGGTGTGCTTACATTACACCCATTAAATATTAAATAGTAACATTAACAAATTACTTTCAGCAGACCATGAATGACCCCAAAAACTCCCAAAACTTTCCACAGAAATATTATTGACGTCTACTGAATATTACTGTACTGTAGGGAATACAAAGAGAAAATAACCGCGAGGAACAGAACACAGTGAATCATAAGAGCTTTGGCCACAGATATGCTTGTGATGCTAATGTTACTTTAAAATACCAAGCCTAATATCATTTTCATAAAGCTAATCTTATTCAGTTTTATTATTAATGTGGATTCTTTGTAGCACAATTTTATTATTTAAACTTGTTATTATTTTTTAGTTCATTTAAAAGGAAATTCCCCGAACCGGGAAGTGCAACCCGTAATCTGAAATGCAATATTAGTGTATGGAAAAAGGTGGATAGTCTTGATTTCACAGCTGGTGGATAATGTATATTCTTTAATATTAGGGGTGTGTGATATTTATCATTGACAAAATATCTTTGTTTTTATTTTCTAGTTAGAATGACCCATAATGAAGTTAATGAAAGCAGAAAATATCCCTGTATGGGTTTTAATGTTTATATGATAAAGTAATGTAACATCACATAAGCAAGACTGCCTTTATTACAAATATCAGCATACAAATGTGATATTTTACAACAGTTCAACAAATAAGGAGTTAATATTGACAATTTTGCAACGCCGTTTTGTTTTCGAATTAATCTGTTTGTGAACAACCTGAGTGAGTCAATGATTCAATGATTGTACCAAATCGCATGCTACTCGAGAAGGTGCTACATTTAATAATAATAATAATAATAATAATAATAATAATAATAATAATAATTCCTTACATTTATGTAGGGCTTTTCTGGACACTCAAAGCGCTTTACACATTGGGGGGAATCTCCTCATCCACCACCATTGTGCAGCATCCACTTGGATGACCATTTATCATTTACACTGTTTTGATTGAATCATTTGTATCAGTGATTTAGTGAATCACTCATTAGGAACTTGTCGCCACCTACTGGCCGGTTTTATTGTGATATATATTTACTCACTACAGTCCTAAACCACCCATAGTACCAGCTTAAAAACAAACTCTGCTAAATATTGTTTATTTATCATTATTGATAACACAGGAGATGATTTTTCGAATCATATGTATTGTGGCATAACACTTGGATTAAATACTATATAGTAGGGATGTATGCAATTTTGGATGCACCATTGCTTTGAGTTTTTATGAATCAGTTGTTTTGAATTAATCATTTAAATCAATGATTTAGTGACTCACTCATTAGGAACTTGTTGCCACCTACTGGCCAGTTTTATTGTGATATTTATCAATCCACAACATGCCTAAACTATCCAAAGCACAAAAACAAACTCTGCTAAATATTGTTAAATTATCATTAATGACGAAAATTCCCCCAAAATATTTACTTTTTAAATTGTCAATATTACAAATAGTTTGAATGTGAGTTGTCCGAAATGAAAATCAGACGTTCTTAATCTGGCGGTTTTATTGTGATATTTATTTATTTACAACAGGCCTAAACCATCCATAGTACCAGCAAAAATACATACTTTACTTAATATTGTTTATTTATCATTATTGATACCCCCCCCTCCCAAATATTGAGCTTTTTATTGTCAATATCATAAATAGTTTGAATGTGAGTAGTCTGAATGGAAATTGGATCTTCTCTATCCACCATTCATTATTATCACATGAACTACCACTGCTGACACACTTGTATTGCTTCACTTTCATTCAGGTATTATGATGTTCATTTTATGCACACTTCAGAATCTCGCCAGAAGAAGTAGGTGATCTGCATACATTTCACCTACAATTTTTCGAATACTATGAGTTGTGACATACTACTTGGCTCACATACTGTTTATCACATACTATACTCCCTACGAAATATGAGTCTTTATGAATCAGCTGTTTTGAATGAATCATTTAAATCAGTGATTTAGTGAATCACTTGTTAGGAGCTTGTCGCCACCTACTGGCACATTTATTGTGCTATTTTTCTCTATCCACAACATGCCTAAACTATCCAAAGTACCAGCGGAAAAACATACTCTGCTAAATAATGTTCAGTTATCGTTATTGACAAAAATTCTTCCAAAATATTTAACAATTTTTCATTGTCAATATTGCAAATAGTTTGAATGTGAGTTGTCTGAATGGAAGTCTGATGTTTTCAATTCACCATTTATTATTATCACATAACCTACCACCGTCGTCAGTTCCATCGCTTTACTCCCATTCATAAATCCCCTCCCATGGGATAGTATAATGGCCAATTCATGCACACTTCAGAATTTCGCTGGAAGTAGTAGGTGATCTGTATATTTTTCACCTACGATTTTTCAAATACAATGAATTGCAACATACAGGGAAGTATGCGATTTTGGATGCACTATTGCTTTGTCTTTATGAATCAGCTGTTTTGAATGAATCATTTAAATCAGGGATTTAGTGAATCACTCATTAGGAACTTGTCGCCACCTACTGGCAGTTTTAATGTGTTATTTATTAATTCACAACAAATCTAAAACAGCAAAAGTGCCAGCACAAAAACACACTCTGCTAAATATTGTTTATCATTATTGATAACAATTCTCTCCAAAAATATATATATATTTTTTATATTGCATATAGTAAGAATTTAGATGTAGAACATTCCAACATTTATCAATATCACATGACCTACTTGCGTCGGTTGCATCACTCAATCCCATTCATAAATCCTCTCCTGTGACCTCATGAAATAGTAAAGTGTCAATTAGATGCGCACCTCAGAATCTTCGAAAAATATGAATTGCGACATACTTTGCTCAAATACTATATAGAAGGGACGTATGGGATTTTGGATGCACCGTTGCTTTGAGTTTTTACGATTCAGCTGTTTTGAATGAATCATTCGAATCAGTGATTTAGTAAATCACTCACTAAGATAGGATGTCGCCACCTACTGGCAGTTTTATTGTGACATCTATTGATCCACAAGATGCCTAAACCAGCCAAAGTACCAGCACAAAAACACTTAGCTAAATATTATTCAATTGTAATTATTAAATATTATCAATATTTTATTATATTATATTTTATTATCAATATCGCACACCCTTGCTTGATATGTATTTACAAGTAATGTATTTAGGATTTAAATGAAATGTAGATAAAAGTAGACCCCCCCCCCCCCCTCCCATTATATATTTTGAATTGCACAAGCAATGCAATTATTGTGTTTTGCTTTACTGAAAGGTTGATCCAAAGAGTGAATTTTGGCCTTCTAAAAACAAAGCATGATTCAGCTGTTGTAAAAGCCAAAGTGATTTTGACTGGGTGTTTAGTTTTTAAGAAAATGATCCAATTTGATCATAACTCGAAGGTAAAAGAGAAAGTGAAAATGAAGAATATTTGTGTGATGGTATTATCAGAATGTTAATGAATGCTGGTCATTTTTTTCTGTAAGTGTATTGATAATTTACCACAGAAGTATTAATTTTGTGTCTGTAAGTTGCACATGCAGGCTTTGTTCAGCTACTGTCAAGTAATATAAAAAATTTTTTCACAGTATTTCCTTACATGACATTCGGTTCAAGCCTTATTTTTTAATAGAATGCCAAATCAAACAAGCCTTTTTGGGTTAAATAACAAATAACCTGAATTCAAGTGCCAAAATGTATATATGCAATCTTATGTTTAACCTGAGAGAATCAAGTGTTGATACGTTGAATGTGTATATAAGAGATCATAAGCAATTACATGCTGTTTAACTGTGGATTATGACTTATTGCCTTTAAAGTCGTGTGAATATGCTATATATGTGTGTCTCTGATATCAGCCTTCTTTCAAATCCTGATTCTTTAAATTAAACTTTTATATATTTTCTGAATAAATGTTTATGGAAAAGTATGATGTGCTTGTCTTTTATTAAACCACACCACTGTCCTTGACACAACAGCAAACGTTTGCTGACTCTGTATATTGAAATCCAGTCATAGTTTCTGATTAGATTGAGATTTTAGATTTTGACATAGATTTATGCAACAGTTACAGATTATTAGTCCAAAGTTCATAGGTCATGTAAGATGTTACAATTAATCAACAGATAAGGCCATAAAATCAAAGCGGCTATAAAATTTAAATATGTTCAAATATACCTTTGAGAATCCAAAGAATATGCCTTTATTATGAGATTTATTGCAGAGTTATGTAGCTATATTCCTAGGCCTATTAACAAATGAACATGTGCTCATAGTGTGTGCACAGGAATCAATATCTGGGGCCCAGAAATAGAGGTGTAACGGAAAGCTCTTATTTGATTGGCTTATACCGGTGAGGTGGTTAAAATATATGGTTTATATTTTTTTTATGTGGGTCACTGATTGTTGACATGCTAAAGTATTTCGGTCACACTTTACAATAAGGTTCATTAGTTAATTTTAGTTAATGCATTTACTAACATGCACAAACAATGAACAATACATTTACTACAGCATTTGTTCATGTTAGTTAACTTTAGTTAAGGAAAACACAGTTGTGTCACGGTGCATTAATTAATGTTAACAAGCATGAACTTGGATGTTATTAATACATTAGTGAATGATGAATTATGATTAATAAATGCTGTACAAGTGTTGTTCATGATTAGTTCATGTTAGTAAATGCATTAACTAATGAACCTTATTGTAAAGTGTAACTAGTATTTCTTTCACAAATATAAAATAATTCTGCAAAGAAGAATAATGTGTAATATTTAATTTTAACGTTTATAAAATATTTAACAAAACAGTACAATATCAATAAAAAGAAGAAAAAATAGTGCTGAATAATATACACACAACATATGTAGCATAAACATATAAGCAAGAGATGACAATACTCACATTTTTACAAAGCCAGTGTCATGAATATATAGGTTAGAAATACAGATAAAGATTTACAAACTTAAAATGCTAAATTGCCAAGAGTCTTAAGATCCTCATGTGGTTTTAGCTTTTTTCAGTGGTTTATAGTTTCAAGATGTAGTTGTTCCATTTGAATGACATTAAACAACTTGTTCAACCACCTCTGATAACAGGGAGCCTTTAGAGATTTCCAATTGAGTAACATCATCGTTTATGCTGTAATCATGCCATCAGAACTTGCTGTTGGGTAAACGGAAAGGTGTCCATTATATTAGAATATGCAAAAATAGCCAAACTGTAGTCAGGTTGGATATTGGTTCCATAAGCACTGGAAAACAGTTAAAAAAATGTTGAACCAAAACTCATAAAGAACCAGACAAAACTAAAATAAATGAGTCCCTGTAATATGTATACTTAAAATATTTAATTATTTACAGATTTCATGCTAATATACACTACATATACAATACAGTGTGTAATATTAAGTTTATTATTTACTAAAATGTTACAAATATTATGTTAAAATGCATATTATATTACATTACATCATTTGCAACTTTTGAATTATATATTAGATATAAAAAATAACTAATAATGATAATTGTTCATTTCATTCATTCATTCATTTTCTTTTTGGCTTAGTCCCTTTATTAATCTGGGGTCGCCACAGGGGAAGGAACCGCCAACTTATCCAGCATGTTTTACGCAGCGGATGTCCTTTCAGCTGCAACCTATCGCTGGGAAACATCCATACACACTCATTCACACACATACACTACGGACAATTTAGCCTACCCAGTTCACCTATACCACGTTTTTTGGACTTGTGGAGGAAACCAGAGTACCCGGAGGAAACCCACACCAACACGGGGAGAACATGCAAACTCCACATAGAAACGCCAACTGACCCAGCCAAGGCTTGAACCAGCGACCTTCTTGCTGTGAGGCGAATGTGCTACCCACTGCGCCAACGCCCAGCATTGTTTTTGCATATGCATATTTTATATTTACAATTATTTTGGCAATATATATATATATATATATATATATATATATATAAATATATAGACTGCATTACATTATATAAAATTTAATTATGTGACGTATTACAGGTTTTTTAACAAAGACAGAAAAGTAAGTACTTATAGCAACAATGATGAGACTGCCTACTCTTGGCCACTTGGTGCACAGACATTAATTTTCTCCTTAACACCACTAAGACCAAGGAGCTTGTTGTGGACTTCAGGAAGAGATGAGTAGGCTCACATGATCCCATTCACATCAATGGGATGGCCGTTGAGCCTGTCTCATCTTGTAAGTTCCTGGCGACCCACATCTCAAAGGACCTGTCCTGGACCACAAACACCTCCAGCCTGGTCAAGAAGGCTCACCAGCGCCTCTTTTTCTTAAGGCAACTTAAGAAGAACCAGCTGTCAATAGCCGTCTTGGTGAACAACTATTGCTGTGCATTCTGACCAACTGAGTCACAGTCTGGTATGGAAGCAGCTCTGTTGCTGAGCGTATGGCACTGCAGCAGGTGAAAACTGCACAACACATCACAGGGACCCCACTTCCAGCCATTGAGAACATCCAGAAGAAACACTGTCAGAGCATGCAGTATTCATTCGGCAGGCGCTTCAGGCTCCCCCGAACAAAAACCCAGCAGACTGAAGAACAACTTTTTCCCCAGAGCTGTCTCCCTTTTCAACTCTGCCCCCACTGACTCTTTTGCCCACCTCACGCACCCCCACACTCTCCTTACACACCATAATCACTACACTATTTAATATATGCATATTGTACATATTCAAATCAAATCAAATCAAATCACTTTTATTGTCACATCATCAGCAGCACGTGTGCTATGATGAGTGAAAAGCTTAGGTGCTGGCTCCAGACAGTGGAAAATACAGATAGTGCAAATACAACAACAGTGCAAAAAACAGACAGTGCAAAAATAACGACAGTGCAAAATACAGACAGTGCAAACAAACAGACAGTGCAAATACAACGACAGTGCAAAATACAGACAGTGCAAAATACAGACAGTGCAAAATACAGACAGTTCAAAATACAGACAGTGCAAAAAACAGACAGTGCAAATACAACGACAGTGCAAAATACAGACAGTGCAAATACAGCAACAGTAAAATACAGACAGTGCAAAATACAACAACATACTCACAAAAAAACAAGACAGTGTAAATTTGGCAATGTTGACAGTGATGCGTACAATGGATAGGTGTACACATAGTTGTAGGCAGTATTGTTTAAGTATGGATTGGTTAAAGTACAGTGCATGCTACATCTTTATGGTGTGCAGTGTGGGGTATGGGAGAGTTTGTGTGGGGTGTGTTAAGTGTTCATCAGCCAGATAGTCTGAGGGAAGAAACTTTCCTTCAGTCGGCTGGTGCGTGACCGAATGCTGCGGAACCGTCTGCCTGAGGGTAGCAGAGAGAAAAGTCTATGGCTTGGGTGGCTGGAGTCGCTGATGAGCACTTTGTTGCACTAATTCATCTTGAACTGTACATATCCACTACACATATACATCTGTAATTATGTTCATATCTATCTGCATATCTCTGATTAATTATAGCAACCTGTACATATATTCATCTATTGTAGATCTCTGTTCATAGTTAATACAATCAGTGTGCGAATTATACATTGACAATTGGGTGGTTAACTTTTTTCTGCAGTAGTTTGGTAATTAGTAAGTCAAATTTATGTATGAATTTAAATTACATCTAATTTATTAGTAAAATGTATATATTTCAGTGTTTTGATGAATATTTAGTAACTATTTTAGAGGTTACTGTAGGTCAAACTACAAATTATGTGTCTAATTTTCATTTTTTAGGCTACATGCAGATATAAACACCTATTTTACAAGTAACGTGTTTTGTGAATAGATGTCTATCGGTGCTCTAGAACTGCCAGTTGATAACTAAACCGTTATGGGAGGTGAAATGTGTATTTATATTATACATTTTTAATTGTTAATATTTAAGATACAGATCAGATATCAGAGAAAACTATTTCTTACTTTTAAAAGGCTGACCCCCCCATACAGGGTACATCTTTTTTTGACGTCCTTCAGGGTGGATCAAGCATTAATTAGGGGGGTCAACCCCTCCAAAACCCCTGTAATTCGCAACCTGAATACAACCTGTACTATATTATGTTCATAGTATATCCATCTGTAAATATCACCATAGTTTTTCTACAACTGCACTTTATAACTTACCAATATTCTGCACTCCTGCACACTCCTGGTTAGACCTAAACTGCATTTCGTTGCCTACTTGTACATGTGTAATGACAATAATGTTGAATCTAAGGTAACTCAGATAATTACATATATTATTACATATATTTCCCAGAGATGAGTTGCGGCTGGAAGGGAATCCGCTGCGTAAAAACGTGCTGGATAAGTTGGCGGTTCATTCCGCTGTGGCGACCCCGGATTAATAAAGGGATTAAGCCGAAAAGAAAATGAATGAATGAATATACAATATATTTATACATCTATGAATAGGTTAGGCTATGGCGCCCTCTTGTGGTTTAGAGATTCTTTTTATTTTTAACTAATATTTTATTTGTTTAATTAACAACAACAACAACAACAACACTTACTACTACTACTACTACTACTAATAATAATAATAACGTAATATATAATAATATACTCACTAATTAATTATAACAATTAAACAACTTCCTTTGTTTAGCGAACCATACTGCTTTCGTTTTAAGTAACTTCCAGTGAACAGTCATATTTACATCACATCATACATTTTACGCTCGTATCAAAGATATGCTCATCCCCAAAATTGGCAAAATAATAAGAAATCGTTTATATTCAACAACCCGCCCGTTAAGATCACGTTACTCAAACACGTCCCCCTCACTTCCTCATATTTGTACGAACACACAGCGCAGCATGAGTTTCTAAAGGCCTCCTCCCTCCCCTTTCCCTGCGATCGACAAGCCCAGCACCAATCAAACGAGATTATCTATCTACGTCACCAAACATTTATTTTATTGACAGCCTTCTCAGCCAATGGGCGTCACGCGAGGGTTTGCCGATCAAGGTCGCGGTAATGGCTTCCTAGGCAGGTCTTACTTTGTTTATACCGCCGTTGGGACACAAGCAGTCGCTTTTAAGCGTGCTTATACTGCTTTTTAGTAGACGTCTGCACATTTGGGAAGCATATTCGGACTGGGACAGCATCCTGTTTAGTCGCCTATTGGGCTGAGCTGTGTTGACTGAATGACGGGATAGCCCGTAGTACCGTAAAAGGATGAACTCCATCGCCGGTCGGGATCTCTCGGTGTCCGCGGGATCTGTCAGCGGCAACCCCGGAGCGACATCTTCCAGAGTCCTGCATGTGGAGCTCACATCACAACAGGTACACCTGCAGCATCATGCAATATCGTTCATACGCGCGCTTATAATGTGTAAATGTGTAGCGGCTCTGCGCGTGCATGTGTCACATGTCACCGGATGATGATCATCATAACACTGGGCCTCCATGTCCAGTCCAGCTCAGGTCAGCATTTATGAGGTTTTTAATATACATTTCCGAAGCACTGTGTTAATAATAAAGCGCTGGTTTGTTTGGCATGCTAGTGTGGGTTTATAGAAGCTAATGTTTGGCTTGTTGTTGGTTGTTCTTGTTATTATTTGTGTAAAAATAAACATACATGTATAAATTAGACAACAGAGCTTAGTAATGTTTATTATTCATGTTTAAAACTGTTTGGAAAGGTGTTAGTGATGCTGTCCTATGGAGTGAACTGCAGTTTTTGACAGCATTGATGTGAATGGTGGTAAATGATGTCATTGATTGAGGTAAAGTTCATATTAATCCTCTATAATAACATGAATTTATTCATTTTCCTTCGGCTTAGTCCTTTATTCATCAGGGGTCGCCACAGCGGCATGAACCGCCAACTTATCCAGCACATGTTTTACATAGTGGATGCCCTTTCAGCTGCAACCCAGTACTGGGAAACATCTATACACACATTCTCTCACACACACTCCTGCACTATGGCCAATTTAGTTAATTCAGTTCACTTATAGCACTTGTCTTTTGGACTGTGGGGGAAACCAGAGCATCTGAAGTAAACCCATGCCAACACGGGGAGAACATGCTGTGAAGCAACCATCATAACCACTGAGCCACTGTGCAGTCCCTCCTTAATAATGTAATTTCAAAAAAAGTTTTCTTTGCAATTTCTAAATAGTGAAATCATATTGACACATTAGCCAATCACTATCAAAGTACAACATTGTTAACAGTCAAATAAATGGTGCTATCGTTATGCTTACGTGAGATTTTCAGACCAAATATTCAAAGTACCATGGTAAACAATAGGGAGCATGTCACAAGTTGTCACTGATCAAATGTGTGAATATAAAACCAGCTCTCAGTATGTCATTGTTACACTGCTTGAGGGTTTGCAAAACACATTAAAATACAATTTAAATAGACAGCAGGTTGTGAAAATGTGGTTTTATCTGACAGTTTTGTAACTTAGTTGTTAAATGTTTTATTAAAAAATGGTGCATCTATATAGTCGCACAGTCACACTTTACATTAAGAATTCATTTAATGTTAATGTATTTTCTAATATGAACTAATAATTAACAATACTTGTACAACATTCATCAATCACAGTTCAACATTTCCCAATGCATTATGCTTTAAAATGCTTGTTAACATTAGTTAATACACAGTGAGTGAAATAACAACTAATATGAACAAAGATGGATAATTACTATATTGGTCATTGTTTATGTTAGTAAATACAATAGCTAACCTTTAAGTAATACAACTTTATTGTAAAGTGTTGCAAAATATTTATTGATGTTGTTTTTTTATGTTTTGCAGTTAACTATAAGTTTAAGGCTCACAGAAGAAAAGCATTTTTTTCTACACCAAAACAATGAAAGTGTATTACAGCTTAAATTTGTTTTAAAATATATCCTTTTTTATTAAGTTGTAAATAATTTATCCTGATTTACAGAAGACACCCACTTTCATTCATTAATTTTCCACAAACACAGCGGAATGAACCATCAACTTTTCCAGCGTATGTTTTACTCAGTGGATGCCCTTCCAGCCGCAACCAGTACTGGGAAACAAAGACACCCACTTATATATCGTCACTGGCTTGAATGGTTCGTAATCTGTAGTGCTTGTGCATCGATGGAATTGCTCTTCAGTGTTTGGACTCTCAGTAGTGAGTATTAAACCACACTGAACTGAGCTAAACTGAACTGAACTTAACACTGAAAACTGAACTGACACTGTTTCAATTGACTATAATCTTTGTGAAGCTGCTTTGATGCAATCTACATTGTAAACCCGCTATAGAAATAAAGGTGAATTGAATTTAATATATTATTAAGGATAACATTAGTTTATATATTTAAAATAAATATTTCCATAATATAAATGTTATAAATAACAGTATAATAATAATAATAAAAATAATCTTTTACACTGTCATTATCCATCAAACATCTTGAATGCCTTTTTTAAAGGATTTAAATATAATAAAATGCATTATAGTATTGTCACTTAATATTTTATATATTTTAAAAAGTACAGATCAGAAAAAGTGTGCCATTTCATTTTTACACACACACACACACACACACACACAGACACACAGACACACAGACACAGACACACACACACACACAAAAATTATGTTATTCGGAATAACAATGTGCAATTTGCATTTTTTTATTTTAACTAATGTTATTCGAAACAGACACTTTTAAAAATCACCTTAATTTGATGCAAATGTCAACCTTGCCATGAAAAAGATTTCACATAAAAAGTTTTCACATAAATAGCGAAACCCTTTTTAAATTTTTTTTGTGTACATTGTAAAAAAAACTTAAATGACGGGCAGCTACGGCTGCCAAACAAAAAACATAAAAATTACAGTAAAATTTCTTTGTTGACATAAAGTGCAAAAATAATAAATCTACAGATATTTTTATGTAATGTTTTTTATGTAAATGTTTACAGAAAAAGTTACATTACAGACTTTTTCAAGATTATTACGATCAAATACGTTCAATAAAGTGACTGCACTAAAGAGAGAGAGTTCAAGAAAAAACAATGTAATTTAACAGAATTTTCCCTAAATCATTACGATTAAACATCTTTAATAAAATGTTAAGACATGCTCAAGGTTGTAATTGAAGTTTTATTTTTGCATCATAAAAGTTTGGAAAAAACAACACACAAGATACAACTGATTAAAATTCTCACAACCTAAAAATTACATAAATTTAAAAAAAATGTTGGCATGGTTATAAACTTTAATATAGGAAGGTGCGTAAGTAATTAAAATGTATTACTTTAATTTTACATAATTTTAAATGTACTAAAAAAACATAAAAAACTGTGTAAATAATACGGCAAATTTAATTGTATAAAACAGACAAATTACTGTAATTCGTCATTAATTATATAATACACAAAATTACAAGCTTGTAATTTACAGATGTTGTTTGTAATTTTTGGGGAGTTTAAAATATAATTTAAAATAACAGAAAAATACTCTATAAATAATACAGTAATTTCCCTGTATAAAAAACAAAAATGACAGTAATTTGTCTTTGATTAAGTACCTAAAATGAAAGTCAAACTTAATTTAGAGAGATTGTTTGTCATTTTACTGAGTTTTAAATATAATTTGAAATGACAAAAAATGACTGTAAAAATTTGAATTTTCTGTAAAATATTTTTTTTACAGTGTAGGCTTTATTTTACAGTGCTGTAAAAATAGTAAAAATGTCTCTGTCAAGG
Organism: Danio tinwini; assembly: GCA_903798205.1. Classification (NCBI taxonomy): domain Eukaryota; kingdom Metazoa; phylum Chordata; class Actinopteri; order Cypriniformes; family Danionidae; genus Danio; species Danio tinwini. The sequence goes on along the minus strand of CAIGQZ010001492.1, from coordinate 18,956,580 downwards.
TTTTCAAATTCAAACAATTATATTTAATTTACCTTTCCCAGTGATGGGTTGCAGCTGGAAGGGCATCCGCGGCGTAAAACACATGCTGAATAAGTTGGCGGTTCATTCCGCTGTGGCAACCCCAGATTAATAAAAGGACTTAGCTGAAAAGAAAATGAATGAATAAATATTTGATTTTACCAAAGTCAACAAGTGCCAATTTTACATCTGTAACAGTCATAGCGGAGAGGTGTCACATTGATAACGAAGCTTTTTCTTCATAAATGCAAAAATGTCAAATAAAATCAAATCAATCATGTTTGTTCTATAGATGGCCAACTCATATAATTTTGAATAGCATTGTTTCTTTTGGGTTGTGCAGTTTAATTCACAGAATTTCTTTAAAGTATGTTGGATATGTAAACTCGTGTACTTTATTGGTCACATGATCCATAATGCATGTTTGTTTTTCTCATTTAATATATCAAAAATGTTTGCAGATTAATATTATTCTGATCCCATAACTCTGTGTTTTTTTGTTTAGAAAAATATAAACAGATGTTTAGGTACAGTATAATGTTATACTTTCTCTGTGAGTTTATGTTTTAAGTTTTTACTGCAATGTCACATAACGCTGGAAATGCTCAGATACCACAATGGGGCATTTAATTACATTTTTTTTAATATTAAAAATCTTTGCAACTTGCAAGTACAGCTTTTGAAACGTAGCATTTCAGGCAGACGTTGCATGTACTGTAGCTGATTTAATGCGTGAAATTGAAATTGTTAGAGAGTGAATGTGATTTTGTGTGTTGTAACTATTGCACTGTTGCAGTGCGCACATGCACGCACTGAATCTGTCCTAACCGAAAGTGTAGACCTCAGTAATGTGGAATGATAGTCATATCCTTCAGTAGTTGTATGTTAAATCGCATCACTGGTTCCTGGGAAATGTTTTGGGGATCGCAGGTTTTCCTGTTAAGCAGTGTCTGTTGATGACTTGGCGTTCTCTGTGGAGAAATGTTGGCTTAATGCTGCAAACATTATGCTGGAGATGTGTTGTGTCATGGCTTTATGTAAACTGCAGGAACGCACATTGAATTTACATGATATTATATTGATATAAGTAGGGCTGCAAAATAGCTCACAACATTATCGTTATCATCATAATAGTTAATGCAATATATGTATCGTAAATTATTATGCATAAATTTATTTTATGCATCTGTCTAAATAAATGTAAATTAAAACAGGGCCTCAATATATTCATGTCCACCGCCCCATATATAGTTGCTGTTTCGCTATTGGCTGGAGCTGAAAATAAATACTGGTAAATAATGGCGGGAGTCGAGACGAGAGGAAAAAATGACAACAGCCATTCAGAGTCAGTTATCTGCACAGGTTTTCACGCATTCATAGTGTTTTAAAGATTAAATGTTTGCACATTGTTTTTTAGTCTGAAGTAATCTTAGAATTTAGTCTTAGAATTAATTAGATCTGAAAAATATATTTTACCTCAAATTTTTGTCAATAAATGATTAAAAAACATAGCTAATATTTTCAAGGTAAATGTTATATTGTAATAAATTGCAACACTCAACAGCAATATTGCATATTACATATTTTTCAAGTATTGTACAGCCTTGTATACCAGTTACTTTATATATATATATATCAAATAAAAAATTTGTATGCATATGTGAATGATTAAATGTTTATTATTTAACGTAATATTTAAAATTTAAAATAGTTATTTTTACATCAATGTATGTGTTTTATATAGAACATTTACTGGTATATATACACATATATATATATATATATGCATACAGTTGAAGTCAGAATTATTAGCCCCCCATATAATTTTTTTTTCTTTTTTAAATATTTCCCAAATGATGTTTAACAAAACAAGGAAATTTTCACAGTATGTCTGATAATATTTTTCTTCTGGAGAAAGTGTTATTTGTTTTATTTCAGCTAGAATAAAAGCAGTTTTTTATTTTTTAATAACTGTTTTAAGGTCAATATTATTAGCCCCTTTAAGCTAATTTTTTTGATAGTCTACAGAACAAACCATTGTTATACAATAACTTGCCAAATTACCCAAACCTGCCTAGTTAAACTAATTAACCTAGTTAAGCCTTTAAATGTCACTTTAAGCTGTATAGAAGAGTCTTGAAAAATATCTAGTCAAATATTATTTACTGTCATCATGTCAAAGACAAAATAAAAAGTTATTAGAAATGAGTTATTGAAACTATTATGTTTAGAAATGTGTTGAAAAAAATCTCTCTGTTAAACAGAAATTGGGGAAAAAAATAAACAGGGGGCTGATAATTCAGGGGGACTAATAATTCTGACTTCAACTGTATATAGATGTCAAACTATAGTACCATTTCTGTAAATTCAATCAAATAATAATTTGACAACATGTAAAAAAAAAAAAAGATTTTCCATTTTAAAGTATGTAGTCAGAGATTAACTCATTCATATGTGATTACATTTCTCACTTTTGTTTAGATCTTCACTGTATACGTTTAATAAAAAATGTAGAAATATAAAATAAATATGAATAAAAAATGTTCATATAAATTGTGAAAAGGTATTACCAAGAACAACAATGTCTTTGTAATGCCACCAAAAAATGATAAAGCAGCATAATATGAGTTATGAAATGACAGAATTTTTATTTTTCCATATTGCACAGCTCTACTACTGTATTTTAACAATATGCCCATGTACTTCTGCAGTTTATTATAGTTACACAGGTGCTGTCAAAATGCTTGGAATATCCGTATGCTTAGCTGGTTTCATGTGGTTTTATGCTAAATTGAAAATAAAACCAAATTGTGATAGTTTCAGGGCGATTATTAAATGCTGCCTGCATCAACTTGTAATACAAAGCACTTACAAACTTAAAAACCGAGCACTTTTAAAAGCTTTAACATTTTAATGTAGTAATTTGTTGTATGGTACAATGACATCATTTATTATTAAAGCTATTCATAATTAATTTTAATAGGACAAATGTATTTTACATTACTGTTTTTCTTACTATTATTTTGTAATGTATTATTATGCATAATGTATAATTCAAATTTATTCATAATGTACTTTTAAAACAACAAAGTTGACCAAAGTGCTAACAATAAATGGTAAAACAAACCTAATAAATAATAATAATACATATAAATAAAATGTCAACATCTCACACTGTGCTAAAGGCCAAATTGAACAAGTGGGTTTTTGTCATCATAGAATACAAATTAGAAAGCTGATTGTGACTTATTTTTTAAATCACACAATTCTGATATTCTGCAAATCTTACAAACAAAAAAACATGTTAATGTCACTATTTTAGTTTATACCTAAGCTTGCGATTTATAAAATCTTGCAGTTTTGAAAAAACTTAGAATTAGCTTGCAAAACTTCCAATTCAGATTTATCGTTCGTCTGAAAGTTCAAATTGTGGATTAACATCCCAACTAGGGTTGGGCGATGTCGACCTGTTTGGCCTCGTATGACATTGTCGTCGTAGGCAGCGTGAATTAATTATTTATGAATAATTAATTCATTAATTTATAATTAATTAATTATTTATAGCCTACCATTTCAACTACCTGACCCACATGGTCTTTGATGTACTTATAACCAAATCATAAATAAATAAAGATAAATAAATAATAAATAAAGTTACACACAAATTACCATCAGTCAATCACTTTTTCCGCACAACTCTGGCATGAAAAGGCAGAGTGACCTGTGTCGCTATAATGGCATTGACAAACTTGGTTGGTAAAAAAACGGTGCTTAACCAACAGTATTTGAGGGTTTCTTTAAAATGACTTCGTACAAGCGTAAAAGCGTACTGATGCTGTAACACTACCTGATATATTTAAAAGACCGAAAAGTCATTAAATAGAGACAAGATTAATTAAATATCACGTTTACCAACTATAGTGAGACGCAATCCAGCGGTACATCCTTGATAAACTGTCCGACGTACACTGTTCTTTGTGCTCAAAGCACCTGCTGACTGCCTGGAGCTCAGACGTGCGCATACACTGCAGCACATGAGAGTGTGTGTGTGGTCACGGGATGTGCGTTTTCAGCGGTATACTGTGGAAGGAGGGCTTTTCAGAACTGACAGTGTGGATCGTTTTCGTTCTAAAATGGCATTTTAAAACTAAGACTTATTGGTGTAAACGGGGCCTAAGTGTATTTTTCGCGAGCGGGTTGCAGCGAACGTGGACAGGGCGGAGTATTGCGATGCCAACTCAGCATTGTGACGTCTATCAGCCATCAGCGATGGACTATGGCATCGTCTATCGACCCAACCCTTATTCCAACTCACATTACATGGACAAATGTCAGATACATCCTGTTGTGAAAATGGGGTTTAATAAGTATACACTGTAAAAAAATATATGCAGGCGTCCACACAATTAATTAATTCAAACACAAATCGATTAAGTTAACTTAAATGTTCTTACAAATGTAAGTGGATTGAACACAAAACAATTAAGTTGTCCCAAAAAATTGCAATTATTGTGATTATTCAGCTCATTCTAAATAAGTACTTTGACCAGGCCGAACATTTCTTTGAGTGTATGACAAACTTCCATTTGTAATGGTTAATCTTTGCAGTCTATCCTGAGGTCACACGCCTGCCTTACTGTGTGGTCAATGGATCAACTCCGATCTCTCATGCTGCAAATTAACCACAGTCTGTTTTAAACCTTGAGCTAGACTGGAGTTGAAAGCCGTCAAAGCTCCATTTTAGATATTATAGATGTGATATTTTAGCTGTCATGATGTTAATGCTCTGTTCTGCTTCTGGTAAAAATAAAAGGTGCCATTACCAAAAAAAAAAAAAAAAAAAGCTCAGATGTGAAACCAAATGTGAAGTCCCCATCATCACATGACATGTGCTTGACAGAGCTTGTAACACCTGTCTGAATTATTTTACTGGGAATGATTATGATAGCGGTTACTTTGGCAGTCACTTGTGACACTACTTTTATGAGTCTGAAAGGAGGATTATGGACCATAGATGACCTCTAGCTAACCATTAAATGCCATTCATTTGCAATAAAGAAAAAGAATTGTTTTGTTTTTGGTTCAGAGTGGTATGATTCATTGACTTAAGGGTGAATTCATGCTTGATTTGGTGTTTTGGCTTCATTTAGTTGTTTGAAATGCCTAATAACCCATAATTTATCATATGCTAGCTATGCTTTGTTTGTTCCTGTGCTAGTTAGGTAGCCTGTTAACCTACTAAATGTCACTACTCAATCTCGATGAGACTGAATATACTCTGAATGTTCCACAGAGTTTTTTTTTGTTTGTCTGAAACGAGAAAAACTGAACAAAGTGTGGTGTTGTTCCTGCAGCTTTAATAATCCTGTGGGGCATCCCATGACTTAGATTTAGTATTTAATTAATGCCTCACGGGCGGCGCTGGAAACTCTCTGTGGCTGGTCGTGATGAAAGTTGGTCAGGTGAAGACTTTAGTGTGCTGAACTTGTAGATAAAGTGCTTCATTGAAACGGCGTTTGAAACGGTGGCTTTGTGCCTTAAATCTGGCTCTTGTTTTCTCTCCATCTCAAGTTCTATGGAGTTGCTATTTCTGCATTTATTTTTTCAATAAAGTAAAAAATGTTACGTTTCTTGCACAAACTTCAGTTTCTTTCACTTCATTGACCTCGGTGTATCTTCAGGAACCACAAATGTCCTATATTTTTACTGTTTGTATTCTGAATTAAAGTCAATTGTGTGCTTATTTTGTCAGTAAATTCACTCATTCATTCATTTTCCTTCGGCTTAGTCGCTTATTTATCAGAGATCACCACCGCTAAATGAACCGCCAACTATTCTAGCATATGTTTTACGCAGCGGATGCCTATCCAGCCACAACCCAGTACTGGGAAACACTCATACACTCATTAGCTTACATTAGCTTACTACTAACCTGTGGAAAGGCTGTCATCAAAATCAGGGAACACCTTTTTTCTAGGGTTAGGGCTTGGGACTACATTTACATGGACATCAGTAATCTAATGATTTGTCTTAATCTGAGTAAGACGGTAATATGATTAAGGTGTTTACATGAGTTGCTTGTTGAATGTTCCTTTCATGATCCCGTTTTAAATGTTATAGCACATAGACTGATTAACGTCATTGCATTACCAGCCTATCCTTGTTTCCTCCAGAGTTACATGTAATTTTGGACGTTTCATTTTTAATCTTTTGACTTTAAGTGCAGTTCAGCACTTTCACTTACATTCAGCAACATATTGTTCTGTATTGAGGTATTGAATGAGAATGTGATGTAAGGACTGGTGAAAGAGTGTTGTTTTAATGGAATTTGATGCCGCACGTTGAATGTAAAGAAAAAAAAACTCTGCATTTTGTGATGCAGGTAGATGTGGTCCTTTAAGGCAATCAGAAAGGGCTGTTTACGTGGTAGACTCTTAATCAGAGTATTGTCTTAATTGTTTTAAAATTTGAGTATTGGTGTCTATGTAAACTTACTCCGTGAAACTGCAAGATAATGTTGCGAGCTGTCAAAGACAGTGCATTCCTCTGCCTTTAAGTTGATTCCATGAACCCTCAAATGTTTCATTAAGTTCGACGTGTTTCCCCCCCTTACCAAAATTCATATGCTAATTCGGTCCGGTCCTTACCGGTTACATAATTACTGTTGCCATAATGGCACCGGGTTTCGGTACCCAACCCTATTTACTACACAAATTCATAGTTCACTGACAAGTTGCGCAATAGTGTATTCATAATCATAAGTTATTTAATCAGGCGATATTAAAATAAAGTTGTTTTTAAAGGTTCTCTGTGAACTATGACTCTGTGTTGTTGCACTGTGTTGTTTTGAAAGCACATGAAAACACCATTTACTTTGTTACTTTAGTGTTTAAAATAAATCCTTTTATAGTTGTGTGATTTGTAGTCAAGATGAGTCAATGAAAGCAGTTTTATGTTTATTAAACAATTGCTGTGAGGATTTCCTGTTTCTGTTTATAAAAAAAGTATTAATTCATAACGAATTAATAATTTGTAGCCTACCGATTCAACTACTTGACCCACATGGTCTTTGTTTTACCCATAACCAAATCACAAATAAATAAAAGTTACACACAAATTACCACCTGTTAATCACTTTTTCCACGGGACTCTGGCATGAATGGGCAGAGTGACCTGTGTCCTTATAATGGTGTCGACAAACTTGCTTGGTAAAAAAAAAAGATTGGCGGAGGATCGGCGATGCCGGCTTAGCATTGTGATGTCTATTGGCTATCGCCGCTGGACGATGGCATCGTCTATCGACCCAACCCTACTGCCGATCCATAACTTAATTTAAAGTTACTGTATGTAAGTTTTTGACTCCTCTAAATCATATAAATACCATATGTTTGCAAATATTTAAGAAACATGCTAAGTTAACATGTTTGTTAATCTGAAAAACAATACTAAAGTCAGTTATTCTGCTTTGAAATTGTGCGTTTCATGCCGGAATGTGTGTTGTTGTTTTAGTCTCTCTAACCCACCCACTGCCAGCTTGCTCAATTATAATTCAGCACCATGGCTTGCCTTGCTGGAAAATACAGTGCATTTCATTTCTCATGAAGGCTGCGTTAATGTAAAAATAAAATCCTTTTATCGCGTCATCGCTTGTAGCTAGGATATGGTTTAGGCTCGATGGTCAGGCACACTCACTCCTGTTGGTTTCGTTAATCTGGCAACCCGCGTTTGTGTGGAGTCATCGGAGAAGGGGCCGGGTGAAAAAGTGTTTTGATTTTAGAATGCAATACCTAGTTTGATCAATCTTACATACTGCATCATTTAAAATTCTTCTTTAGAAGTAGGTTTTAGAAATTTTTTTTTTTTGGATGAACTGAATGAGGATGATTGATTAACACATTTTTTTTAAAAGCCTGCAAAAACATCTGCATAAAAGTCTGTGTGAAATCAAAATAAACAACTTTTATTTTGCTAGCGCACATTGTTATTCTTAAGGTGAAAAATCCAACATAAAGGTGACTAAATCCACTGAAATATAATTCCTGTTTTGGTAATCTTCAATCAAAATCTGACCATGTCCTTTCGCATTTGTTGTGGCGATCCTTCTCTGTTAACGGCTTCAGCCACGATTTTCTTAACCGCATCCCTCTTACCATTAGTTTGCTATTAGGGAAGGATGTGCAAAAAGAAACCCCCCAACGCAATATTCCATTCTAGTTGGAAATACATCATCATCATGCTGAAATAAATCTTCCAGTTCATGCAGACTGTATAGAAAGTTTTAGGTCAAGTGCAGCCCACGTGAAGTGGTCAACAATGTAAAGCCAAAACAAATTCACTTGTGAAATATCTTTAAATAATAATGAAATAAGACAAACTGATAAACATTAAAAAAGTAAACATTTCCATGCCTAGCAACTATTTATTTAATTAATTAATTAATTAATTTATTTATTTTTGCTTCTTTAGAGTGGTGGATTTGTGCCTGATGCGTGATGTCATGTTTTGGTCAGAAAGACTTGGCTTTATAGTAATGTGAGACTCACAATGATGTTTTGTGTTTTTGTGTCTGCTCCCGTTCACTGTCAGTTGTAAACCACAAAACACTCATTCAGGTTTTATGATGTGCATGATCTCATAATTCGAAGTCTTGGAGAAAAAAACTATTATAAAACATAAATGCATTGCTTCTGAATACAAAATTTTACTGCATGTTTTTCTCACATGGGATTGGCTGAAAGTGCCTGATTTGCATATGCAGGCCTGTTAATGCTCAGCTTTTAAGAGTAAAGTTTTAACATATAATTTTTAAAGAATTTAAATCATATTTTTCCATCTCTCACTAATCCTCTTTCTTTCTTTTGTCCCAACAGAGGCGTTTGCGTCACTTGCGGAGCATAGCAGCCCGTAACATTGTGAACAAGAATGGCTCTCCTCTGCTTGACACTTACTTCACCCTCCACCTCTGCCAGGATGATCAGATATCACGAGGTGACTGATGCCACTGTCTGATTGTTCCAATAATTTACTGCTTAAAGTTGCAGTGCCAGTGATGTCATTTTTGTGACCCCCATGCAAAAGTAACTGAATATTTTTAAACCATTCCATTGGTCATTAAAAGAAATGGCTTCACCTCCAAACTCACCCTACCAACCATTTCCTTGAATGACCAATGAAAGACAACGTTTAAAAATATTCAGTTACTTTTGCATAGGGTCACAGAGCTGTTGTTGGGCTGATCAATTCACTCAAATAAACAGTGCAATGTTTTGATTCTGCCTTTGTGTTTCCACTTTACAAGACAGCAAACCCGCTATATTTAATTGGTCAACAGCAGCCAGTGCTGTATTTATATGACTGGTTGGCTTGCATCATGTGTATGTTCATGTTGTGTTTTTCGAGAATGCCATGCCAGTATACCGATAATCCAACCTATAGTACTTTAAACATTACTGAACTGCTGTTGAAATGCAAACCGAGCCAAGCAAAACCGAACTGAAGGGAGCGGTGCATAATCATTTTGTACCTCGCAGTGGAAAAGGTTTAAAATGGGAAGCGTTAACCGTTTATTCCATTTTTTTCACAAAGTAGCTTTAAACTTTTAAAAGTAAGTAGTAAGTAGTTAGTAATGTGTATTTATATAACGCATTTATCGAATATGGTCATGCACTCAAAGCACTTCTCTTTTATGAGAGGGGGGTCTTTCCACACCACCACCACCAGTGTGCAGCATCCACTTGGATGATGCGACTGCAGCCACTGGACAAAGACACCAGTGTGCTCACCACACAAGCTATAAATAGAGTGGAGAAACAGTGATAGAGTCAATTCAGTGGATGGGGATAATTGGGAGGCCATGATGGGTAAGGGAATTTGGCCAGGGCATTCGGCGACACCCCTGTTCTTTACGAGAAGTGCCATGGGATTTTTAGTGACCACAGAGAGTCAGGACCTAGGTTTAATGTCTCATCCGAAAGACGGCACTCACTGACAGTAAAGCATCCCCGTCACATTACTGGGGCATTAGGACTCACACAGACTGCAGGTTGAGCACCTTCTGCTGGCCTTACTAACGCCACTTTCAACAGTAACCTAGCTTTCCCATGTGGTCTCCCATCCAGGTATTAACCAGGCTCAGCCCTGCTTAGCTTCAGTGAGTAACCAGTCTTGGGCTGTGGATATGGCTGTGGAAAACTAACCATGAGACGTTTGCAAACTCTTTCAAAATACATTTCCTGAATTTAGTCTTATGGAAGGGGTAACTGCAGGTTGGAGTTTTTGAAGCCCACAGGCAGAATTATTGTTTTAGACTTTCACAGCCATTAAATACATTTTAGTATATGCATTTAATGCTGCACATCGAAAATTATATATTTTTTAAAAGCAGTTTGCTGTTTAAAACCGAACTGATTTATATTTTGTGAATATCACTATACATGTTTTTGCAGTTTTCCCCAAGTATAAAATTGAATCAACAGTGCTTATTTGGAATGGACATTTTGTGTTGGTTCACACTGTGCATATCTTTGCCTTTAACTTATCAGGAAATAAAATCAAAACCCTAGTTTTTAACGGTGTTCTTTTTTCCTCATTCAGACTTTTACAAGAGTGAAGTCATCCGAGACTCTTTGGTGAGTGCTTTTGCTTTCATTGGTGATTTACAGCTTTTATTATTTTTTACAATGTGAAATGAAAGACTGAACACAGTAAATCAATAGCATAGTAGCATGGTGTAGCACAAGATATACTGTATGTTATAGCACCAAGCACATGTTATAGCATAGCATCAATATTGTCTCTTTATTTTCTTGAATTTAAATCTGATCACAACTGGACAATGCTAAACATTTGTGTTTAGCTCATTTTGAGCTTTTCTATTTAAAAACACATTTGAAAGGATTACTTCATGAATCGTTTGAATAACCACAAAAAATATCTCTTCCCCTACTGACTAAACTTTGCTGTCTGAAATTTCATGTTTGGTTTCAAGGCAAAAACACACAGTTTTCAATGTTTTCTCGTTTCTCCTGATTTTAACACAAACTCACATTGTTTTTTGCAGATTTATAATTTTTTTTGAGTGTTAGTAGTGCTGAAATCACAAATTTTACATTAAGATGTTGATGCAGACCTCAAAAGGAACCATTTGAATATCATTTTTAGTCCTAATACGATTTTTAATCATGTTAAAAGTATGACATACACTGTAAAAAATATCGGTTATTAGCAGCTTTCCGTATTTTGTGATTCATGTTTTTATATTTTGTTATTCCTTGTTTATTTATGCTTTTGAATTGCCTTGAAAAATGACATTTTTGATAGTTTAAAGTGATATATTGGGTTGGTGTTGTAAACTACTGTATGAAAACCTTGTAATAAACTGCCAGTGCATTTTCTGTTATTTTACAGACTTTTTTCTTTATATTAGGGAGGCAACGATTAACCGGTTTCCCTATTAACCGTGCTTTAATTTGTCACGGTTAATTAATTGTAAAATCTTCTCAACACCGTGTTTCTGCACGTAACAAAACTGCTGCAACTAAACAAAGTTATGCCAACTGTGTGCTAATTTAAAGTTCCAAGCTTGTACACTGAGGCTAATGCACACAAACACACTGAATTAACTATGGCTGAGGCTATAAACTAATGGCCGTTTACATATCGCGTTTTTTGCAGGCAAGTTCGTCATTTCCAATGGAGGCGTGCGGTTTGTGCATGCATATTGGAAGTGTCACGCACACGGCGTCCAGGCGCACCTAGTTGAAAGAGTGCCGCAAGCGCACCATGAGTCACGTGACCAACTGATCAGCTTCATACTTTGTGCGGAATATACACATTTCTTTTCCAAAGATGAAAAAAAATACAAACTAAAAATACCAAACAAGGTAATAATATTGTTGATCAAAAGGCTTTCAGACAGAGGTTCAGCAGCATTTGACTACATCTTTTTTCTTTAAAAGGGGAATACTTAATGTGTGCTAATATGTAAATTAGTTTTATGTTAGACAAAAAATATTTTTTTCATATTTATTTATTCATTGTTCTGTCATTTATTTTCAGTGCAAAATTATTAGTCCAAAGAGAAATTGACTATTGTTTGTTTTTAATATTATTTTGTGCTGTATTTGGTTGCTGAGCAGCAATAAATAAGACTTTAAAATATAAGGAATATTAGATTAGATTAGATTAGATTCAACTTTATTGTCATCACATGTACAAGTACAAGGAAACGAAATGCAGTTTAGGTTTAACCAGGAGTGCAAGGAACATAAGTTAAATATACGATACCAGGAATATAAGTTAAGTATACGTTTTTAAATTAATAAATGGATAATAATCGGGATAACCGTGAAACCGTGATTGTTCATCAGACTATAATTGTACAACCAAAATCTATAATCGTTGCATCCCTACTTTATATATTATTTCTTATACATTATATTATTTCAATCTACTACTAAAATGTCAATAAAAGTCACTTTGTTAAACTGTGGAATTGAATTTTCAACATCAAAAGTCGACAGAGTAGAGATCAACATTCCATAATGCAATTCACAACTATAAATGAACTGAAAACATGTGAATCACAAAATATGGAAACTGTATATTAACTGATATTTTTTAGAGTGGGAAAGAACAGATCTATTATCGTGTTGTCAAAAGGAAATGCTGTTATTTTTTTTGTCCGTAATTTTTTTCTCAAAACCAAAAGCATCAGTCTTCTTCTGCAGCACATATGGCTGAAACTGCAGCTGTACATCATATACTGATCCAAAACAGCTTTCTTAAATGGTATTTTTGGAGTCATATTGTCAAACTTTTACTTTTTTATTTGAAACAATCCTGTTATTTGAGGAAGGCCTTGAAGGCTCGTAAACGAATGTGGCTGTCGTCATTGACTGCTGGAAAAGGATTTAATGAGCGTGTGGTCACTCTGTCCAAGCCTGTAATTCTGCTGAAAAACATTGACGCGTCGCTCAAGTGTGAAGAGAATAAACACAACACATAAAAGAATATATGATCATCATTAATGAGATTTGTATAGGCACAATTAAATGCTTCATACTAGTCTGTTATTCAGCCGTTTTAATGATGATAGTGATGATGACTTGTAAATGTCATTGGCAATGAATACTGTGTCTATTGGTGTGTTTGCACATGTAATGACACACCCTCAAAGACACATTTATAGCTGGAGGACTGTGTGTATTCTCTCTGTGTGTGTGTGTGTTTACTGAGTAGGCAGGGCTGCATTGAATGCAGTATTATTCAATTGACAAATCAATGATTATTTAATTCAGCATAATAGCATGGCTGGTGGTCTGTTTCTTTGTTTATATATAATCCCTGCTTGTCCTCAAGGTCATTAGAGCAAAACTGATAGTTGCACAAACAGCCTATTTGGAGACTTGACACTGTACCTTAGACTTTGAGTCAATTTAAAGGGATAGTTCAACCACAACAGAAAATTGCCTCACCATTACTTTGAGAATATTTGAAAGTTTTTTTTTTATACATAAGTGTAAATATACACCATGTAAACCAAATTTTGTATTTTTAAGTGAGAATTGGTACTGTACTTAAATAACATTAAAGTCTCATAACAAGAAAGCAGTTGCTTTATTTAATATTCTGCATTTTTATTATTTTTTTCCATATGCCCTCTCTTTATTTATTTATTTATTTATTTTTCTTTCTCGTTGTCTTTCGCTTTGCTTTAATATTGTTATACTACTTAAAAATGGTCATATTTCTCGTGTTGCAAAAAAGTAATATCTGTATCGTTTGTACTATACTTCTATCTGTTGTATTTTCATTGTAATCACCTGTTGTTATTGCAATAAAAAATAACATTATGTGGATTTAAACAAAAGAAGATATTTTGAAAAAGTTGTGCAAAAAAAAGTTTTCATCAACCAGCATTCATCAAAATATCTTATTTTTTGTTCAACAGAATAAAAAACCATGAAACAAGTAAAGGATGCATAAATGATGGCAGAATCTTAATTTTTGGCTGAACTATCCTTTCAAAGTTGGGATTTGCTTGCACCATCATCAGTCAAAATGGCTTAATGTGAAAGTTCAGTGTGAAATCATTCATTCATTTTCTTTTTCGGCTTAGTCCCTTTATTAATCTGGGGTCGCCACAGCGGAATGAACCGCCAACTTATCCAGCATTTGTTTTACGCAGCGGATGCCCTTCCAGCCGCAACCCATCTCTGGGAAACATCCATGCACATAGTGTGAAATCAATGTACAATGTTTATTTTACTAGCTTACATTGTTATTATTGTAATTTAGGTAAACAATTAATCCGTGTTAATTTACTGAATAAAAAAAAGATCTGACCATTTGCTTTCACATTTGGAGTGGTGGTCCTTTTCTGTTGAAGTTAACTACAACAACAGTATACTGAACTAAGTATCAGCAGATTCTGTTTCATGCAGCTTTAAAACTGCCTTTGCTTTTAAATTTTATAACGTTTTCTGAGATCCACCTATGATTTTATTAAGATCAGACAGCAATGCTGAGCAGTATGTATCAAACAGTCTGTAATAACACATTTTTACGGTATGATATTAATGTCAGGTCCAATATAGTCAGCGTTGTCACAACATTGTCTTTTTTGTAAAAGAATCTGTAGTGAAATGAAGTGAACAAAGGATCAGGTTTTTACTAATGCTGTCTGAAACATAAATAATATAGCTCATCTACTCTTTTCATAGTCTGGACTGAACAAAGGCAATGCAAAGGGTTTTTTGCTACTTGGCATTTTATAGCATGTTGTTGTCTTTAGAGCATCTTTGGTCCATAGATCATTTTATTTTTTACATATATCTACATTTGCTGCGCTCGTATTTTCAGTTGAGACATAATTATTTCGCCATTATTGTTTGTAAATTTGTCATTATTTTTCAAATATTTCTTAATTGAGGCTTTATATTTCCTATTATATTTTATTGTGGAGGAAGGTTTATTTCTCTTAGTTTGGCTGAAATAAAAATTACATACAGTTTTAAGCAAAAGCTTGGGCACCCCTGATAATTATTATTATTGCAAGGCATAGTCTGCTGGTCTTTCAAAGCAGCAATTTCATTTGGATATATATTATACCCTATGGAAAAAGCAACATTTCTTTTCGGACAACATTTATTTAATCAACACATGCAATGCAACTTAAATCATAACAAAAACAGACAGGTGCAAACATTTGAGCATCCAAACAGAATAATGATATCAATATTTTGAAGAGCCACCTTTTGCTGAAATAACCTGGAGATAACCTGTAGATGCTTCTTATAGCCAAGGATAAGTCGCTGAATTCTTGCTGAAGGGATTTGGGACATTCTTTCTTGCAAAATTTCTCCAGTTCAGTGCGGACGGTCATTTTCAAATAAATCCATAGATTTTCAATGATGTTTAAGTTTGGGGACTGGGATGGCCATTCTAGAACATTGTATTATGTCTGAGCATGAATTCCTTGGCAGATCTGGACCTGTGCTTTGGGTCATTGTCCTGCTGAAACATCCAACCCTAGCGTAAATTTAACCTTTTGACTGATTCCTGAACATTGTTCTTAAGAATCTGCTGATACTGGGTGGAATCCATGCGACCATTAACTCTGACAAGGTTTCCAGTACCTGTGCTTGCAACACATGCCCACAGCATGATAGACCCTCCACCATACTTTATAGGTTTTTCTTTGCCATGCAAAGCGCCAGTGGTTGTGACCAAATAACTTGATCTTAGTTTCATCTTTCCACAGTATATGTTTCCAAAATGATTCAGGCTTGTCCAGATGAGCCTTTGCATACATCAAGCAACTTTTCTTGTTGGCAGAATGCAGAAAAGGCATTTTCCACATCATCTTCCATTGTTCTTTGTGAAGAGTGCGCTGGACTGTGAAATGATGTACATTGGACATTATCAGCAGCAAGACGTTCCTGGAGCTTTTTGGAGGTGGTCTGTGGTTTGTCTGTGACCATTCTTTGCCTTTGCCGTTCAGATATTTTTCTTGACCTACCACATCTTTCCTTCACAAGAACTGTTCCTGTGCCCTTTCGTTGTCTTTCTATATTTTTGACTGTGGAGATAGAGACTTTAAACCTTTGTGATGGCTTTTTTTGTCCTCCTAGTTCATGTTGGTGAATTATCCTAGTTTTTAGGTCATTAGGAAGTTTTTTTTTAGGTTCCCGTGTTGCTACTTTCAGGTTGACAATAAGGAGAAGCACAACTAGCAATCAGCTATCTTAAATATCCATTTTCATGGTTGGTTGCACCAGTGTTGGGATTGTTAAGGTTCACCAAGTCACTCATAAGCATTAAGTGACTACAGGTTTGTTTTGAAATCCACACAAAAGAGAAGGTGGCCAAACTTTTGCACAGCCTATTTTTCAGTTTCAATTTAATTTCACACATCTCATTATTGCTACACTACAGATTTCTGTCTAAAAACATGACATTATCTAGCTTTCACTGGAAACCGAATGGCATTTCACTGTGATCTTCTCTTATAAAGAAAGATAAATACTAATATGCAGCCACAGAGGTGCCCAAACTTTTGCATAAAACTGTATATATAATCTTTTTTTCTATTATTATATTAAGATTAAATTGCACTTTAAGCTGAGTACTAGTATCTTGCAAAATAACTCAAATATTATATACTATCATCATGGGAAAGACAAAAGAAAAAGTTTTAATAAATAACTTCTAATAACCAATATGTTTAACCCTTATGTGCTGTTGGGGATGTTTTCATCCACTCTGGGGTAATTTTTGTGTCTTAACTTGGCCATAACTTTTTCTGTGTATCAGCTAGCAGAATGATTTTTGGTGACATCTTATTTTGACACATGATTTGAGAAAATACGTTGAATAAAAAAAACAACAACTCAATGATACACTCTGGGCAAATTTACTATTTTGTTTTATGTTGAGGGTTGAAAACATCCACTGAATTAAACTGTTATTTCCATAATTTCCAATTAATTTTTTTTGTTTTTCCATAAATCTGTTAATCAACCTCAGTCCTGATCAAAACTACTAAATTGTTTAGAAAATTACAGGATTTTTTTCTTTTATTCAATTTTTTTCTCATATCTTTTATTGCCAAATTCACAAATGATGTCACTGATTTGGTGAAAAAAACACACAAAATTATGTATTTCCAATATAAAAAGTAATTGACTGGATTTTTTTTTCTTATATCAAAGTCTTGAACATGTAAAACAACATTGGCTTTGATGCATTGTTTTTGATTGATTTAAATTTTTTCTCCCCAATTTACTGTTGGTGGCTTTTTTTCTTGCTCCATAGTCTTTCATCATAACCACATTTTTTGATTGCAAAACCATGACACCATATAATCCTGCATTTTTGATTGTTGGTGGTTTTTCCTGTTGGGAAGAGTAAATTTTTTTTTTAGTGTTGATCATCAGTTGGCACCATTAACCCTTTAGATAGGCCTGTGCAAAAAAATAAAATAAAAAAAAATCTCGGCTCTCAGAACTACATAGAGTAAAAAAAACAAAGACTGTGTATTTATGCACCATCAAATATGGTTATAATGGAAGTCAATGGGGCAAAAACAGCCACCAACAGTAAATTAGGGAGGAAAATTTTAGATCTAACAATACATCAAAGCCAATGCTGTTACTAATCGTTCACATGCCCAAGACTGTGATAAAAAAAAATCCAGTCCACAAATACTTTTTGTTTGTGTGTGTGTGTGTGTGTGTGTGTGTGTGTGTGTGGGTGTGGGTGTGTGTGGGTGTGGGTGTGGGTGTGGGTGTGTGTGTGTGTGCGTGTTTATCACCAAATCAGTGACATAATTTGTGAATTTGGCAATTAAAGAGTTAAAATCCTGTCATTTTTAAAAAGATTTAGTAGTTTTAATCAGGACTGAGGTTGATTAACCGATTTATGCAAAAAATGTGGAAAAAAATGTATCTGATGCATTTTTACAGCAGTTTAATTTAGTGGATGTTTTCATGTCGAACATAACAAAAGGGTAGTACATTTGAACTGTACATTTACAATTTTTAGTAATTTTGACTTCAAATAATTTTTTTTTGTTAATTTATGTAAATAATTAGTTTTTTTTAGCTCTCAGATTGAAACTTTTTGTCTTTTCATTATATTACAGGCCATTACAGTTCTGTTAAAAACTTTGCTTTAACCCTTCCACCAGCTTCCTATCCATCTATACCTTATTTTTGTGTGTAAAGGGCATGTGATCATTTCTTCATTTTATCTCTCGGTGGTGATGTTTTGTATGTATTTCTGCTGACCTAGTCGCTGTGATAATAGTTTTGTCAGCTGCACATCCTTTTGGAGGAAGAGCCTCTTTAGCCTCCAGACTGCTGGACAGCACAAATCTGCTTCTGCTGACAGACTTTTTAAAAGCTTGGCTTGGTTTTGCTGCATCATTGACTATGCTTACAGGCCACGCTCATGGATTATTAATAAAACTGATATGTTTCACTGTTGTCATGATTGTCCGAATCTTTGTGTTTGTATACATTTTAGTGCTAAAAGATCTTTCCTTTATGTTGCTTGCAAAGTAGGGGTGAGGGAAAATATCGATACACTAGTGTGGAGGTTTTCTGCAGCAATGTTATATTGATGCATTGATGCCAATATTGTATTATACAGTATTACAGTAAATGGTGGTGATATATTTTATTTATTTTTTTGTCCTTTTGGTGAGCAGGGTCACTTTCAGCATTCAGAAAGTTAATAAAATAAACATGGCATCATTGTGGAAAGATGGATACAACATTTAGGACCGTTTTTTAAAATTCACAACGGTAATAGTTTGATTGTGGTGTTTACATGTAATACTTCCACTCCCAACACAAAACTATAAAAAAAAAAAAACATCAGCGAAAAATCAATTTCATGTGTTTAATAGGACATTAAAAGACATTGAATTAGAGAAAGGCATGGAGATTATGTTAGTTTAAGAAGTATACATCCTATAATAATTTGTTAGTCTATAGCAGGGATCACCAACCCTATTCCTGGAGAGCAAATCTAAGTAAATTGAGTAAATTTAAGGCCTAATCTTTAGTAACTGATATAATATTAGTATGTTATATTATATCAGTTACTGAAGATTAGGCCCAAAAGGTGCCCTATAATGAAAATGTGGGTATACCAAGGCATAGAGTAATGAAAGATCAGGATATAGAAATGGACATACTGTGAGCCTCAGACACTGTTTTCTCATTCTCATGTAAGTTCTAGGAGTGTAAAACCCCGGTGGACAAAGGGCCAATCAGAAGACAAAACCAACTGTGACGAGAATCACTATTAAACAAAATATTTTAATTTGTGTCCAGAAGATTAACAAAGGTCTCAGGGGATTGGAACTACACAAGGATGAGTGATTAATAGCAAAATTAAACTTTTTGGGTGAACTAATCCTTTAAGATCTGTCAATTATAGGTCTACCACAAGCCTACACAGCCTAAAACAGCACAGAAGGGGGCTTAAATAATCTCAAATCAGGGAAACCTCTGAATAATCACATTCCAGTGTAAATATGACTTACCATGGCTGTTTTCAGGCATTTGCTTAGTTTTTTTGTCGGCTTTGAGGAAAAAGGGTAGTTTAAAATACCTCTTTTTCCTCATTTCCTCCATTCTTGAGCGTTCTTCCTCCAGTTTAACACTTTGTGGTGGGGGGATGTTACTGGAAAACTTGTCCTCAATGATAATGGTAGTGACAATCTTGGTCTTGCACCGTGGATTACTAAAACAACTGCGATTCAACGTCAAAACCACTACTAAAACCACTGCCACAACCATTACAAACCACCACCACAAATGCACTGAGCTCTATACGATAATGCATGGCTTTACATACAGCTTGGAATGCATTCTAAATGATGTGATAAACGATCTACTGTAACTATGGTAACAAGACACTTCTTTGAAACATATTCTTTTAAAGAGAAATGACCAAGGATACATGAAAAGTACATAAAAACAAATGTCAGCTGGATAAATTCCTTTATAAGCAACAAAAGCTGTTTTATTTTTGAGTAAAAAAATAATTAATTAGAATTGATATATTTGATGACAGAGGACTAATAAAAGGTTTTGTCAAACCCAAATCCAATTTTCAATTCAACCTTTCAAAAGTACAATGCTTGAATTATTTGAATAATATTATAATTATTATACACTGTAAAACACAACAGTCAACTTTATTAACTGAAATGAGTGTAGTTAACTCAAAATATACTAAAAGTTAATTAGGTTTGAAATATACTTGCGGTGGTAGCCGGAGTGAAACACCATTTACCCACATCACATAAATAGTTAACTATATGCGACAAACAAAACAATTTCAATGTTAACAATTTTATTTATTAAGAAACTGTTATTAACTGTTTCTTTCACTGGGTTAAAGTTAAAAAAAGACTTTTGAAACAAAGAAAATCAACTGTTTCTCTTACTTTTATGCTATTCAGGAGCCATGTGCACCCACTGACAGGTAAAATCTGCTTTTCTCTCTCTCAAGTTCAAAGTTTAATCCAGTCATTTCGTTTTATAAGGATGTAGCAAAGAGTTGTTTAGATTAAAGATTGAATTATTAAATGTTTCGCTTGCTCCTGCGACCGTGTGTCTGCAGTCAGCTGTGAAAGCAAAAGACAGAATCCTTTTAGGATTTTAGGAAACATTTTAGGAGATTTTAAAAAATCTGGTCGCACTAATTTTTTTAAGTGGCTATAAGGCGCGTTTCTATGTGTCTGCAGAGCACGCTGTCTGTGGGACTGTTGACAGGTCTCATGCACACACAGAACAAAACAGGTAAACGAGAGAAGATTTTCCACTTAATCGATCGTGGATGTTTGGTTATATTAGGTGGAAAAAAAAGTATAAAAGGATGACAATAATAGTCAGAATAAATTTCTCACTAAATATACTTGGGAGGCCGTTAATATACCTAGGCGGCACGCCAAAGTAAAGTCTGTGTGTGGGAAGCACTGATTTGCATACATTTTATCATTTGCTGCAATAAAATTAAAGCAAGATGCATATACTGAGAATTGTAAAAAAAAAGGTTTAAAGATGTTGGCAAAGAAGTCATTTGAGGGCATAACTTGAAAAAGTTGAAAAAAGTTGATGGATTCAACACAGGCTCTTTTTGTGATTATAGCAAAAACTTATTTTGAAATAATGTACGCTTGTCTGCAGTTTTTAGGTAAAATTATAATTACGGAGCATTTAACACCAACAAATTTTGTTCCTTTTCACACCATTGATAATTACAGGGACATTATTGACGAATAAATAATTACTTTCATACAGTTCTTTGCACAACACCAAATAAATAGCACAAAACTACTTTAAAATGCTTATGATTTGTAATGTAATACGTTTACCTCACCTGTTAATCTCCGTATGGATAACTTTTCTGGCATGGTCAGTTTGCTTGGTAGCTATGGTGTTGTATTTGGGATGCAAAGCTCTAAGTTTCGAGTCTAGTGAAGTATGGTTCCACAAAACAGGGCAAAGTAATGTAAAACCATGGTACAACTACAGTAACTGGGATGCAATTTTCTCTTGCGTTTGCTTTAAAAACACTTTTTTAGGCTTTAGGTCTGTCTATTCAAAGGTAATATGTATGAAAAGCCCCACCTTTACATGGAAATGTACAAGAATGTCATGTTAATGACACATATTACAAAAGTAAAGTGTTTTAGGTTTGTAAAAAGGTGGACAACGCCCTCTAGTGGGTTTGTCATTAGGGGCTTCAACAAAACATTGCTGAAGCAACATATTTTACGCAAAAATGTAGCACGAGTGTAATATTATATCGTAACACGAGTATCGTGATAACATTGTATGACCAAGGACAAGTACCCATATTCATAATGTGATTTGTTTGTTATTTGTGTTTGTTTTTCAGAATCCAACTTGGCGAAGCTTAGATTTTGCCATGCTACCAGACCTCCTGGACACGTCGGTTTCGTGTTTTGTAGTGAGAATATGGGGTGGGAGAGAAGAACACTACCAACTGCTTATTGAGTGGAAAGTCAACCTCGATGGTCTTCGATTCACAGGACAGCAGGTATATGTGCAGTCGAATATTCAGCATGCATTTACACTTACTTTTTCCTTGCTAACATTTATATGTACAGTTGAAGTGTGTGTGTGTGTGTGTGTGTATATATATATATATA
>CAIGQZ010001492.1:18910651-18921874 GCA_903798205.1 Danio tinwini | reverse complement strand
ACACACACACACACACACACACACACACACACACACACACACACACAAATGATTGATCACGGCCCGGCTCGGCTCGGCCCGAAGATAGTGGTGGGAAATATAATGTCTGGGCCAAGTCTGGGCTCAGGCTCGGGCAGAGAATCTAAACTCTAGTCCTTGGTGCATAAAATGCAAGTTAGTGGAGGGTCATTGGAAATGTGTGCCTCGGCCTACATTTTTACGAAACTTAAACTTTGTCAAACTCGGTTATGTTCTATTTAGCACAGGATCATTGGGAAAATGTACCCTGGTGTACCCTCGCAGGTACATATTGCTGCATTTTATGTGTAAACCAAACACGGGCCGTTAATTGCTTACATCAGTATGGGCAGTTTTTTTTTTATTTGCTCAGTAGCTCATCGCGAATGGCACTAGACTTGAGAGGCGGAAAAAAAACAGACCAGAGTTCGAGTCCAACGAAGGACAGTTCCAGAAACCAGGAAAAACTAAATGCAAAAAAGCAGCATGAGGTTGCGTGAGAAGCACTCGGCCGTGATGGATTTTCTCTAGTTTGCTTTTGAAAACACTGTCAGTTGTGTTTAAGGAAAGGGGTGTGTGGGTCAGTTAGATATCAAACTGATATTATTGACGACAACAATATTATACCAATATAATGCACAGCGACAAGTTGACCTGCTTCTCCCATGGATGCATGTGAGAAGGACGTTAATATGCACAGAAATGTACACAGCAACCTCTGGTAAATTTACGAGTAATGTCACGTATGAGAAAATGTGCCTGAGTAATGAATTTGAGATTGTCAAAAATGTACACGCTGCTTTCTATTGGATTTGTGAAAACGAAAACTTTAAAAAAGGTAGTCCAGGGTACATATTTGTCAGTTCTCAAAAGGTAGTCCTGGGCACATATTTCCAATGATATTTTAGATGACATATCCACTGTAGGACGCAGACTACATTTTTTTCAGATTTGAAAAACATTACTTGTGGTTTCATTGCATGAGGCTCCTCAGCCAAAAGCTCTGTATATTTTGATTCACCTTAAAGAAGTGCCTTATAAATTTGTGAATCAAACTGTATTGGCTTTGCTGTGCGTCTTTGATTTACTATGAAGGACCAATTCATAGACTCGGCTGTTTGTAAAATATAAATCCAAAATAATTTACATTCAAAGTTTGACATTTTTCTCTTTGTATGCAAGTAAAACTGATAATAATACAGAGAGAAGAAAAAGTGTGTGTGTCTTTGTAGCTCATTGGCAAAATCTCCTGGTTGTCGTATTCTGTGTTGAATGAACGGATGGCGGCGGGTTGTTATCAGCGCTGAGGAAACATTTGCTTTTGATTGACATCGCATTCTCAGCGATTAACTCAACCTGACAAACTTTAAGTAGGAATAATACAGAAGAGTAAAGAGGAAAAATGAAAAAATCTGAGTAGTTGGTCTTGTAATAAAATGAATCATTAATCAGAAGAGAAATGTTTCCTCTGCATGTGCAATTTATGCTGCTCCAGGGCGTACAGGCCATCCGTCATGTTAGAACAAGCCACTGGTGGAAAAATAGTGGCCATTCTGTGATCTAAATCAGTCAAAGGGCCGTTGTATGCAGTGTTTTCTTTTGCATTTTGTTTTATGTTTGTGTTGTAGGCTTCTGTCTATGGAGAAAGGTGTTTGCAGTCTGTGGCCTCACTGGTTCTTTGGTTTTTAGTTCCTTCCTGTACTTTCTAATACAGGAAATGTTCCCAGCAAGGCTTATGCAGGCCAAAGGAAATTCCTGCTTGCGTATGAATTCAACTTTTTATCTCCCATCAACCCCTCACTGCTGGTTCACACTGGGAATAATCAACACTTGCTTTCTAAAGTCTTTTTTGAGGTCGGAGAGCTGTCTTAACTAGACAAGTATTCCATGTATCATGGCTAAATACACAGCTTTTTAAAAAATTTTTATAGTTGTTTAAATTTAGGTCTTTGACATAAATCAGTCAGTCTAATGGTTGAGATAAAAATAAAGAAAAGATTTTTGTGTATTTCCAAAGTAAAATACAAGAATTGAAGCACATATGGACACAAGTTTAAAGAAAATAAGTCACAAAATCTGTCATTTTAGGCAGCAAATATTTTAAATAAATGTCCCAACCCACTTCATTGTCTGCTGGAAGATGAACCGTTGCCCCAGTCTGAGGTCAAGAGCACTCTGGAGCAGGTTTTTATTCAGGATATCTCTGTCGATTGCTGCATTTATCTTTCCCTCTATCCTGACTAGTCTTCCAGCTCCTGCTGCTGAAAAATATCCCCACAACATGATGCTGCTACCACCAGGCTTCACTGTAGGGATGGTATTAGCCTGGTAATGAGTGGTGCCTGGTTTTCTCTTAACGTAACGCCTGGCATTCACTCCAAAGAGTACAATTTTAGTCCCATCAGACCAGAGAATTTAGTTTCTTATGGTCTGAGAGTCCTTCAGATGCCTTTTGGCAAATTCCAGGCGGAGAGTGGCCTACGTCTGGCCACTCTACCATATAGGCCTGATTGGTGGATTGCTGCACAGATGGTTGTCCTTCTGTAAGGTTCTCCTCTCTCCACAGAAGAATGCTGGAGCTCAGACAGAGTGACCATCGGGTTATTGATCACCTCCCTGACTAAGGCCCTTCTCCCCCGTTAACTCACTTAGATGGCCGGCCAGCTCTAGGTGGTTCCAAACATCTTCCACTTATGGATGATGGAGGCCACTGTGATCATTGGAACTTTCAGAGCAGCAGAATTTTTTTCTGTAACCTTCCCCAGCCTTGAGACTTGAGACAACCCTGTCTCAGAGGTCTACAGACAATCCTTTGTCTTCATGCTTGGTTTGGGCTTTGACATGCACTGTCAACCCTGGGACCTTATAAAGACAGGTGTATACCTTTACAAATCATGTCCAATTAACTGAATTTACCACAGGTGAACTCCAATTAAGCTGCTGAAACATTTCAAGAATGATCAATGGAAACAGAATGTACTGAGCTCAACTTGTAAATACTGATGTACATGTGATTTTTCAGGTTTTTTTTTTTTTTTTATAAATTCTTTAATTTTTTTAATTCTTAAATTCTTTTTAAATTTTTTAATAAAATCTTTTTTCACATTGTCATTATGGGGTATTGTGTGTAGAATTTTGAGGAAAGAAAGTGTTATTGTTGTTATTATTATTATCTTCATCACAATGTCATAATATATTCATCATCATTCAAGACTCTAAACGTGCAAAGCTTTTTCTTGACAGGTTATATTAATTTTTGTCAATTATTGCATCTGAAAATTTAATAATAAAGAAATAAATCAAACAAACCAACAAAAGTAACAATTAATAAGGAATAACAGAATCCATAAAACGTATACAAATGTATCCATAAGAAAATTGTTATTACTATTTTCGTTATTATCATATTATTATTCATTCATTCATTTTCCTTCAGCTTAGTCCCTCATTTATCAGGGGTCGCACACAGCGGAATAAATCACAAACTTATCCAACATATGTTTTACACAGCAGATGCCCTTCCAACTGAAACCCAGTACTGGGAAACATCTATACACACACTCATTCACACTCAAACACTATGGCCAATTTAGTTTATTCAATTCATCTATAGCGCATGTCTTTGGACTGTGGGGGAAACCGAAGCACCCAGAGGAAACCCACGCCAACACGGGGAGAACATGCAAACTCAACAGAGAAATGCCAACTCACCCAGTCGGGACTCGAACATGTGACCTTATGAGATGACAGTGCTAACCACTGAGCCACCGTGTTGCCTTATTATTATTATTATTATTATTATTATTATTATAATTACTGTCATCATTTTATACTCCCAACAAACATAGTTTCTTATCGACCAGTTTTTGCCACTCTATAAAACAGTATAATATTGTAAATATAACAATAATCTTAAGTAAAAGTTGAGTGTTGAGTGTATACGCCATTTGCAGTTTTATTTATATAATACCTCCAGATGACATCATTGATGCAGGCACAGCACAGATCGCCTTCAAGCTTACCGTACTGATTTTTTCTTTATTTTTAAAGACTTGGACTTGTACTGAAGCAGCAAACGCAGAACAGAGGTGGTGTTGTAGAACAAAGCTCAGCGGCTACAGTCTGACCCCGTGGTTTCGGCTGTGATTATAAGGCCTTCCTGATTTTAGCAGCTTTCAGCAGGTCGACGGGTCGTTCGCTCCCCCGCTGAAGGCCATGGTTCTGGACCGGATTATCGGGTACGGCTTTAACAGCTGGGTTCACGCCGGACCCCCGAAACCCTTAAGCAACAACCCAGAGCACCGGTAACGCCTGCCATGCCTTGCGGAAAAACAAACACAGCCTTAATCTCCGCATCGCCCTCTGAAAAATGGATGTTGGTGTTTTGGTCTGTCAGGGCTTTGTGGGAGACTGTGGTAATAATAGTGTTGAGAAGGCATGAGGGGATATTGGAGAACCGCTTGTATAGGAGCCTTATATAAAGTGATAAAGTGCATCTCTCCATCACCTTATGAGGTCTGCAGTTTTCTTAGTTTTTTGAGGAAAAAGCTGAATGCTGCTTTTATTCAGCAGGAATCTATTTGGTCGATCAAATTTGCCCATTTGAGTATTAGAAAGGTTTAGGTTTCAAAATAAAATGCTGCTTTTTTTAACATACTGTTCATAAAAAAAATCCTGAAATCAAATCAAAGATCAGCTGTTTACACTGATCTTTGATCATGTTTCTTGAGCAGCAAATTAACATATTTCTTATAACCAGTATTGTGCTATAGTTACTGAAAAATAGTAACTAGTTACAGTTACTAGATGCTTTATTCAAAAAGAAACTCAATTACTTTATTGATCACTTTTTCGCCAAAAAGTAAATCATTACTGTTCAGTAATTTATTAAAAATTGCTTTAGTAATTTTTGAGTTACTATTCCAAAGAAGGTTTTTAATTCTCCCATTAATGCCCTTATAACGTTATCTAAGTGCTGCATGGAGAACATACTGTTGAACTTCAGTTTTACTTAATTTGCATTCTCACAACTAAACCACAAGACAGACTTAAACAAATTGTAATTTTTAAACACTAATTTATTTAAGTCAGACCAGCAGCACAAAAATGAAAAAATATCACAAAATGATAAACCAGCTAAATAATATATTTAGAAACAAAAAAGCAAAAACTAAGGTTGCTTCAGCATCATAAACGTTTGTATTTAACCCTTAAACATGTTCCTTCACAGCTTGAGTATAAAAAACTTGAAACACACGCAAAACCTTTATGAAATAAATTAATGAAACTAATCTGAATTATCATTCAGAATCAATTTGGTGGAACTCAGCACCAAAAAAAAAACTGTTATTATAGACAACCATAAATGTTACGCATTTTAAACAAAAAAAAAACATAACAGCTGCTCAAAAATGAAATCAGAGCAATTATCAAACTAACCACAAATTAAACATGGTATGTCAACAACTTATGGAAAGTTAACCATGTATATATTAAGTGCAAAATCTGCTGTTGTATAACAGCTATAAAATATGTAAAACAATAAAAAAAATAAATCACAGCATTTTTTTCTGAGCAAGACAACACTATACATTTTAAATACCATGTTCTTAAAATATAACAGAAATGTGTCACTGTGTCTACCAAACTAATCAATATTTTTATACAAATAAAAATTTGTATAATTCTTCTGTCACGTCTTCAATTTGTATAATTAGTTTCTGTCACGTGCACACTCGTGCGCATTCGGTCTCTCTCACAAGCACACTTGGCCTCTTTTGTGCGCACTTGGTTTCTCTTGTGCGCATTTGGTCTCTCTTGCGCACATTCTGTCTTTCTTCTTTTGCTTGACTTTTGTCCAGTCTAGCACCTCATACATGACACGTATTCTTTACCTTGGTTGGTTGGCCTCCACCAATCCCACAATGCGTCGCCGCTGTAAACAGGAAAATGTGGGCTAGACTGCAGCCAAAATTAATCAGCTTACCAAGTAACGGATAAACGTATTAAAAAAGTGATGCGTTACAGTATTAGTTACTGTCAAAAGTAATGCAGTTACAGTAATGCATTACTAGTAACATGTTCTTGTCCAACACTGCTTATAACATCTCATCTAAGGATCACGTGGCACTGAAAAGTAATGGTGCAAATGTAAATTAAAATATCTATAGGCTTTTACTAATTTGTAATATTTCTATATTGTATTTATTATTATTATTATTATTATTAGTAGTAGTAGTAGTAGTAGTAGTAGTAGTAGTATTAGTAGTAGTAGTAGTATTTTTACTCCTGTATATGTCGATATTGAACAGATAATTGATTGTAATTAAAGAATCTGCTTATTTTGTGCATTTATTTATTACATTATTTCAGACATTTATAAAAAATTTTAAGCCTTTTCAAAACTAAATTTTTAACACATTTTATTTAACAGTGCAGAAACTACACATGCTTTACATGTAAATCTTGAATTCAGAAAATGGCATAAACCTATACTGACATAATTTTTAATTAATAAATAATCAAAATATTGTATTATTAAAAAAAATAATATAATAATAATAATAATAATAATAATATATAAAACATAGTCAATATTAAACAGTTTTTATAGAAATAGGTGAAAAGTCTTTATATATTTCAGTTTTAAATTTGAATCTAGAATTAAAATCTTAGCATTAAATATTGCATCCTTTTACAACTACAATTGACCCATACATTTGTTAAAACATACTTAATGGGAAAAAAAAGATCCAAAATACTGGACAGGGCGAAGATGAACATTAAGAAAATTATGAAATTCAGCTCAATTCTAAAAAAGGAAGTGTCCTACATTTTAGTGAGAATGAAATCCTGTTTATATCGACATCAGTCTACATGAAACTTTCACGTAGACCATGTTCCTTTAGTACTCCACATTCAATTCTCCTTTGGCATATGCTGTAGAGGTGAACGTATGCTTAATGTTTTTCCCTGTCTGTTGCTTTGAATGGTCGTAATGTTTTAATACAAATTTATGTAAAGCTCATAATGGAGCTCGGTCCCGAAGCTGTAGTAATGTCTGGTCAGCTGGATTTGAGTAACTCCTCGCTGTGAGTTGGAGAGCCTGAACATTTTGCAGGCCTATCTGCAGCTTACATGATCTAAGATGCAGATCTAGACCTCCTGTAGCTGGCTTTTCCAGAAAGATTTTCCCCGTTTGGTCCAGTTACAGAATACAAGAAAAAATGAATGCTTTTTGGCTCACATTAAGAAATTGCATTGATTTGTTGATTAATCAGCATGCTTGTGATTTGTCTCAAAAGGCAGTATGTAATATTGGTCAATTTTTTATAAAAAAAATACATTTTATTAAAGTTACATATGATTTTTTTATGTTTGAACAATAACTAGCATAAATGTTTGGGTTTAAAAATAAATTATTATATAAATTTTTTTTTTTTACTCTATTTAGGAAGTGCCCATGTTAACAATGTCATTATGGCCAGTAGTGCACAGTGGAACTAATACATAATAATCCAGAGGAAAAATACATAATTTAATGGCTGGTAATTTAATATGTTTTTTTTTATTAATAATGCTGACACTAAAAATAAGCATTTTGTGGCTGATACAGACATAACCGCCAGTATATTGTGTGCCGCTCTTTGCAATGGCATCAGTTTTACCAACTTTTCTCGATATGTCGCCAACACAAACCAACCGGATCGGTTCACTAAAAAAAATACTGGGTTTCACACAATCGATTTGTGTTGGGACAACATGAAGGAAATAAGTTAGCTTGTTAGTTTTTACAAACTTGAGTGTATTGAACATAAAACAATTAAGCTGTTCCAAAAAAAAAACCTCAAGAATTGTTTTGTTTTAGTTTGTTTTAAATAAGTTGTTAGAACAAACAATATGCTGTATATCAATATCTTTTTATTCCCATCTCAATACACACAAGAATACTACAGAGTTTGTGCTTCTTATCATGTTGTTTTTTTGAATATTGTTTTGGACATCTCCTAAATAGTTGTATTTCTATTCAATGTCAAAAACACTTATATATTTTTCTTAATATAGCATCAGCTTTGTTCTTAGTGTCTGCCATGCCTTGTTGAAGAATCCAATCCCTCTAAACCCCGCCTTTCTGTGAGCCTACTAAACTCTGATTGGTCAGTTTGCCCAGTCTGTTTTGAAAGCAGGCCACTTACAGTGAATTGGAAAATAAATAGTCATTATCGGAGCTTCTCCAGACACCTCATCGGTACTTGATATGAACCGTAACAATGACGTTGGTTTTACTGTATCAAGTCAATCCAATGCCCTCTTCCTGCTGGCACTTCAGGGCCACTTTCTTTCTTTCGAGAGACAGTAACTTGGTGATATTTATTGTTCAAATTAAGCCTTGCGAATATGACAAACCCTTATTTTTTTAAATGTTTTATTTATTTTTTGGGTTAGGGCAAGAACTTTGTATTGAACATAGATTACAATATGCAAACATGAGAATATACAACACAATTTCAATTACAAGTACAATAACCAAAATGAAAGAGAGGAATAAAAGGTATAAGACAATCATACTAATAGCTTAAGATTCACGCATAAACCAAGTAACAAATGAAATATAATGTTTCATATCTTAAGTAACAAAGGATTTGGTCAAGATGAAACTAGGGCTGGGCCAATAAACGATATTATATTGAATCGCGATAAAATGTATGTAAATAAGCTCTATCATTGTATTCATTGTAATAAAAACAATGATAAGCTCTGGACGTTTTTACTTTATATTGATCTAAGAGCCAATCACACAGCAGAAATGTGCAACAATGGGAATCTAAAAGTGTGTTGATATTAGAGATGTAACTTTTTTTGGTCATCGAAAATTTGTCATCTAAATATGTTATGACATTTAATGGATCCTCAAATTTTTATGGCTTCAGTCATTGTTGGGGTATTCTTTTAAATCTGGAAGCATTAACAACTTGTATCGAAATATATATCGTTGTCATTCAATATGGAAAAGTAATAATTATCAAGATTGCATTTTTTCCATATCGTCCAGCCCTAGATGAAACCATTATTGAGCAAAAGGAATGAGCATGGTCAAGTGTAATAGTGTGATGTGCACATCAATATAGCAGCATTTTTTTATGACACTGTATAACAATAATTAATATTTTTACAGTACTGTGATAGTTGGGCTCAAGGTTGGCGTGGGGGTAGGCATTAAAAATACTATTTATTGGGTAGTTGAATAGATAGCATAAATAATACCCGGTACAGCTACTGTTTTTACAGTACTGTGATGGGTGGGGTGGGGGTAGACATTAATGAAAAACAATAAAGGGGGAATTTAATACATAATATAAATAATTCTCATTAACTACCGGCCACAACCATATCTGTTCTAGCAACAACCCAGGAACAGGGTTGGTGACCCCTACATTAGACTATTTGTGTAAGCACTGCTATTTTGTTTTTAGCGCCACTTTTTAAGTACTCTAATCGATTGTATTTTCTAATTTTACCAGATAAATCCATGCTTATTCTCATTCTTAAGACTTGACACATTGACAAAACAAACCAACTTAACTACAGAGTTACAACTAAAGCTTAAATCTATTTACATTTCAGGCTGAATCCCTTCTAATTGCAGACAATATCTCTACTTATCGTCCACCTTGATCTTTGCCACTTTCAAAAACACCTACTCCAAGATGTATTTTTAAATGGGGATCTTATTGAGCAGAAATGAGCACCGATGATGTAAGGGCGAGGTGTGGAAAGGGATCGCTCGTACTCTGCAAACACCAGGAAGGAATGTCAGAGCCCAAAATATTTCCATTGAGCACAATCTTATCAGCTCCTCCAGCACTGGAGACAATGGCGATCTCTGAGGTGTGTGGAGACGCAGGCGTGTGTTGACATTCTCCTGCTCTCAGCGGCAGGTACGGTTCACTGTCCATAACAGGCTTGTTTGTTTGCTTTTCCGTTCAGGCTCACATCCCTGCCAGTTGTTTTTGCTCTGGATTTTTTGCGTGTCGTGTCACTTGCTCATTGTGCAACAAAAGTTTTTTTTCCCTCCTTTTTTGTGTGTAAAAGATATATGGATGTAGGTGCACTGATGTGGTGTGTTTTTGTGAGCACCACCCAACATAGATAGAAAATAGCAAATTTTCATTTCCTGTAGGTCTTAGTACACGATGTAACTACATAAAAATAGAGCTTTAAATAGGAAAAATGCTAATAGTCAAGATGCTAATTGTCTAATCCCATTCAATGATGTATGCTAGGCTAAAAGTGCTCCCGCTACACTTTGAGATGGCTGAATGGATTCAAAAATGGTAAACTCAACTTTTTAACTCTAGGTGACTTGTAAAATAAGTATAGTTACCAAAAAGTGGAATGTTCCTTTAAATATTTAAACAAATAATCCAAAATAATGAGTAAAGCAAAGACATTTCGAATGTCTTAGAAGATAACAACTTTTCTTTTTCTGTAGGTCTTTGTACACATAACTACAGAGTTAAGCTTTTAATAGGAAAACTATCAAAAAAAAATATTTTTTTTTCTGAGCGAGATGCTAATAGTCTAATCCGATTCAATAATCTATGCTAAGCTAAACTAAAAGTGCTATGCCACACTCTGAGATCAGCTGAATGGGTTAAAAAATGATAAAACTCAGCTTTTTTTATCTCCAGGTGACTTTTAAAATGAGCCTATTTCCAAAAATGTGGAGTGTTCCTTTAAATATTTAAACAAATAATCCAAAATAATGAGCAGAGCAAAGAAATGATTTTTTTCTTGCACTCTGGATTTTAGAAAATAGCAACTTTTCTTTTCCTGTAGGTCTTAGTACACAATGTAGCTACAGAAAAGTCGAGCTTTAAATAGGAAAAATTATCAAAATAATATTTTTTTTTATGAAGGAGATGCTAATGGTCTAATCCGATTTAATGATTTATGCTAAGCTAAGATAAGCTAAGTGCTTCTGCCAGATCCAGAGATTGGCTGAATGGTTTAAAAAATGGTAGAACTCAACTCTCTGGTTTGTGCAGTGCTCCATTAAATATTTAAACAAATAATCCAAAATAATGAGTAGAGAAAAAAACTTTTTTAACAAATTGTGTTTTTCAAGTTGCTTACATTCTGGATTTTAGAAAATAGCAACTTTTCTTTTCCGTAGGTCTTTATACACAGCGTAACTACAAAAAA
>CAIGQZ010001492.1:18895664-18910251 GCA_903798205.1 Danio tinwini | reverse complement strand
CTTGCACTCTGGATTTTAGAAAATAGCAACTTTTCTTTTCCTGTAGGTCTTAGTACACAATGTAGCTACAGAAAAGTCGAGCTTTAAATAGGAAAAAGTCTCAAAATATATATATTTTTCTGAACGAGATGCTTATGGTCTAATACGATTCAATCATGTATGCTAAGCTAAAAGTGCTTCCGCAAGACGCTGAGATTGGCTAGATGGGTTCAAAAATGGTAAAACTCTGTTTAGCTGTTTAACTCTGGGTGATTCGTAAAATGAGCCTATTTCTAAAAAAAAAAAAATGGAGTGCTCCTTTAAATATTTAAACAAATAATCCAAAATAATGAGCAGAGCAACTTTTTTCAAGTTGCTTGCACTCTGGATTTTTTCGTGTCACATCACTTTCTCACTTTGTGTTTTAGTTTTTTTTTTTTGTGAAGGATACAGGTGAACACATGTGCTGTGTTTTTGTGAGCACCACCCAAAATATCGGGTTTTTTTGTGTGTGTGTTATCTCTGATTTATGTACTGTGATTATAATTATTAGCCTACAGTGAAAAGCATATCAATCAGTGACACTTCAGATATAATTATACCAGTGCAATACTTTTTAGCAGGTTGATTGTAACATTATTTTCAACCTTTAAGTAATTTAGACATGATATGCTAGCAGCTCTTTGTCTTTTTGACTGTGTGTGACCTGTGTCTCCAGGAGGGGAAAGAGGATGTGTAGGAATGGCAAAAACAACAGAGGACTGGCTGTCACCTGATATGAGGGCATTTATCAGCATTTGTGCAAACAGAAAAAGAGACAGAAAACATTTTTTATCCCTTAGTTTTGTAGATACCAGCGAGACAGACTGTATTTCATTTCCTTTCTTTGTCTTTACACACACACACACACACACACACACACGCACGCACACACACACACACACACACACACACTCATACACACACAACCTGATTTATGGAATGTTTCGTAGAAGCAGCTGCTTAAAGGGACAGTTCACCCAAAACTGTAAATTCTGTCATCGTTTAGTCACTCTTCACAAAAAGATATTTTGAGGAATTTTGTAAAGCGATAATCTTTGACTTGCATAGTGTTTTTTTTTTTTTACTATGGATGTTGATGTTACTGTTTTTTTGTTGTTTTTGTTTAGTTTTTTTTGCTTTCTTCAAAATATAGTTTTTTTTGTCCAACAGAATATAGAAACTCATAAAATATATAAATAGTGAGTAAAGTTTCATTTTTGGGTGAACTATTAAAAAAAAAGGTGAAAGGATTTAATTTTATTTAATTTTATTTAATTTTTTTTAATTTATTTAATTATTCATTCATTTTTTTTTTTGGCTTAGTCCCTTTATTAATCTGGGATCGCCACAGTGGAATAAACCGCCAACTTATCCAGCATATGTTTTACGCAGCGGATGACCTTTCAGCTGCAACCCATCACTGGGAAATTTATGTTATATATTAAAAAAAATAATACATTTTTTTTTTGTTTGGTTTTATTATTGTTTTATTATTATTTTGTTAATATTTTGTACCTTTTTGATTTGAGTAATTGAGCTAGATAAGTTAACCCTTATTAGGGTTGGGTTGCATCAGCAACCCACTGGGGGAAAATATACACTTAGGCCTCGTTTACACTAATACGTCTTAGTTGTAAAATGCCATTTTAGAACGAAAACGATCCACGTCCACACGTCCGTATGTTTCATCTAGCATTTTTAAAAAGCCCTCCTTCCACACTATATGCACAAGCAAGTATTTCAACGCACATCACATGACCACACACACACACAAACACGCACAAACACGCACAAACACACACACATACACACTCTGACATGCGCTGCAGCATATGCGCACATCTGAGCTCCAGGCAGTCAGCGGGCGCTTTAAGAACAAAACCCCAGAGTGCAGTGCACGTTGGACCGTTTATCAAGGAAGTACCTCTGGATCGTGTCTCACTATAGTTGTTAAACCTGATATTAATCTTGTCTCTATCTAACAACTATTCTGTCTTTTAAATCTATCAGGTTACGTGTCACAGCGTCAGTACACTGTGTCAGTCTTTCACTTTCATGTACTTAGTAATTTTAGCGAAAACCTCAGATACTGTTGGTTGGTTCCTGTTGGTTGTGCACCTTTTTTACCAACCAAGTTTGTCGACGCCATTATAACAACACACATCACTCTGCCTATTTAAAAAGTGATTGACAGGTGGTAATTTGTGTGCAACTTATCTTTATTTATTTATGATTTGGTTATGGGTAATGGTTTGATTTGGTTATGGTTATGGTAGGCTAATAATAAATCATTCATTATGAATTAAGTAAGTATTCATAAATAATGACAATGACACTACAATGCCATCATCCATCACAATGTTTCACATTAGACATCGTATGCCAAATTGGTCGACACTACTCAATATACCGGTAGGTTTTGCTTTCTGAAATAACATTCAGTATTAATTAAAACATTACTCAAAATTTTAAAATTTGTAAGATAATTGATTATTTTTTTTTCTGATATTTAAGCATTTTTCCATAATTTGTTTTGCTAATATCAGATTCACAGTTTAATTTATTTAATGTACATATTATTATTCATTATTATTTCAATTATTATAATAATATTAGAAATAATATAAAACAGTATAATAATTTAGTTTAGTTCAATTTTATTATTATTTTAGTGTTCATATTTAACAAAAATTTGCTATTATTTTTATTTTCTTTTGCTGTTTATTTTTTTAGAAACTGGTCAAAACATACAAAAAAATAGTTACTTTTAATTTAAAATGTAGTTATAAAAAATTAAATTATAAAAAAACTAATGCACATAACTAATACAGATTATTTATAAATACTGTAACAGTATATAAATACTAAAAGAAAGATATGGTAGGGACAAGTTGTAGAAAATGTGAACTAGTTTATAAAATAAAATGAAAATCCTTTGTTTTTGCAACATGTAAATTAATATTATAAAATATCATAGCAGCTAAAGGTAAAAACACTGATAAAAAGTTTTGAAGACAAAACGAAATTACAATTAAACAAAGAAAAAAGCAAGCATAAGATGTCTAGAAGTTTTTAAGAAGACACATCGAGAAGAAAAGGCAGCAAGAAATGAACAGCAGTAAGTTTAATATGTGTTTGTATCTTGCAGTGGGCTGTTTAAGATCTTCATCTTTACCAGCAGCAAACGATGCCACATTTGGGCAGCAGAATGTAATTGGGATTGACAAGCTCCAGTCTTTCTAGGCCATTTAGAATATGACATAAGGTGGCCGTCAAAACCTCCCAGAGTGCATCTTTGTTCTTGTCGTGATGCATCTGTGTGTCTTTGTTTTCATTTGCTGTTGTATCTTCCGTCTGGCTTTACAAGGCTGCTCTGCTGTCTTGCAAACAAACACTAGTGGAGATTTATTTGGTTGTCAGTGAACGATAAATACATAAACACGCAAGAGGTAAATGTGGGAGAGAAAAGTTAAAAAAAAGTAGAAAAAAACCCAATGTTTACAATAACGCGTCTCTGTTCTTGTTCCAGCGACTCTGTGATGAATTAATTTGTGTCTCAGGTCATGGAGTTAACGCTTTTCTAAAAAAAAAAATTATTTTCTTTTTTTTTTGCATGCTGTATTATGTCTCTAAAAAAAGAGTAACATTTTTTTAAATTAGCTGTGAGATAAAAAAAAACATGATGTTATCATGTATAGTTTAATTTTAATTGTAATTTTATTTATTTATTTTGTTTTTTTCGCGTAAAAAAAAAGAAAAAAATTTTAAAAACCCCCCCCCCCCCCAAAAAAAAAAGTTCTTAAGTCACTTATAAATCTCAAATGAATGACCACAATATTTCTAAAAGTCCTAAGATAAAAATTTATTCTTTCAAAAAGTAAGTAAATAAAATAAATAAATAAATAATTAAATAAATAAATAAAAAAAAGCTTTTGGAACAAGTGCTGTTGAAAAAGTATTTTGCTGTATGTTTATTTTTATTTTATTTTATTTTATTTCATTTTATTTTCACATACATTCTAATCTCATTAGTTATAGCAGAAAGCTAGTAAAACACTCACCAAAAACAAGTTCCTAAGTCAGTTAGAAATCACAAATAAATGATGACAATATTTTTTAAAAGTCCTAAAATAAAATTGAATTCCTTAAAAAAAATTTATTAATTAATAAAAAAATAGAGTAAGCGCTGTTTAAAAAGTGCTACTATCTTTTGCAGTTTATATGCTTTATTATATATTTTTTTGCATACATTGTAATCTCAGTCACAAGAAAAGGAAAGTCCTAAAATAAAAATAAATTCCTTAAAACAAACAAACAAACAAACAAACAAACAAAAAAGCTTTTGTAACGAGCACTGTTGAAAAAGTGCTATGACCTTTTGCAGTATAGTTGTTGCTTGTGTTAAAATCGTTGTTTGTGTAGATGAGTAAAAGCACACCCTTCCATTTAAGTAATTAAGTGATTAAATGTTGAGTTGATTTTTGTACTGTTAACTACTACCAACAAATAAATTGTTAAAATTTCCTATCCTCAGTGTGAAAAGTAGTAAAAATAATACCTGACTTCAACACAGCTAGTAATCTATTACTGCATTTCATTTTCTTCAGATGTCAAACTCAATTCCTTACCCCAGTTTTCCACAGCATGCTTCACCACAAAATAAAGTAGTTTTGATTGTTTATGTTTGTGTTCCAATGTGTGTTTGATGTCTGAGCTGAAGTTGCTGGTTGCCCTTCTGTGCGCTTCTCTGATTGGCTGAGGGAGATGGGTGTTGACTGGCAGATAGATGATAAGAGTGCAGACATGCATGAAATCCGATTGGACGATAACTGCCGCTCACCTGGGGGATCAGATATCTCGATCTTAATCGTGGCCATGATAAATCTGTCAAATCAGCTTTGATTTGACTTATCGACGTGCCATATCACCCTGCATATAACAAGAGAGAGAGACACGCCTGATAAAAAAAATATATATATATATATTTTTTTTCGTGCCGCTGTGTGAACGTTTTACAGGGCAAGCTTTAAAGGTCTGCAGATTTATGCCCTGGTCAGCTCATGCAGATGCTTATAAGAAAAGTGTGTGAGGCCTCAAAATATGAACAAGAGGGTGTCGTTTTTCAGTTTTTTTAAGAAATATAGGGCTGCATGATATTTGAAAAATCAAATTTTCGTTTATTCATTTTCCTTCGGCTTAGCCCCTTTGTTCATCAGGGTTCACCATAGCGGAATGAACCGCCAACTTATACAGCATATGTTTTGTGCATGATGCCCTTCCAGCTGCAGTTATTCACTTATAACGCATGTCTTTGGACTGTGGGGGAAACCGGAGCACCTGGAGGAAGCCCATGCGAACATGGTGAGGGCATGCAAACTCCACACAGAAATGCTCACTGGCCCAGCCAGGACTCGAGCCAGCAACTTTCTTGCTGTGAGGCGAAAGTGCTAAACACTGAGCCACTGTGTCACCCTAAATCTGAAATTGTGATATTTCGTTTTTCTGCAATTTGATGGTTTTCTGGGGAGTTTTTCTGGGTTGTATTTAGGTGCAGAAATTGAATAATCACAATGCATTTTTTGGATCAGCTAAAAAGGGGAGGAGACAAATGTTATTTGCTTTCCATTTATTACAAAAACAGCACTCCAAGAAACTTTTGGTTTTAACAAACAGAACTTGGAACCTGTAATTTTACTAAAAATAAAATGAAGAAATAATCAGCTGAATAAAAATAAATAGTAAAATATTCAGTTCTGTGAAAAATTCACTGTTACTACTACTGTTGCTGATGACGCTAAATGTATAAATCTAACATTATAATTTGTACAACCCATTTTTATTTTTAGTCTCATTTACAATAAACGATTCATAAAACTTCATGTTTCATTGCTAAATCTCAGTTTATTCAGTGGCATATTTTTGATGGCTGGTTGTCGCCACCTATTGGTTAAATAATGTAATTGCTGCCTACAACTTTCATTTTTGAGTGTCAAGTTAAATGAGTATGACAGTGAATAAAATTGTGTTTGACTGTTTGCAACTTAATAACTAAATGAAAATTCTAAAGACTAAATCTCTTTCTTGATTTGCGTTTTTCAAACACTGATTTGGATGCAGCGATTCGAAGGATATATAAACATGCAAATTACCATCATTTTTTATTTATGTTGCATGGGTATTGAGTTCTCAATATTTTAATAATTAATCGTGCAGCTTACACTGAATGTGTTGATGCAAGCTAAACACCTAGTGACAGAAAACACGTTTAATAACCTAAGAAACCCAGCACATCACGAATAACCTACCACAACTTCTTCTGTCATCATTATATTTCACAGGAAAGCCTAAATGCTTTTATACATGTGATTTGAATGACGTTAGAGGAGATCTCTCTGTGATTGTTACAAATTTAGGATTAGTCTACTAGTAAAAAAAAAAAAAATAATTCACGTGTGTTCCAACCTGTGGGTTGTGATCCATACAAATCACGGATCAACCGTGATTCGTTACACCCCTACCAAACATCATAATTTTTTTTGTGACCAAATTATTTAAACTCTTGAAATGATCACAGTCACAGGCCCTATAAACACATGCAAAAAAATAAACTTTCACTTTATTATGGTTAAACTTAGTGACTTTAAACTCTAAATGTCTTCTGTAGATCCTGTGAGAGACAGAATTTAAAAATAAAAATGCAGAAATCACATTGTATGACTTTTTAACAATTTATTTGTAAATTACTGTGTCAAATACGAATTTGATCACTTGCTTTTCAGCCAAATTTCTGACCCTTAAAGACCTGTTATTTTGCTTTAAAATAGTCCAGCTACACTCTGCTCATGATTCTAATTTAGTAGCACTTGCTTGAGGTCACTAGCTGTCATAAAGACACCTGTGCACCCCACAATCAGTCAAAAGTCTAAGTAGCAACATGGCCAAAACCAAAGAGCTGTCTAAAGACACAAGAGATGAAATTGTAGACTTTCATAAAGCTGAAACTGCTACGGGGCAATTGCCAAGAAAGAGCAACTGTTTGAGCAATTGTCAGAAAATGGAAGAGGCTAATGATGACTGTCAATGTCCTTCAGACTGGGGCCCCACGGAAGATCTCTCCTCGTGGGGTATTAATGATGCCAAGAATGGTCTAGAATCAGTCCAGAATTATGCGGGAGGAGCTGATCAATGCCGTGAAGAGAGCTAGGACCACCGTTTTCAAGGGTACAGTAATACAGTAAGATGTCATGTTTTAAAACCATGTATCGCACGGAAGGTTCCCCTGCTTAAGTTAGCCCATGTCAAGACCCGTCTGAAGTTTGCCAGGGACGATCTGGATGGTCCAGAGTATTCATGGGAGAAAGTCCTGTTGTCAGATGAGACCAAAGTAAAACGTTTTGGTCTTAACTCTATTCACCGAATTTGGAGGAAGAAGAATGATGTGTATCATCCCAATAATACCATACCTAAAGTAAAGCATGGGGCTGGAAGCATCATGCTCTGGGGTGTTTTTCTGCACAGGGGACAGAATGGCTGCACTGTATTAAGGAGAGGAATGTGGCCATGTATTATGAGATATTGGGCAAAAACCTCCTTCCCTTAGTCAGAGCATTAAAGATGGATCGTGGCTGGGTCTTCCAACATGACAATGACCCAAAACACACAGCCAGGAAAACCAAGGAGTGGCTTCGTAAGAAGTATAACAAATTTTTGGAGTGGTCTAGCCAGTCTCCAGATCCAAATCCAATAGAAAATCTTTGGAGGGAGCTGAAACTCCATGTTGCTCAGCGACAGCCCTGAAACCTGACAGATCTAGAGAAGATCAGTGGGCAAAATCCCTCCTTCAGTGTGTGCAAACCTGGTGAAGAACTACAGGAACCCTTTGACCTCTGTAATTGTTAACAAAGGCTTCTGTACTAAATATTTAAAATGCTTGACTCAAGTGATCAAATACTTATTTGATACAGTAATTTACAATAAAATTGTTAAAAATATATATAATGTGATTTCCTGATTTTTTTTTTTTGATTCTGTCTCTTACAGTTGAATTGCAATTATGCTGAAAATTCCAGACCCCTCCATGATTTCTAAGTAGGAGATTTTGAAAAATCACAGTGTGATTAAATACTTATTTCCCTCACTGTATGCAAAGAAAACAAAACTTATTCATTTACAAATTAAGTTATTATATGTAATAAAATGACGGAAGGAAAAAGTATTGAACACATGAAGGAAGGAAGGTGTAGAAAGGCAGTGAAAGCCCAGACAGCAGCTGAAATCTTTCAGTAGTTATTCAGCAACCATCTGCCCTTCCTCATTGTAAATTAATATTCGCTGCTTCAGTCAATCATCTACATTAGCAGGAAGATGAAGATGAAACCAGGGTGGACATTTCAGCAAGACAATGATCCAAAACACACCCTAAATGCTTTCAGAGAAAGAAAATTAAGCTGTAGAATGGCCCAGCTAATCATCTGACTTGGGTCCAATAGAAAATGCAAAATAAAGATATAAAATAGGATATTCTATATAAGTTATTACAATAGATGTTGTGTAGACGATCATAAAACCCTCATTTTCCTATTTTGTTTTACATGGGTTTTGTTAGCAATAAATCACCGTTGTTTGAGCTGTGTTTAGAAATGACAGGTCTTTGCAGATGCAGAGGAGTTTAGCGTGTAGTTTTGGTCTTGTGTGGTCACAGGAGGGCCGAAACGTAACCCAGATGAATTGCTGAGGGAGTATTAGTCTGCATTGTTTCGCTTTGCTGATATTGGCGCTTAACCTTTGTCAACAAACTCTTTGAATTCTTTAACGCTAGTCATAGGAGAATCTCAATGGCACGGATCAGAAGCTGGCCATCTCTCTGCTCATTCTTGGACGTCCAACTGGATCATTGCAGTTTGACGATTGTTAACGAATGACGTGTGTGGTAATGAAG
The DNA here is from genome assembly GCA_903798205.1 of Danio tinwini. NCBI lineage: Eukaryota > Metazoa > Chordata > Actinopteri > Cypriniformes > Danionidae > Danio > Danio tinwini. Next base: position 18,901,292 of record CAIGQZ010001492.1, on the reverse strand, counting down.
TCATCAGACTGAGAGCATTTGGGAGAAACGTGTGGTTGGTAAAAACAGCATAAAACTCTGCCATGAAGGAATCGTAGCCTCCACTAGTGGATTCTAAAAGGCCACACAGATGGGAAGATGCAATACAAGGTTTCTTTCAGCATGTGGGAGGAAAATCTCTCTCTGTTATACTCTGTTTAGAAACCTGGTGAAATTAAGGATTTTCAGTTCTCTGCTGGATCTTTGACTGTCTCTTTATTTTCATTGAAACCGTTTATATGCCCTAATTGTTTTTTAATAATAACTTGATTATTATTATTATTTTTTTATCTATTTTTCTTTATTTTAATTATTATTACCATTATTTTCTTTGTATTATTATGCTTATTCCTTGTGTTTTTTTAGTATTGTTGTGTTGTTTGGTAATTTTAGAAAAATGTAAAAGTAATAAAAACACTTGTAAAAAAAAATTAAGGATTTTCAAGTACTTTATAAAAAGTACATTTGCTATATTATTTGCTAGTTATAAGGTGAAATCCTAGTCTATTTTTCACTTTTTCCAAAAACAGTCCTATTATGCATTTTACACTTTACACTTTTTTTGTGTTAGCACAACACAAAGTTGGTCCAAAGACAAAGACAGTTATTCTCTATTTTAGTAAGCACTGTTTTAGTGTATTGGTTGAGTTCCAAAGGTGCTGTTTCATATGTTTAATTTACTGAAACTAGGCATGAGCCGGTACACTGAAAAAAAAAATCTTAAGATTTATTTAAATTCTAGTAACAATTTGCACTAACAAATTTCAAGTAAATTTTACATCCTTATATCAGATACAATTAACTTGTCAATATCATGTAAAATTTACTTAAAGGTGCAGTATGTAAGTTTGACACACAGTGGTTGAACTAGGTATTGCACTCCTGGATCAAAATAAATGCAAGCTCGGGTTGCCAGCTTGAGTACAGGAGCGAGTGATTTAAACGATGTTAGAAATAAACGCAACGACGCATAATAGAGGTGAATGAATGAAATGTGCTGTTTTCCAACAAGGTAACCTGGGGTGTTGAAATATAATTGGCTAAACTGGCATTGTGCAGGTTAAATTTACCTAAACAAAGACAGCGTTCCAGCATGGAAAAAAACATTTTCAAAGCAGAATATCTGACTTTAGCATTGTTTTTCAGTTAAACAAGTGTGTTCACTTGAGATGTTTCTTAAATATCTGTATGGTATTTTATGCTTTAGAAGAGTCAAAAACTTACATACAGCACTTTTAATGTTTAATCTAACACTCCTAAATATACAAAGTAAAAGTTAATTAATTGTCTTTAATTTTAAGTCTATATTTATTCAAATGAATCAAGTAATGTCAAGTTCATGTTTTAGCAAAAGGAACACTGCTTTTTAAAAATAATTTAAATAATTTGTATTAGTTACAAATTAGTACATCTGGCATAACTTGTTTATTAAAACACACATTTCCTCTGACTTGGAATTTGTTATTTCACTTTAGTTTAAGCAAATTGAACCCAGGAGCAAGATCCAAAGCATGAGTGCTAACCTTCTGAAAGGTGGTAACCACAAAACTAAAAACACTTACTCAAAACTCTTCTTTATCTTTAAACTAATGATGATTAAACTCTAACAAGTTTTTCTCTTAAATTTAAACACCTAAGATTGCTTTTATTTTTTAAAATATTCTACTATTAATTCAGTCCTATGCAAAGCATTCTGGGAACTACGCATCCATTACGACATATCAAATATTAAAATGTACTTAATATTACTAAGTTTGCAACGATTATAATATATATTTAAATATTACGAGTAAATGAATATTAATATTTAACTCTTTCCACTCGTTTCATTAATTACATGAAGTAAATGTGTAAATATTAAATATTTACTTAGAAAATTCTAGTTATCCTTTACAATTAATATTACAAGTTAAAAATTATGAGAGTAAATTTATTAGATTTTACCACATCAAAAAGTCATTTCTTTCAGTGTATAAGATTCTGATGGTTTGATAACCTTGAATAAAAAATACTGCGGTTTCACGGTATTATGATTACTGCTCTAAATGATCTTTTTAAAATATCAGATAAAAACACAGATCTCTTAACATTTTGAAAGGGCATCTTTGGGTATCTTTCTTTTCTTTGGATATAAAGTAAAGCCACTGCACTGTTCAGGTCCAGAGCATGCTTGGATATTAATGTATTGTTTTTTCAGATGTTTGCTGAATTGTGAGCTGACCAGTAGCTTTTGATATGGAGGGTCATTTTCTGCTGGAGATACTGTTGCTCTAAAACGCTAAATAAAAAAATGTATAAACAAAAAACGTACATAATAGAAATTTTACAGTTTGTTGTCCCATGCCTAATTGAGGCGCATTTAATTTTCTTCTTCAGCTGTTTGTGTTTACAGACAAAAACTGAAGGGAGAAATAAAATCATATATATTTGTATCAGCAAATCCTTCTGTGGTGAACAAGAAGTACATGTGAAAATGGTAGGAAAATGCTGCTTTGTTTACATTTTGTATGTGTGCAGCACTAGTTCTGGTTTCCATTTGTGTAATGACAATACAGATACCGCTACCTGCTAGTGTGAAAAGATGCATTCTCTCACACAGGTGCAGAATTACATTCTTGTTTCAGTCTGCTGTCATGTTTACATGCAGCTTTTTGGTCAAGACAGGACCAGATGCAGCCTTAGCGAGGTGATAACACATTCGGTTTTTGCTGCCGCTTGTTCTTTGTCGTCAGCTTGGTGTCTCCTGGGCTTAAAACGATGTATCAGGAGTTTAAACTGACAAGACGTTAAATACATAAAAATATATTGGTTGTTGCTGGAGTATCTGAACCACATGCTATAAATACTCCTCCCTTTCTGGAAAGTGGGTGTGGCACTGCGGCTCATTTACATTTAAAGAGATGAGAACTGTTTTTTTTTTTTGATTCATGCTAAAATATTTGTAGCATTTATAATGTACATGCGATCTTTGTAGTAATTTAAGCTGACACATACTAGGGAAGCTTGAGAGTTATTCGTTTTGTAAAAATGGTATAATAGGACTCCCTTAATGTGAAATGTGATGCGAAAGAAGTCTATTTTGGTGCATTTATTTAATCAAATTACAGTAAAATCAGTAATAGCAATAGATGCCAACCATCGAAGACTTCGAGGACAACACATACACTTTGTACACAAATACAGTTCATTAAACATGTAGACAGACATAATTGCAACTATGTTTATATATAATAACTTTAACTGTTAAAAGCTATTCGTTACTAGTTAATTAAAGTTATTAGTAACTAATAAAGATTTGGAAGCAAATAACCTTAACTTTTCTGAATTTGATTGTAAGGCAATTATGTGCACCTTTTGTAAAGTTGCTTTAAAAAGATAATTATTGAGAAAAGAGTTATACAAATAAACTTGAATTATTACTTGAGTATGTCGCCAAATAAAACATGCAGTTACAACATCGTCCAGCAGGGGCTTAACAGGCTAACCCTCACTCCTTTGCTAAATCCTGGAAGCCCTCAACGCATATTCTGCTATATTGTTACTGCACAACAGCTGTGGTCTATGTGCTTATTAACCTCGGCATTGTTTTAGTTAGTTTTTAAACTCGGCCATGTGCACTTCTGCTTCTCCTTGAGGGATTCCAGTGAGAATGTGCTAATCCTACTGTTCAGAAACACAGAGGAGGAACCATTAGCTGAGGTCGAGCAAGTGGAAAATGAGTGAGGAAAGTATGAAGCAGAGTAAATTGTAGACCATCGCTGAAAGGTTGTGTGGTCGAGCTCTCAGCCGCTGTTCCTGAAAGGCATTTCATTGGGAATATGATTGGCAAATATAGACTTTGCAACCATTTTTAGCCAATCAGAAAACAGCAGCTATGCTAAAGTGTAAAAGTGAACAAAAATAAAGCCTTTTATTAATATTCTTTTCTTTTATTCTCTTCCTCGAGAGTGTTATTGGTGCTGAAAGCTCATATGAACACAGTTTAGTCTTGATTGATGGCTCCTGTAGTTCACAGATTGTTGTCTTATACTGCTGTTATTGTTCTGGGAAAACATATTGTAATGTGAAAACAATGCTCTTCTTATAGGTTCATGGAAAGATGGTGTGTCATTTTTTTGGTGTTCTTCGTGTCACAAAAATGGAATTCTGTTTTGATGTAACACTTCCAAACGGCTGCAGTTGTTTGAAAAAAGAAAATGAAATTGGCGTTAGTTAAGTCAGTGTTGCTATGCTGAAATTCTCAAACAAAAACAATGACTATTTTTTAATAGGAGTGTGTGAGATTTATTGTCTGCAATGCTGTTTTATGATGTGAGAGCTGCTGTTATCAAGTATGTCACTGCAAACATACAAAAAAAATTTGAATGTTTTGAGAGTCCTGAAGTGTTTACTGCTCAATGTAGCCTATCTAAATGATTTCTGAATATCATTATAATTCAAGTTAGAGGGGAAAAACTATGTATATAAGTTACACTATGTATGTAAGGACTATTGAGGATGTGATGATTTTTTTTACACCAGTTCAGCTAACAAGAAATAATAAGTCAAGTCACATTTCAGACTACAGCTGAGCATTTTGGCCTAAAATCTAAATCTAGATTAATAGAACATTTTAACTCGATTACGATTAATGAACGATTATTTTAATTATTTATAAAAAAAAATTTGCCTTCATAGTTCACTGACAAGTTTTGTACAGTAAATATGCTTGCATGTTGCAAGTGAGACATTTTTGAATGAAGGGTGCATTACATGAATTGAAAATAATTGAAGGAAACACACACACACTATCTACTATCTACGATTATTTATTGAACATCAACGTTGAACAAAAAATTAAAGTACACATTGCCTAAAACTAACAGTCAGTTTTCTTATTAAAAAAGTGAAAATAAATAACTTGCACTTTTGGAAACGGCTAGCTAGCTAGAAGGGTTTTTTGTATGTTTCTCTGTGTCCAGTTTATTCATGGGTGTTTTGTTTTTTTCTGAATGCTACCTTACTGTCCAAGTAGCTCAAACTCAGCTGGTGGACATGAAACCACTTTAATCATGAGGTAAACATAAAACCAACTGGAGCTCCCACGGCACTTCGTGCCGCCCACACCCGTTACCGATATTAAGCCGACCAATCTCAGAGCTTGCAACACACGTCGTCGTGAGGTGTAGTTACATTTTTTGAGAAGTGCGCTTCAGCCACAGCGAGGGCTATGCGACCACGCAAGGTTGCGCCAGACCATATGCGTGCACTCGAGGCAGAAGTATGAACAGAGCGAGGTCGCAAGACTCCTCACACGGTAGGGAACGTAATGGAAAAAACTACCTGGAAAAATTTGATCGATTATAGGTTCTGAATGTTAATTTCGATTACTTTTTGATTAATCGGCCAGCCCTATTTTAGACACAATACTGACTTTTTGTTTTCTGCCATAAAGACAGTAGCTTGCTTAGTTCTTAAATTAATTGTTTTGAGTGAATTATTCCCTGAATCACAGATTTCTGATGCTACCAACTGATGGTTTTTGTGTCATTTTAATTATGGTCTTAAGTCAATTATCATAAATAATGTAATAATATATATATATATATATATATATATATATATATATAT
>CAIGQZ010001492.1:18876901-18889964 GCA_903798205.1 Danio tinwini | reverse complement strand
ACACACACACACACACACACACACACACACACACACAGACACACACAGACACACACAGAGAGAGAGAGAGAGAGAGAGAGAGAGAGAGAGAACAGCGCACTCATCAACGAGATCATCAACACGCACGATCGAATCAAATTTGCTTAAACTAAGCGTTTTAAAGTATGGCTTTATTTCTCAATCAAGGATTCTGACACATCAACGTGAAGCAGACGCTTTACAAAAGTTGATCACGTTGCCCTCAACCCGAAAGTGAAATAGAAACTTACCGGTTTGCGGTTAAAAGTTAGGACCGGGAGGAAGGGGGTGGGTCGCCTCTTTCAGCGCCGGCCCTGAACACACGTCGACCACAACAGGAAATGAAAAAAAAAAAACTGCAACTGCAAAAAATGCGTTAATTTTTTTTTACGCGTTAAATATTTCAAATTAATCACGTGCGTTAACGCGCTAATATTGACAGCCTTAATATATATATATATATATATATATATATATATATATATATACATATACTTTTTTTTTTTAACAAGTTAATTTTTTTATCTACATTTTATTTTGTTCCAGGTAAAATTTTGACCAAAAATATAGTTTATTTATTATTTCTTTTCTTTTGCTAGCTTTAGTTATTTTAGCTTTAGTAAGTAATGTGCATTTATATATTTAAGTTTAACTAAGTGAATTTCCATATTCCATAGCTCGATGTATTAGGAGATAGATCAGGAGTGAGACGAACACAACAGAACATCCATTTTGTCTGGGTTTTGTATTCGTAGTGTTTTTCTCTTGCTCTAAAAGTATTTTATTACATACTTCAGTCTCCATTAATGTTATGAAATCTTCGGGCTCCAGACCTTGGAGTCAGTTCTGTCTCAGATTCTCAATTGTGTTTTTGTGTGTTTTCGTTCACAGGCTGCGCATGGCCCAGAGAGCCATCAAGCAGACTCAGGTGACTGTTCAGAAGATTGGGAAGGAAATTGAAGAGAAACTGAGGACAACAGCGTCCTGCACGGAAAAGGTGAGAGCCAGCAAATCAAACCAGTAAGATAGTTCAGAGCTGTATCATAAAACCTTACTACTCTCATTCACTAAGCTCTATGTGGTGCATGTCCCATGATACGTTGCATGAATTAGTCTTTTTTTTTTTCCTCCAATGAATATTAAAAAGCAACTTATTAGATTTAAAAATATACTTTCAGCAGACCATGCATAACCACACAAACTAAAAACAAGTGTTTCCACAACAATATTACAGACTTTAATATTACTGTACTGTATGGAATGCAAAGATAATATACTTTCAAAACAGTATACACAAAAGAGCTTTGTAACTAATTGTGCATAAAAATACAAATTTTCTCCACAGACAAAAAAACAAAAACAAACATGCCTCTCACTCAGTTTTCACTTTATGAATTATTTGTAGCGCAGTCTTATTATTTATTTAAAATGATTTGATTGATTACTTTTGAATGGAAGTTCCTCAAATTGGAAGTGCAATCATAATTTGAAAGACAGTGGTCACGTGTGGAAAACTTGAAATGAGTGAGTGAATTTTGATAGTGATCCTAATAGTATGAGCCAGAGAACAGTCTGTCATGGATATTTTTCTAGTCCTTTTTTTCTTCTTCATAAATTAATGTTATTTTAGTTTGTCTTATTTATTGTATTATTGGAAAATAGTTTTTTTTATATCATTAGTATCAAAAACATTTTTTGGTTTTCATTTAAACTTTTGTCGAAGCTTTAATTTTTTTGTCAATTTGTTAGTGAAATATGGCTATTTCTTTTTTTTATAATATATTTTTTAATAACATTTTTATATTTATTCAAAATAAAAGGTTTGTGTTAAACTAAATTGTTATTCAAAAATATTTTTTTGGCAACTAGGTGAAATAAAATAAGTTTATCTTATATATATTTTTTTAATTTATCAGGCTGTACGCAGGTCCTCATTATCTTAATGTCTTAAATTTCCAAAATAAAAATTTAAACTACTTGCTAAAATGTTGTGTTATAGGTCTTAAATCATTTTAAACAGGTCTTAATTTTCCTATGTGCAAATAAAGCTACCCAATCGGGCGGGCATCAACCAATAATCCATGTCAAAACTTTATTTATTTTTTATATATATATTTTTTATTGCAAAGACATACAAAAACACCTGTTCTCAAAATAAAATTCTCCAAAAGGGGAAAAAACTAAAACAACACATCCATTTGCATCTTTGACTAAGAACCTATTACAGAAGTAACTGGTCCATTAGAAGAAAATATTTAATGTTTAGCCCTGTAAAAGTCTAAAATTTCATTCATAATGGTCATAAAGGGTCTTAAAGTCTTAAATTTGACTTGAAGAACCCTACAGAAACCCTGTTTATTTATTTTGAGTAACAAAATTAACTTTATATTTACGTTTTTGGTTTTAGTAATTTTTTTGTTATTTAAATTGCATCCAATATTATTGTATTAGTGGATAAAGAGAACAAAAATGCCTACTTATACTTTTTTGTAATTTTCTTTTACTTATAATATATATATATATATATATATATATATATATATATATATATATATTGGATTAAAAACATTGAACTTTAAAATAGTGGGTTATTTCAACCTGCACTTAAATGAAATATGGAGAAACCAAACAATTAAATATTATGTTATCCAGCAACTGAGGATTTTGTACTCACATTTGGGTTGAAATAGTGAATTATTTTTAGTGTACTTTTTATTTGTTTCTAAGTGTATATTTAAATATAACCTAAAATATAAATAATGTAAAAAAATAAATGACATTAAGACCATACACAAATGTGTGAAGCTTTGTTCTTTATTATTAATCCTGGCTTATAATATGATTGAAATTTGCATTGTTTCTTCTCCTTTTGCTCTTTCTCTTTCATTGAATTTCGGAAAATGGCTCTTCAATGAGTTTACAGCAGATGTGCACTCAAAATCAGAATGTATTGTGTGTAAAATTTTGTGAACGAATGTCAAAAGTGAAGTTAATTGCAGAATTCGGACACCTGATATATGGTGCGTGGATAGTTTTGGACACAGCTCAGCTCTGCCCGTGTGCTCATATTCGTTCAGGATTATTTTTATATATTCTGAATACTTTCTGTGTTCTCTGACTTCATAAATCCTGTCCGGCCTGTAGGGTTTTCTCTCTCATTTTTTTTTCTGCACCTGGCATATAGGGCTGATGCTAAGATACTGTAAAGCACCTCTGCAAGTATAAACGGCTAAATTTACAGTTGCTGTATGCTTGACAGAATTTTATAGCAGATTGTCAAACTCAATTTAAAATGAAATCCTTCACTCTGTAGTGGGGATATTGTCTTTCCAGGCTCACAGAATGACTCTTTCATGAGAGATGGCAGTATAAACCAGCCTTTGATAAGCTATCTGGACTAGCATTTTGCTTTAGTTGAAAGGAAACCCAAAAGTACATATTAAAAGTACACACTGTATGCTGGTTTAACAAAAGTTATAAAGAACTATAAAGAAGTGAAGAGTTTGCTAGAAAATAGTTTTTTATGATACATTGACTTAACTCGCATTAAGTTTGTTGATTTCAGAATATAGAAAGAAATAATAATCAAAAGGAATCAGTGTTTTATTGTTTTGGTAGAATCATTAGTATAATTAAATTTTTTATTTTAACTTTAGTTCAACTTTTGATTTGTTAGTTAAATATGACTATTTTTTTTATGATTGCTAATACATTTTTTTCATGGGCAACACGGTAGCTTAGTGGTTAGCACTGTTGTCTTGTGTTGGGTGTGAATGAGTGGGTATGGATGTTTCCCAGTGATTGGTTGCAGCTGGAAGGGCATCCGCTGTGTAAAACATATTCTGGATAAGTTGGCGGTTTATTCTGCTGTGGCAACCCCTGATGAACAAAGCGACTAAGCCAAAGGAAAATGAATGAATAAATGATTTTTTTATTTTTTTTTTATCTTTATATTATTTAAAAACATGCTTTGTTAAATTAAATGACTTGGCAACTAGGTGAAATAAAATAAGTTTAGAAGTGTACTTTTTTCAGTATAAACATTTTTTTTTATTATGAAAAACCAAAAAAAAAAAACAAAAAACAAAGAGAAAAAACGTAATTTTAACCCATGATACTGGCAACAAAGTTATCCATGTGCCGTTTTATTAAGACTCATCAGGCAGGCAATGGTAAACAGGTACAAACATGTAGGGATGGCTGACATGAAACTGATGTTTCGTCGAGATCCCAAAGTGCAAGTGTTTCGAAACACTGCACCAAAGCATGATCCTAAACAACAGGTCATGTGACTAAGGTGATTCGAAACACCCAGGTCACGTGACTAAATGTTTCAAAACACCCGGTCACACATGACTAAATGTTTCAAAACACCCAGTCACATGACTAAATGTTTCAAAACACCCGGTCACATGACTAAATGTTTCAAAACACCAGGTCACGTGACTAAATGTTTCAAAACACCAGGTCACGTGACTAAAGCGAGAAAAAGCATTGATTGTTTCAGAAGCTTTCTGAGAGACCTGGCGGATTTGCGTAAAAAAACTCTATATCATGTAGCTTAGTGGACTGTGCGTGTGTACAATATAAAGCAACTGTGCTGCACATGGCCTGAGTTTGAATCCCGACTAATATGAATACTCTGAAATTGTGACTTGATGTCAAAACAAGTCATATTAATCACAAAGTGTCCATTCGGATGTCAGATCAATGGTAAACAAAATACGTTACAAGAACGCAGCATTTAAAAACTAATGTCTATAGCTGCATCACCCTGGATTCTAACCTATTATCTCGGCATGCTAGTCTGGACCTCTCATCGCTTCACTAAATCACTTGAAACCTCAACTCTACAACTTGGAGCATAATACCTCAATTTGTGTAACAATACTTATAAAATGACCGCTAGGTGTCACTGTAGAGACGGGTTTTGAAATGTTTCGAAGCTTCGACACATTTGCTTCGACTGTTTCATGAAGCTTCGCTTTGGCCACCACTACAAACAGGAGCATAAGGGTAATCAAGAACATAGTCGAGGTCACAGGAAAAGAGGTCGATACAGGCGGTAAACAACGAAAACAAGGCAAGGGTCAAACACAAAACGACTTAGACAAAGAAACACTTTGTGGTGTTATAGACTAACAAGACTCAGCCCAGAAGTGTGTGTGCGTGCTGTGTATATAATCCTCGTAATCAGTAAGAATGATCTTCACCTGTGTGTGTGTGTGTGTGTGTGTGTGTGTGTGTGTATATCAGTCCAGATGGTTTGTAGCTGTAGCAGTGGTTGATTGGCGCTAAGCATCATGGTAGTTGTAGTTCGGGTCAGTGGTAGGATTGTAGTTCTCCAGTGATCTACATAGGCTAGATCGCTAGTGATCATTACAGTAATATTCACAGTTTTGGTTTTAGTAACTTTTTTTAAAGTAATTTTTTATTATTGTAAATGACAAAATAAAATCATAATTATTTTTATTGCAAAAACAAATGTAAAAAATAAATCCCGAAAATCACGAGTTTTCAAGAATGTTTTTTTTTCTACAGATACAATGCTGGCAGCTTATTCTTCTTTTTTTGCTGTATTTTGCTGTGTTATTTTTTTCTGGAGATAACAAGTGGTCAGGATGCTACTTTAGTGTTCAGACAGGAAGTAAGGGCACACAAACAGCAGGCCTCATGATCTTGTTTTACTCAGATCCTCATAAATGTGTCATTAGGTCCTCAGACTGCTATTGTAACCCATGTTTTGATGGATTTACAGATCTCCAGACCTACTGCTTTATCCCTCCTCTCCGTATCGCTGTGCCCTTGTCTTCTCTATGCATTTCCGTACTCACTGTGTCCTGCAGGAGAATGAAAAATGAAAGGAAAACATATTTGGGATTTTTGGAGTCAGTTCAGCAGCTGCAAAAAAGCAGGCGAACAAAAGTCTGTCGACAAATATCCCACATGATCATACATGCATTATATATTTTAACCTTTTTCTCAAACTCTGATTATATGCGTAATGTGTTGTCTGCAAAAATTCTAGAGCAATTGCTTATACTGTTTTTCAGTGAAATTAAATACCATTTAAATGTGAATTTCTGTGATTGCCAAATATTTTGGTTAATGTGAACTATTTATGCGCTCTAATAATGGACATAGTTGTGTTTGCTCACCTGCGATGGGGAAAAAAAAGATTTTTTTTTTTTTTTTTATTAACAACAAGAGCCAAATCACACAAATTTTTTAGATTAGTGGCTACTGTAATATCAGTTGCAGGTAAGAGTATGCAGTTAATATAACACATAGCGTGAAATTTATTTAAGTTAAAATGTTTTTATTCCAGTGGCATTATTATAAGTGGTTCTAGAAACAAATCATGTTAACTCTCTCTCTTAACACTCTCTCTCTCTCTCTCTCTCTCTCTCCTTTGGCCACACCCCTACACTTAACCAATACTTTTTGCCATGCATCCCACCCTTTGGCACGACCCATAATTTTAGCCATCTCTCTACCATTTGGCATGACCCATACATTTTATCTTTTGTCCTACCCTTTGGCACGACTCACAATTTTGACCACATCTCCACCCTTTGACAGGACCCATACGTTTTGCAGCGCCACCTACCTTTTGGCACGACCCTTACATAGCCTCCTACCCTTTGGCATGCCAATTACTGACCTGCAGAGACCCACACTTGGCATTGTGAAAATCACAGAGCCCTACCAATAGAAATAACACAAATCAATCTCCTGCTCAAGTCCAAATCAGCCAGAAATGATCATAAATTTAAAAGTTGCCAATGCATTATGGAGAAGCACATGTTACGAACAAACACAGCAAACACTATATGACATGCAGGAAATACAAGTTAATTTGAGTTACAATCTCCATCTGAAGGCCACATATGTTGGGAATGCTATCGCACGTCTCCCTCAGGCAGTTTGTCAAGTCTTTCTGAATGAATCTGAAGTCTGTTCCTCTCCAAAAAACCACTGGCAAAGTTTTTTGGAGTTCTCCGCACGTCAGACCTCAGTATCCGCTTACACTAATAGCTGACACTCTTCCTCAATCACACAAACTCTACCTGGATCACAATAAAGGTCAGCGAGGTTCTGAAACTCCTGCAAAGTGGATCAGTTACTGCGCTTAATGAGCCAGAATCTGTTTTCAGTTTTCCTTCAGGCTTGAGGTTCTTGAAGCTGATTGTAGATCAGGCCGTTCGCCTCTCCAACAGCCAGGGTGTCACTTCTCTCTTGCCTCGGGTCAGTTTTGTGCCTGTTAGCATCTTTCCAGCAATCAATCAGCTCACTGTACTGTAATATAGCTAATTGAATTATTCAAGACTTTTTCATTAGTGGCGACTAAAGCAAGCTGTGATGTGAATTGTGTGCTTTGGAGATTTGGGGCTTTTAGTCTATGTGTTTGAAGCCAAAGAATATTCTAAGCACATGTTGCTAAACTATGGAGTATTGTATGGTTTAATTGGACAGATTTATGTTCAGTCAAAGTTTTTTTTAAAGATGTGTAATCCAGAGGTTAGATCATTTAAATTAAGCCAAAAAACATTACTTACTACTAATATTATTGCTATTTTAGTATTGTAAATGTTCATCAATAAATAAATGTTCAAATATAACAAAATTAATATATAAAATTGTAATTTTATGGTAATTTTATCAAATTTTTACACATCGTAAACTCTTGACTTAACAATATCAAATTACACTCACCGGACAGTTTATTAGGTACACCTGTTCAACTGCTCATGAATGCAAATTTCTAATCAGCCAATTACATGGCAGCAACTCAATGCATTTAGGCATGTAGACATGGTCAAGACAATCTGCTGCAGTTCAAACTGAGCATCAGCATTTTTGAACATGGCATGGTTGTTGGTGCCAGACAGGCTGGTCTGAGTATTTCAGAAACTGCTGATCTACTGGGATTTTCACGCACAACTATCTCTAGGGTTTAGAGAGATTGGTCTGAAAAAGAAAAAATATCCAGCGAGCGGCAGTTCTGTGGGCGCAAATGCCTTGTTAATGCCAAAGGTCAGAGGAGAATGGCCAGACTGGTTTGAGCTGATAGAAAGGCAACAGTTACTCAAATAACCACTCATTACAACCGAGGTATACAGAAGAGCACCTCTGAATCCACAGCACTTCCAACCTTGAGGCAGATGGGCTACAGCAGCAGAAGACCACACCGGGTGCCACTCCTGTCAGCTAAGAACAGGAAACTGACACTGCAATTCGCACAGGCTCACCAAAATTGGACAACAGAGGATTGGAAAAATGTTGCCTGGTCTGATGAGTCTCAATTTCTGCTGCGAGATTCGAAGGGTAGGCTCAAAGTCCACAACATGAAAGCATGAATGGACCCACGGTTCAGGCTGGTGGTGGTGGTGTAATGGTATATTTTCTTGGCACACTTTGGGCCCAGTAGTACCAAGTGAGCACTGTGTCAACGCCACAGCCTACCTGAGTATTGTTGCTGACCATGTCAATCTCTTTATGACCACAGTGTACTCATCTTCTGATGGCTACGTCCAGCAGGATAATGTGCCATGTCATAAAGCGCGAATCATCTCGGAATGGTTTCTTGAACATGACAATGAGTTTACTGTATTCAAATGGCCTCCACAGTCACCAGAACTCAATCCAATAGAGCACCTTTGGGGTATAGTGGAACTGGAGATTGGACCTCCTGGATCTTCAGGAACATTTTCCAGTACCTTGTTGAATCTATGCCACGAAGGATTAAGGCAATTCTGAAGGTAAAAGAGGGTCCAACCCGGTACTAGTAAGGTGTACCTAATAAAGTGGCCGGTGAGAGTATGTGTCCGTAGTTTTGGTTCTGAGAAACATCTTGTGACGTGCATGTGTGCATTTTTGGAGCATTTCAGAGTGTGCTATGTGTGAAAAGTGGTGTTTGTCGTGCCAGTGGTGTTGATAGTAAACACGCAAACTCTAGCTCTTCACCTGCTATATGAGGGCTTGAGCTATCTGGAGATACAAGTGCAATCTTCTCCATCTCTGAGTGACACTTCCTCAGCTGCCAACTGCAAGAATACAAGATCCTAAGATGTTACTCAAAGCAGATTTTAGAGATTTCATTCCTGACACTTCCACATTTCCCAAACACCATTCACGTTTTCTGTATAAAATGAAACCAAATGCAGATCTTTTCAGTAAGTCTGTGTTATTGCATTTCTGAGTTATTGTTTATAGTTTACTATGGCATTGTGGCAAATGAGCAAGCAGACAAAGAAAAGAATCAGGGAACGGCAAGTCCCCTACTCTCTGACATTATTCAATCAGTCTATATTAAAGAAATATCCATTAGAATGGGTACAGTGTTAATATAACTAATTTTATGAAACAAATTCATAAATTGCATTTTCCTTTTTATATCAAGGCTCAAACATGTTGTAAATATAAGGTGTCAAGTATACCACATAGTCTGAAAAAGCTCCAAAATGGCAGTACTAGATCTGCAACTTGACTATAAAACATTTATTTTGACTGCTCAATTTTTTATGTTGTGAATCAGGTTTTTATCAGGACAAACTTTTACATTTTAAAATATTTATCAAAGGTGATATTAAAGAACATTTTCTATATTGCTGAAGTCAATTTTTATGAAATGCTTGTTTCATTCTATTTATTACAGTATGTAATGTTTTAAATGTTCTAAACGTGAAACAGCAATGTCAATATCTGCCATTTAAAAGCCAATGAAGCTGATATAGCAATAAACATACACTGTTGACCAAAATTATTAGAAAACCTGACAGATCTGAAAATGTTGACCTTTTTGGCCCCAAAACGCAAAACAAATTTACATACAGATGGTTGCTTTGAGCACAACAATTTTATCAGATGAAGTGAACTGTACTGCTTTTATCCACTTATCAACATTGTAGATAAACAATTTTATAATTGCAAGACTGAATTTTGTAGAATTTAAATTAAATGTGAATGTTAATTATTGGGACCAGTTACAAAGATGCCACTATGAAAAAAGTGCTGTAATTGTGGTGAGGTAGGCTACAGGTTTGCATTTGTTTATTATATTCAAGCAAAATATAAGATCATATAAACAAATGTGGCATCTGTCTTTTCACATAGTAAAATAACTTGTATATAATAAAAATTCACATCAAATATACTGTATACATACTAAATACATTGAACAAATTTGTTTGGATGTTAAAATACATTTCTAAGAGGTGTGTATTTATTATTTGTGGGCAGTTTATGTCAGCACATTTTTATTAGAAAAATTACTTAAATTTCCTTATAGAAAAATGTTGGAAAGTCAATGGTTACTGGTTTCAATCATTCTTCCATTTTTATGGCCTATTCATAATGATGGCTATACACTTTCAGCAGGATAACGTGCCATGTCATAAAGCGAGAATCATCTCAGACTGGATTCTTGAACATGACAATTAGTTTACTGTACTCAATTGGCCTCCACAGTCACCAGACTCAATCCAATAGAGCAGCTTAAGGATGTGGTGGAACGGGAGATTCGCATTATGGATGTGCAGCCGACAAATTTGCAGCAACTGCGATATCTTGTTGAATCGATGCCACGAAGGATTAAAGCAGTTAAGACAAAGGGGTCTAACCGTGTACTAGTAAGGTGTACCTAATAAAATGGCCGGTGACTATAGTATATTATACTAAGTAGATATTGCATTCACAAAAACAACCAAAGCCTTTTTTAAAGAGATAGTTCAACCTAAAATGAAATTTCTGAAAATTTATGTCCCAAAGCACTTTAAGTTTCTATCCTCTGTTGAACACAAAAGAAGTTATTTAGAAAAATTTTGGAAAGTCAATGATTAATGGTTTTTAACATTCTTTAAAAAAACTTTTTGGTTTGTGTTCAACAGAAATAGGAAACCCATAAATGTTTATTAAGGGGAAAAAATAGGAAATTTTTATATTTGGGTGAACTATCCCTGTAGATATGCCAAGTATACTAATAATTTTGGCTACCAATGTATATTACTACTACTATTCTAAGTAATACTATGATCTGCTACAATTTCTCCCTGTTGATCAATCATTTGGAGCTGCTCTGCTCCTCATTAAACTTTGCAGTTAGTTTTCTGCTTAGGATAGACATCACCAGCACCAATCATGGAGTTGAAAGATGTGGTGAACTTTCTCTTCATCTTATCTCTCTTTCTCTCTGTCTCTTTTTTCTCCTATCTGCTCTTGATCCCACTTTAACCCTCGTCAGATCACTGGTCCTCATTAGTGCGTTTGGCTCGCTAACAGTCCCAAAAGCCGCAAGGCTGTAGATGTAGATTAGATAGATGTGATGGACTCATCCGTGCTGCGCTGGGTGCTGGAGAAGCTGAGGAAAGATCTGGCACTGATGTCTGCCGTAATCTGCTTAAAAAATCAGCCCTTGCTGTTTTATTGCATTAATGTGAACGTCTGGCTTGTGCTCTCCTCCTTAAGGGTTTTACAGGGCAGTGAAAAGTTATATTTATATTTTTTGGGATGTCTTCTTTGCTCACTGAGTCTGCTTACATTTGATAAGAAAATATAGTAAAATAATTTGCATTGAAGCGCTGGGTTGTGGCTGGAAGGGTTGTGCTGCTTAGAACATATGCCAGAGTAATTGGTGGTTCATTGCACTGTGGCGACCCATGATAAATCAGGGACTAAGCTAAAGGAAAGTGGAGAATTTGCTTTCAAAAAATATCTTTTTTTTTGCTTTAATGTGTTTTAAAAATGTAGTCAATTTATTGTAATAACAATAACATTGTAAACTGCACTTATATTTTTTAGCATTACTTTAGTGTTTATTTGGTTGAATACACAAGTTTAACAATGCAGATCAAGAAAAACATATTAAAAACAAACAATAATGAGAGATATTGAACAACCCCAAATCAAAAAAAGCTGGGACAGTATGTAAAAATGCAAATAAAAAAAAAGTTATGATTTCTACATTTATTTTGACTTGTATTTCATTGCAGACTATACAACAAACATTATTTAATGAGTTCCTCATGATTTTTATTTTTATTTTTATTTCCCCCCCAAAATAAACATATTCCAAAATCAAACATAAATTGCTCAGGGGTAGCATGAATAATGTGTCGGTCACACTTTATTTTGATGGTTCGTTTGTTAAACTTAAGTTACATTGCATCTGCATGCCAACTAATTCTCATTAGATTATACTTTTAGGTTGGGGTTAGGGTTAGAGTAAGTTGACATGTACTTGCAAAGTTTCTTATAGTCTGTTGAAGGAGTGGTATCAACATATTTTAAGCAGACTGTCTACTAATACTCTAATTGACCAACAAAATGAAGTGTTACCAATGTGTCAGTGCCCTTTGGGTAAGGGATTCATCTGAATAAGCAGCAAAAGTAAGTAAGTAAGTAAGTCCAAAAGTAAGTAAGTCCAAGGCACTAGAAAAATGTGGAAAAAATATTAAAAAGCCTTTATTGACATGGCTATTCCTTAAAACTGTGCCTACGCATTTTGGCAAACATTTGTCTTCATCAGGGTACCCTGTGGTAGTCATGTTAATAAAGGCTTTTTAAATATTTTTTCCACATTTTTGGAGTACCTTGGACTTGCTGTTTAAATGTATTGCAATTTTGGTTTTTGCAGCATGTTTAGGAAAATTATTAGAACAGTAAAGCGTTTACTACTTTGAAATGTTGTCATTACTTTTCACATCACTTTAAAGACATTTAGGGACTGAAGACACCAAGTGATGAAATGTTTCAGGTGTAATTTTGTCCCATTTTTCCTACAAAGTCTTAAGGTGGGCAACAACATGGGATCTTCGTTGTTGCTTTAAAATGCACCACACATTCTCTATTGGGGACAGGTCGGGACTGCAGGCAGGCAGGAAAGGATGTATATTTACAAATGAAATGAAGTTGCCCAGACAAAGCATGAAATATTTTGTGCTCATATTGTCTGGAATGAAGTACAATACATAGGCATATAAAATGTATAATAAAGACAAGGATAATAGATACATTATACATACATAACATTTATACACATCTCATT
>CAIGQZ010001492.1:18816733-18846624 GCA_903798205.1 Danio tinwini | reverse complement strand
ATCATCCATCCATCCATCCATACCTCCGTTTATCATCCATCCATCCACCCATACCTCCGTTTATCATCCATTCTACCCATACCTCCCTGCATTTATCATTCGTTCCATCTCTCCGTCCCATCCATGCGTTTATCATTTGTTCCATCCATCCAGCCATCTTGTTCTATTTGTCACCCTTTCCATATTAACAATAAAAGCAATGTGACACAATGTGAAAATCTCAAAATAAGTATTTGGTAGAAAATTTAAATTTTATTCCTGCTTCATTCTTATGGTTGAATTTAATCTAGTGTTTTTTTCATATAATTTAGCATTTTACTTTTTTTAATGAGTTCTATTTGCAATGCAGTCTTTTTATTTGAACGTTTTTCCTAATATGTTCACATTTTCCCCTCCGTCTTTTTCTCTGTTCTCTGCAGCAAAGGATGATGGGAGTATTGCAGTGGCTCTTGGCTACACGGCACACCTGGTGCTGATGATTTCGTGCTTCCTGCAGATTCCACTCAGGTATCCAGTCATCCACAAGGGTTCCCGCTCCACTATTAAAGACACCATCACTGACAAACTCACAGAGAAGGAGAGAGAGTAAGAAGGCTTTTTTTTTTTTTTACATTCTTTGTTTGATGGCTGAGTGTGTTTACATGCACGTTCATAACTCAATCATGCTTCATTATGCTTCATAAGTTTACTTGAATTGATAGGTTTTTGGTTTGCATGTAAACCGGGACAAGTTATCTTCAGTGTAAGAAATGTTATGATGTCATGCATTTTCATTTTATTAATAACTTATTAAACCAAGTTAATAATGTTTCTAACTTATTTACTTAGATTATGGAAGCAGTTTTAAGTCAGTTTAATATCTTTTAAAAAGTTTAACCATAAGGTTTATTTGATTTTACATTAAAAATGAAGGCAAGCAGGACTTTTTTTGGGCAGTTTTTGTGAGTTATCATATCAACAAAATTTGACATATATTTAAATATTTTTTAACCCTTTTTAAAAAATTTTTTTTGCATAAATCTGGTAATTAACCTCAGTCCTGATCAAAACTACTAAATTGTTTAGAAAATTACATGATTTTAACTCTTTAATTGACAATTTCACAAATGATGTCACTGATTTGGTGAAAAAAAACACATAAAATGACGTATTTTCAATATAAAAAGTAATTGTAGATTGGATTAATGGGAGAAGTATGAATGGAATTCAGATGTACTACATCCGCCATTTTGTCATGGTCACGTAACCTACCTGTGTCAGTTGCGTCGATTCACTTCCATTCAGGAATTCTCTCGCGGAGCATCATGGGATAGCGCAGCGTGCATGGGATGCGCACTTCAGAATCTCACCGGAAGTAGTAAGTCATCCGGGTACTTCTCGCATACTGATTTTCAAATTCTATGAATTCGGACATACTACTCAGCTCGCATACTGATTTTAGCGTATTGTATAGAATGGAAGTATGCGGTTTCGGACGCAGCCCATGTGGTAAAAACAGCCACCAACAGTAAATTCGTGAGAAAAAAATGAAAGTCAATCAAAAACAAGCATCAAAGGCATGTTTCACATGTTCAAGACTTTGATAAAAGGTAAAATAAAGAGTTAAAATCCTGTAATTTTCTAAGCAATTTAGTACTGATCAGGACTGAGGTTGATTAACAGATTTATGCAAAAAATGTTAAATATATATATAATTATACACTCTCAGAAATAAAGGTACAGGAGCTGTCACAGGGGTAGTACCTTTTCAAAAGGTACATAATGGTGCCTAATGGGTCCAAAATGGTACCTCAAAAGTACTTTTTAGGTACATTTGGGTACTAATATACACCTTTGATGTACCACTGTGGACTCTTTGGGTACAAATATGTACCTTTTCAAAAGGTACTGCCCCAGTGACAACTCCTGTACCTTTATTTCTGAGAGTGTAGGTGCATTTTTACAGCAGTTTAATTTAGTGGATGTTTTCATCCTAACAAAACAAAAGGGTAGTAAAAGTGGATTTTTTTTGTCAAAATAAGAATTGTCACCAAAAATCATTCTGTCAGCTGAAACACAGAAAAAGTTCTGGCCAAATGAAGACACAAAACCACCCCAGAGTGGATGAAAACATCCCAAACAGCATATAGGGGTTCATTAGTTTAAAATAGAAAACCAGCTAAAGCAAACCAATAGACCTTATGCAAGAGTGATATTTCCACATAGTTTTGCATTTGTGGTTTATGTGTGTAATTTGTGCACCTGTCTGGTTCAATATGTGTGTTCAGGTCTTCAGGGGTGGTTTAAAGGCCTTCCTGAATTAAACGCTACTCAAACGCCACAGGGTTCCAGCTTTCATGTGCCTGTCCTGTCGGACCTGAGCCCTTCACCTAGCTTTCATCCATTCCTCTTTAACTCTCTGTCCTTTCATCTTTTTATCTCATCCTCCCTCTCCGTAGATTCAGCACATCTGCTTCTGTATGGGAGATAAATAGCACACTCAAAAGAGAGTGTCATTGCATGCTTAGGTTTATATGCAATTTTATTTTATTAATAATATTATTATTTTTATTTTCTTTCTAAAAACAGTATTTTTATGCCAGTGCTTTATTTGCAAGTTGAAAGAAATGTTATCACGCCATTACTATATATATATATATTTTTTTTCTCAAATATTACAATTTGACATTTCTCATTTCATAATAAATTCAGGAAATCCAGAGAAACTGAGAATTTTCAAATGATTTCTCAATTTTTTTCATACCTATGTGTATCGCTCAATAATGTGGGTGGCATTAAGATGTTTGCCAGCAGTATACTGGTGCAAAGGTGTTTTAAACTTGAAACTAAGTACAAAAAAAGTGCTTGAAGTACATCAGAGCCATAACTGTTATATGAATAGATTAATGTTCTTAAGACCATTCCTCCAGGTCTGTTTGTAAACAGTTCTAACCTTTGAAATCCATGTTTACAACTCTTTATAAATGTTTATATCATTTCCTCATCTAATGAGTTTCTTTCGCAACCTTTGAAACCACCACTTTTGCCTGCTCTGCCACGAATGCAGGTTTTTTTTCCCCCATAATCTTCATAGTTTCATGTTAAATTGCATCCTTGGGGTGTGATGTTGTCGATCCGTGTTTAAGATGCTTGTAATTTGACTTTTTTTTGTGTGTGCTTGCCATGGTAACGGATACATACTCTTCGGGCTTGGCCTGTGGGGTCCGAAGACCCTGGCATTTTGATGCCAGAATGTGTGGGCACTGCAATTACAGAGCCGGCTACCTCATTCAAATTATTGTTTTTGCTGTGTTTTGGTGCCGTAACTAAGCAAAAGCGATCCAAGAAATGAGGCTGCTGGTGTGTGCTGATTACATGTCTGTGGTGCACATGCCCAGAGAGGTATCACATTCCTGCATTCCGCACATGGCGAAAAGCCCCTTAATGAAACTCGCAATAAAATTGGATTGTTATAATCAGATGGGCCCCTTTTGAATGACGGCCTCGAGATGCCTTTCTCCGCTTTTGATGTAGGATTAATGGCTGATTTCAACAGCTTATAAATGAGGAGGAAGATGATGGAGAGGTAAGAGAGAGGGGGGCTGAGAGTATAATCCTGCATTGAGACCGCTCTTATCCTTGTGGTTTGTAATGGCTCGATAAAATACTCGGATTTAGATTGATGTTAATTGTTTAAATTAAACTTTAATTCATATGATCTATTGCATTGGCTCATATTTGTTTCACTTTTTTGTTATTTACTTGTTGTAATGTTTATTCTATGCCATACATACACACAAAATATGTCCTAATAGTAATATTAATCATAATTATTTTAAGAAATATACAAATAAATGCTGTTCATTTAAACCGTGCACACCTTTAAATCTACATATCTACAGCAGGGAAAATAATTATTAAACATGTTTTTTCTTGGGAATAATATTTCTCAAGGACCTGTTAAAAACCCAAACAATACAAACATAAAAATAAAACAAAACCTTTCTCCTTTCTTTTTTTGGAGAAAGGAGAAAGCGCTGAACTACTGAAATGAATGTATTTAATACTTTATACTTAGTTAAAGACGCCTCTAATATATGGAGAATGAAATCACATGAATTGCTCAGGTGCTTCAACAGAGAATCCTGATGATAAATATCTTGATGGTTCTGTGGGTTTCGTCTATCAAATCTGAGCTTTATTTTGTATTTTCTATTGGATTCGAGTCAGGTGATCAGTTGGGCCATTTTTTTTCTGAAGCTATTTATGAGTTTCCTTGGCTGTGTTTTGGATCATTGTCTTGCTGAAATGTCCACCCTGGTTCCATTTTTATCATACTGCTAATGTAGATGTTGGACTGAAGCAGCTAATATAGAAGCTTGCTGAAGAACTACTGAGAGATTTCTGTTTCTATCTGGGCTTTCACTGGTTTTCTACACCTCCTTTTCTTCATGTGTTCAATACGGTTTCCCTGTCTCATTTCATTTTATGACACATAACTTCATTTGTAAACTAATTTGATTTGTTTTCTTTGCATATATGGATTTCTTTGGTTGTTATCAACATCTGGTGAAAATTTCAAGTCAACAGCACCTTTAGAAATATGTTTTCTGCGAAAAATGGTGACGTGATCAATAATTATATTCACCACTGTAAGCACGTTTCAAATTAATCCTACAAATCCTTTAAACTAAATGTTAAAAAAATCTATAAAAAAAAGGAATACCAAGATACGAACTTGTTCAAACTATTAATTAAAATAACAATAAAAATAAAGGAATTTTAAAACAGTTTTTAGTTTTGTGCAAACCAAAATAATTAAAAACATGGGTAACACTTTATAATAACTACACACTATGAATCATCCATTAAGCATTAGCAAATAGTGAATTCACCTGTCGCCACTGGCTTGCATGGTTCGGGATCTGTAGAGCTGCGCATCAATGGAATTGCTCTTCAGTGTTTGGACTCTCAGTAGTGATTATTTACCCATACTGAACTGAGCTAAACTGAACTGAACTGATCTGAAACTCTGAAAATCAAACTGACACTGTTTCAATTTACTTTTATCTTGAATGTGAAGCTGCTTTGACACAATCTACATTGTATAAGCACTATACAAGTAAAGGTGAATTGAATTGAATTTAATTCATTTTCGGTTAACTATTAACTCTACATTAATAGACAGTGGTAAGCAGTTTATAAATACTACTACAAATGCTGTATTCTTGACATTTATAATGTGGTTAATACTTTTATTTTCATACTTTCATACATTAATTGTCATTACTAAATTCCGTATTGCATTATTTACAAACCATTTGTATTTAAAAGTAGTGGTTGGCTTTTAGAATCATTCAGAATGAGTTAGTAATTTATACAATTTTATTTATGTTATTATTCAGGCAAATAGCAATAGCTTTTTATTGTATTTTATATATGATAGTGTATTCTATGTTATTATGCTGTGCTTCTATTTTAGGTGTGACTTTTTAACTTTCTGTAAGGGTTCTACAGATGAAAAATAGCCATTCTTGACTAATTCTGGCACATTTTACAGTTATGTATTAATGTGCATTGACCCTGTAAACAAATAAACTAAACTAATGGTTACTATGTATGTTAGCTAAGGCTTTATTAACTCAACTTCATCTAGTTTTGTGACCTAATCTAAAGTGAGGACTATTTATGCTTCGTAATGCTTTATAAATTACAATTAAAGGCTCTATCAAATGAACACTACTGTATATGTTTGCAATCTTATCTAAAATATAAAATTACTGTAACCTTTAAACATTGCCGAATAACACGAGTGTCAAAATACAATTAAATAAAATTGGATAAAACAACAACAATAAAATAATTTAACAATGTATTAAGATACAACATTTCAAAGTTATTTTGCGATGTTTAAACTGTACAGTCATTTTATTATAAATAAGTTTGCAAAGATTTATTTTTCATTTGATACAGCTTCATTTGTGTGTCTTCAAATAAATAGAAATTAATCAGAAATAGAAATTAAAGTCATTTTATTTTTCTCCTGTTTAGAAACTAACTGAGCCTTTAATTGTCATTTATAAAGGATTTATAAAGCATAAATAGTCCTCACTTTAGATTAGGTCACAAAACTGGATAAAGTTGAGTTAATAAAGCATTTAACATACTTTAACTTATAGTTAATCTACTTAGTAGTAGATTAACTATTAATATATGCCTGAATAATAAACTATATAAATGTTAATTTACTTTTTAAACTTTTAATCAATTAATCATTTACTTATGCATTCTGATTGATCTTAAAATAACATCAACTATTCTTAAATAAGTAGTTTGTAAATAATGCAATACTTTAAATTAATTATTAACAAAGTATGAAAATACTATAATTAAGCATACTATAAATGTGCTTATAAGTCAAGAATACATCATTTGTAGCTGTATTTATAAACTACTTACTGTTTTAATGTAGAGTTAATGCTTAACAGTTAATGAGTTAACTATTTGCTAATGCTTAATAGATGATTCATAGTGTGTAGTTATTATGCAGTGTTAGCAAAATGTGTAATGCTTCCTATACTGTATGGCTTTTTGTCCCTGTGTATTCCATTAAAAACTAAGCTAAATCATACAGATTTGGAATAACACAGGGGAATACACAAGCATTTCTGGTCGATCTATACCTTTAAATGAACAGCGTCACTACTTTTAGTTGGCTAGGACCTCAATTCCTCCACGCAGACCAAATATTTAAAAAAAGGCGTCTAATTTATCTGGGCAGAAATGACCACATCCTTGGCTGCGGCTGGTCTAGATTAAGTCGTGCACGTTTCCCATTTGAAGCTGTCTATTTGTTTCATTCAATATGGCCGCCGAGACATTCTAGCCACACAACCATAACACAACAAGCCATCTTTCTCAGAGCACCAGCAAATCCTTTACAAGGTTCACAGACAGCACATTCGTCCGCCAGTCAACAGCGACTCCCCGGAGACAGCACTGTTATGAAAGTCAAACACCAATCAGGACACACTCTTGCTGACCCCCCGTTTGTATGTTTGTGAATGTATGCTTGTTTGCCATTAGCAGCAGCTAAGCAGGGGGTGAAGCCGCTCAGCTGTTTAAACGGCCCCCAAATATGTGTGTTTGCCGATGAATCAGGTGCCGCTGAGAAGATGAAGGTCTGACCCTTCAGAAGTCTTGACTCCAAAGCTCATTTAAGTATGAGTTACAAGGAGAAGGAGAACAGAGGGTCTTATGTGGCCCTCGTAATTAACTCCGCACGAGACCAGATCCTATTATCCGTGCTCCTTCCATGACCCCTGTGACCTCCGCACACCATAACTTACAGCAATAAGAGCCGTAATCAGTCCCAATGTGTCATTGTTTAACATTGTGTCAGCTTTAGACTTGACAAATACTGTTTAAATCTTCCTCTCTATCTCTGGGTTGGCGTCTATCTCTGTGTCTTGGGTTTTGTGTAGTGGGTGTTCTCTGAGCTGCAGCCTATTAATCTCCTCCAGTTTGGGAAGATGCACTGGAGGTTCTCATAACTGCACTTACTGTATGACTTTGCTTTGTAGCCTGTGGTCTGCAGCCAGACAGAGCAAATCAAGCTGTCATTTCCGAGCTCTAGTATGCAAGTAGTTATTTGAAAAAAAGCTTTTATCCAAAGAGATTTCAAGTGCTTTTATCACAGACCCTCGCTCAAGGCTTTGCTGTGCTACAAACCTGAAAGTTGGATCTGGAAGACTGATTTCCTACATGAATTTATAAGGAATCAACTACACTGAACAGGAGTTTTAGAAAAACAAAATTATACAATAAATTAATACATGTATTGTTTTCTGAAAGATTTTAGTCTGTCCCTCTGCTGCTTTGTTTGTCTTTCTTTTTTAATGATGATCCATTTTGTTTATTGATCCATTCTTTCATCTGTTACTTCCTAATATTTGAATGTTCCATTCATATATCCACCCATTCTTGATGTGTATAAAATGTTCAGTCAATCAGTCCGTTTATCCGTCCATCACTCCATCTGTCCATCCATCTGTCCATTGGTCCATCTGTCCCTTGGTCCATCTGTCCATTCATCTGTCCATTGGTTCATCCATCCATCCATCCATCCATCCATCCATCCATCCATCCATCCATCCATCAGTCCATCTGTCTATCGGTCCTTTCATCCATCTGTCCATCCGTCCATCCATCCATCCATCCATCTATTGGTCCATTGGCCAATCAGTCCATTTATCCATTGGTCTATTAATCCATTGGTGCATCCATTTTTCCATTGATCCATCCGTCCATCAACCTATCCATCCATCAGTCCATCCATCCATTTGTCCATCCATTCGTCCATCTGTTCATCCGTCCATCTGTCCTTTGGTCCATTCATCCATCGGACCATCCATTGGTTCATTCGTCCATCCATTCGTCCATCTATTCCTCCATCCGTCCATTGGTCCATCCATTCGACCATCCGTCCATTGGTCCATCCATCCATGTTTTGGTCCATCCATCGGTCCATCTATCCATCCGTTCATCTGTCCGTCTATTTGTCCATTGGTCAATCAATCAATCAATTAATCAATCAATCAATTAATCAATCAATTAATCAATCAATCAATCAATCAATCAATCAATCAATCAATCAATCAAACAAAACAAAACAAAACTTAATTAAATATGCACATACATACATCAACCATTTAAATAAATAATGTGCCTTTCGCATTTAAAACTTTTTACATTTGAAAACAAATTATGAACAAAACAAAGAGGTGGGTCAAAAATTTGTGTAGTAATAAGTAATATGTGCCAGAGCAGTCTAATATAAGAAATGGCACTGTCTGATTTCATCAGTGGACTAAACTTTTGTTTCTTTGTGGTGTTCGCATCTCAATATATCTCATGAATCAAACAGTTTTTGTGCTGGATTGGAGCTAAATAAATGGTTATCCCACTGTCCAATCATCTTTGAAAACTCTTTGTCAGCTTCTATTATCTGTAAAGTGGTATTCTCCCCCGTTCATGCTCACCATGTTGAAGTGTCACCCTATTATGGCAAACGTCATACACTGACTGGATGTCATGATAACAGCATCACACAAACTGTCACTTTCGATTGCATTTCAGATCATCGCCAAAAAGACATTAAAGTGCTAACAAGAGAACAAGTTTAGCATGATTTTATCAAATTAGTAAACCCAGAGTTGTATTCTCTTACACACAAATTAGTCCTCTAGAATTTCAAAGTGTCTGAAATTCAGATTTTGAGAAACCCTATAATAAGGCATTCACAATTTATATATTAATGCAAAACAGGAGATTTTAGCTACAGTCTATGGAGTTATATATATATGGAGCAATATTTTGATTACAAGCTCTGAACATTAACCACTATATAACCCAGATCTTCTGGTTTTAGGCATTTCTTACTACTGTAAATTGTAGAACCGTTGCTGTTCCCACAATCTGTACATCATTTTAACTTTATCCAGTGTCTGTGTAGGTGTCAGTGAGGTGGCCAATGAGCTGAAACAACCTCTGACCTCACCTCCCTCATTTTGTTTAGAGCTCCGTTCCATCACCCACCATGTGTATACACGGATCAAAATGACAATTTATCCATCTAATGATAAAGCTGTCAGGACAGTGATTGTGAATAAAATTGAGTGAAGTGTGAGCACTATGGCAATTATCACTTTTCATTTGTCAGTAAAGCTCTTAAAATATTTGTTGAAAATCTCTGTAGATGGACTTGACCTTTGATAAACTAGTTAGCTGGACTCAAATGTAGAATTATCCTGCAGTTTTCCCGTAACCATTCACTATTGACCTGTTTCTGTAGGACTAGGCTTTTACCAGTTCATGATAAATGAGATGCCGGAGCGATGTTATTAAGAGTGTCACTTGTTATTCTGTGCGTTCACTTACTGAAATGATAATGTTATCCTCTGAGCTTTACCGTTGATCAACATTCTTGAATTTCCAGCCTACTGTGTACATAAATTGAGATCCCCAATTGTCAGGCCAAATTTCCAGTGTCATAACTGTGAAGCATTTGGACATCTTGTTTTTCTTTACTGTCACTTTTTGAAGTTATAATGGCTATGTTTCAGACCCTCGTGAGCTGAATACTTAGTCATGTCATGTTATGGCTTTATATGTGCTCTCACTGCGAAGTGTGTTCCAAATAGTAAGCAGCCTTGATCATTTTAAATAACACAGTGCTCCATTACCCTTAATAATGCTTAGAGAATGCTTAAAACACTAAACAGTGATCATGTCCCAAGAAAACTGGCAAATGTTTCTGAAACTATTGCTATAAATAAAAACAATTCCTTTTACAGTTCCTCTCTAGGAAATGTAGCATCTAGTTTTTTGGCTCTATTCTTTCTTTCTCCTGTAAATGGATGTATATAGCACTGGATATTGCTTTAGGTGTAAAATCGTTTGACTTTTAGTGTCAGGTCACAGTCTAAAGTCACATTTCAAGTCATTTCCGTGTTTACGTCGTTTTACAGCTTCTTAAATTGAGCAGCGCTTGTCTGTTAAACCCGAACATTTGCTGCAATATCGACCCCGCTGGTCTCTTAAATGAAATCCGATAAATCCCAATTTGGTTGTAAAGACCATAATTTTTCGACATGCTTCTTGTTAAAATGGTTCTTTTCACCATTGTTGTTATATAGCCAGATCTCAAACTGAAAATACACTAATTGGATCGACAGGAATAGGATTTTCATAACTTTCCAGATCTAAGGTGAGGCCTACATGGGATTAGACTTAAACTTAGAGTTAGCAGTAATCATAATGTTACCACCATCCCAGACCCTTGCTTTTTTTTATTTCCATGTCTTTGGCTTTTTATTCAGCCAAACCCCCAACATAAAGTGATTCACAATTCACTAACAAAATAAAGAGCAATGGGATTTCAGAAAAAAAAAAACATCCAAATCTAACTTCAGCTCTATTGGAGCCCATTAAAGACCACCACAGATCATTGTTTTGTTTTTCTTTTCTATCGCTTCATATCTTTTACTTGTTATTCAGCCAAAACTCAAGTCTTAAGTGACTTAAAATGCATTAATTAGATGAACAGGAATAGGGTCTCCAGAACTCTTGAATTAAGGCTATTCCTACATGGGATTAAAGCAACTCTGACCATTAAATTACCATCATTCCAGACCATTTCTTTCGCTATCTTTTCTTTCTTGCATATTTTTTACTTGTTATTCGGCCAAACCACCCTGTTCACACAAGCGCAATAACTATAAATATAATGATACGTTTACATCCACACTAGCAAACGATAAAAATAAGTTTATTTTTTTAGGTTTAAGATTTTCATTTGGCATTACTTGTAACCGGCAGATGTCTAATAAAGAGCAAGGGACCAGTTAATTTTTGTTTAAAAATGTATTAATCTAATCAAAGGAGCGATTGTAGTCAGTGTAGTGAAATAAAAACAACTAAATATTTTCCATAGCATTTTCAGGAAGGAAAGCAACACAAATATGCTTAAACTAGCTTTTGGCTAGTTTATGTTTGCTTTTATTTTTAAGCTTCAATTTGCTAGTTTGGCTTGGATAACTTCCATAAATTTTATCAGTTCACACCAAGATCAGCCCCAATTGGATTAAATGTGTAAATTTAAGATTGGCAGCTCTGACCATTACGCTATCACCAGCACACACCATTGCTTTCTGTTCCCTTTTCTTCCTTGCATATTTGAGCAATTGGGTCCCAATGAGACAGTCTTGGAGTGCAGTTCCTTCCTTATTTCCCCTCCACCTGGGATGCCTCATCTGTGACCAAAAGATGTTTTTTTTTTACTTTTCTTCTCTCCAGAAATACAAAACCCTTATTAATTTAACCCTTCTGTTGTCTTAGAATTCTGTACACAACGTTCGCCCAAAACATGACTTTACTTAACCTTCAAAATAAAGCAGCTAAATGTAATTCTCAAATCTATTTTGCTTGAAGAAACAACCTCATCTTCATCACAAACTCTGTCTAGGTTTTCCCCTTAACAGTGTGGAGTTTTTCATCAATGTTTTTTCAGTGGGCACCACTCGACCAAAGTAAAGGGCATATTTTTCAATGCTAAAAGTAGCATAGTAGTAGTGCTACAAGTAGTAGTGTGTGTGTGTGTGTGTGTGTGTGTGTGTGTGTGTGTGTTTGAAAATATGAATGAAAATATAAAAAATAGAACCTAATGTTGGGGTCATTTTAGAAAAAGTCACCAAATTTCTAACACGATATTAGAAAAAACGACATTGGGATATTTAGATTTTCTGCAGTATAAATTGTGATATAAATATAATTTCACAGAAGAACTCTACTTGGAAAGAATTGATACATCTGCATAAAACATAATAAACCATTTGCAATCATAGATAAAAACAATAGAAAAAAGTTTTATTTAAATAATTGCTTTAATGGTTTTCTGTGTAGTGTAACAGCATTTAAGAACATAAATTCAGCATTAATCAAATGTTAAATAACACAGTTTTTCTCCATTGTATAAATATTCATTCATTTTCCTTCATCTTAGTCCTGATTATAAGCATTCACCACAGTGGAATGAAGCATATTAAATAAGATTAAATACAATTAATCTTTGTCAAATCTATAAATATTAGAGTTTCTTGGTTTAAATTTGTTTGATATTTAGTCACAGTTCTTAATAACACACCCAAATTAAAATCTTTCACTCTATTGTAGCTAAACTTTGCGATGACTCCACAAATCACTTTCTGAAATGTGGTTTCTGGTCATTATAATTACAACTTAACATTGCAAATTTGCACATTGTAATATTGATGCTGAAACTATGTATTGTGCAGCCCTAGGTTAGTTTTTTTTTTGCTGTTAAATGGTGCCAAGGTCTTATTTGAACCTTAATGGCCCGTTTCCACTGAGTGATACGGTACAGTTCGATTCGCTTTTATGGCCGTTTCCACTGTAAAAAGATATCAAAAAGTGAACCGTACCGTACCACTTTTTGGGTTCCCTTTGCAAAGGGTACATAGCATGACAAAACGGTACCAAAAGGCGAAGCTAGATGCAAAGCTGAACGCTATTGGTTTACAAAGAAACATCACTAGCGCGTACTCAAGCAGGAGAAAGAAAACAAAGGAACCGCCATTTTTAAATACACAGTAGAGACATTACATTGTAATACTATATACATATAATAACGAGTCATGGTCGACCCAAGCTCAAACAAACCTTGTTGTTGTTTTGATGAACAGACACAAAGCCAAGAACAAAGTCTGCCGTTTCCTGTTTTTGTTCTAAAAGTGTGAGCGGTTTCACTTTCTCCTGAGAGCTCACGATCGCTCGTGTGCGCATATATTTGAAATAACGAACTTTAGCTGATAGTGTGCGCATAATTATTGTAGTGCTTCTGACATCTTATCCTTTCAGAAACGAACAAACGTGAGAGTGAAGCACAAAAAAACAAAGGAGAAGCCGGTAAAAAATAGCAAATGATTCTTTCAGCAACCTAAAAGATGAACAAACTGCCATGTTTAACTATAATCATCACCTGTTGGACTATTATGAACTCGCAAAGACAAAATTACTTTCTAACAGAGGCTACATGGGCTGTTGAAGACTAAAGATACAGATGAGAGGTTTGCACTGACTGTGGGCTATTTGTTGCGTGTTTTGAACCCAAATAAGGATTAAATGTATGCTGTGTGTAGTTTTTCTGTAAATGGTAAAACATCAATGAATATAAGGGTCTGTATGTGTTCATATATGTTGCATGTATCTATTTGTTTTATATAATTGCAGACGTTACAGTAGGCTATAACTGCTGATCAATAATAGGGTGATATTGATCTGCAGTTAGAATCAAATTATGTTTATACAAAGGTTAGTAATGAACATTTATACACAAGTATTTATGTGCATAAAGCATCTATTTTTTGAGCAGTGCTTCTCATGTGATATCTGAATGACCCATTACATTGACATTTCGTCGAGCAAGAGTGACGCCGACTGAAACTTTCTGTCGTATACACCATGCCATTGGTACCCTTTTGGCAGTGGAAACGCAAGCCTGATAAAAGTGACCCGTATCGTACCGTACCAGTCAGTGGAAATGGGCCATGAGTCAACAGAAGGGTCAGTCTACTGCTTCTTGTTCGTCCTTTTTCTTTAATGTAACACTAAAAATACACTATTTCTTTTCCGAATTTTTCTTTGCAATCTTAGAAGCTTCTTTCTGTCCCTCCTGCATGCATTCTCGAAATTCAATGGACTCGAACAGCACGCTGCACCCACATTTCTTAACTTCCAGCCCAATCGCAGCATGGCTGAATGCCGCAGAGCTCTGAGTGAGATGCGATCCAGATGTACTCTGGGTGATGGAGTCCAGAGATTGGCCCGTTAAACCCAAGCCCCCCTCCTCTCATTGGCTTTTATTGAGAACCGTATGATGCCGCTGTCCACTTTCAGAAAGTCTTTATGACAAGCGTAAAAAATGGAAGTAGGGATTGACAAAGTCGCTTCACGAGTTGAAGAGTTTCCAGGTTGGCCATGAGGAACCATGAGCTCAAAGGAAAGAAAAATTATTATAGGATCTTTTGATGATGAATGCTAAGAGGGGCTGTTCTTCATTTTTAGGGTAGAACGGTTGTATTTTATTTCCCTCTCAAGACAGGTTCTTCCTTGTCTGAAGCCATTTCCTAAACACAGACATGTCAACAAATTAGACGGTCAACAATTATTACACTGTTGATTTTTTTTTTTTTTTTGTGGTTTAGTAGTGCGATTGATAACAAGACGAGCTCTTCAAGGGCTGATATCATGTGAAGACAGTGGAAAGACTCTTCAGTCTTTTATTTGGCCAGGGATGAAGTCTGGGTCTGCCAGAATCCGTTTGATGGGGCTGAAAGTTGATAAAAACGCACATGAAGACAAAAGTCTGGAGCCAGGCTGTACCCGGCAGCTGAACACATCATTCCCTCTGGCTGTTTTCTCATCGTTTCCATCATTTCATCTTCTCTAAACGTTCTCGAGGTGCTGATTTTGCCATGTTTCCGTCATTCTTTAAGTCATACGGCTTTTGTTAACATCTTCAGCTGCAAATCGGCTCCATCTTTGACCATGTTTTGAGTAGCTGAATTAAACTTTTAATTAAATGTATGATTCAGGGTACCTGTTTATAATGTCTGGAAAGTATTCTCATTTGAAATACCTTTGTTTTGATTGGTCAGTTTATTTTCTCAATGTAAACGAAGAGCTTGGAGATGTATACAGTCTATATTATTACTTTTCAGTCTTATTAGGGATTATGCACTATACATCAATACATTATCTGTTATTATCTGGTTTATATACATGATTATATTAAAATAATTATAAAGTTTAATGCTATGCATAATATTTATGTGTTATAGAATAATATTATGTTTCATCGCTGTGCATACTTGAATGTATATGGGTGTTAAATTAAATTTATATTACTTTTTTGATTTATTTATTTTTTTCTTGGGCTGCATGCCAGTGTGATATTTGTTACTGCTGATTTATTCACATTAATCTTTGTGCGTCATTATGATTCATCTAAAACAGCTGTCATTACAAGCAAACTGTAATTAAATTGGTTAATTTTTGACACTTATCATCGGGACTGATGTTGATACACATTTATGCTGATGAAAGCAGACAATCTATTAGTATATGATACATTTATGACTATTTATGGGGTATTTTGTCCTCTGATGACCTATAGAGAGTTAATGAGGTAATAATTAAATTTCATTTGTAGGAATATTTATAATTGAAATGTAATTATATTAGTTATGTAAATTTTTAATTGAAAAATATTTGTTATTTGATATAATTTGTTATTATAATTAATATTGCTACTACTACCAATAATAATAATAATTGTATTTGATTACTTCAAACACGGCGCAAAACAACCTCATGATCGCATCTGCAACTAGTACATTTACTGTAGTATTCACAAACTATGCGTAAAGTGAAATCTGTTTAAATTATTGTCCTGTGAGTGTTTTATAATGGACACGCGCCCATACAGGAGGATATAGCGAGGCTCAATGGTGTTTCTGCTGTAAAAAAAAACTTGCGTATGAGCTTCAGACGCGCTCTGGCGGAGCTGTTCTAGGTTCCCTGTCAGCAATCTCCCAATAATATCTAGCTGCAACCTCAACCGCCATCAGATCGATTTATGGTGTTTTACTGTATTTTACATTTTTCTGTATGTTTTTGAATAGCAGATTTAATAGCAGATATTTAGTCAGTCCAGTTTAAAGCAGAAGCTTTTGCAATCTCACTGTTGATCCGTGATTCTCTTTATGTTATCATATATTTATATTTCAATTAAAAAAATGTTAAACATTGCTCATTAATATATATAATATTTAGTATAATATTGGTATACCAATATCTTATAACAAATTTGTATTATTTTTATTTGCATTTTGATTATAGGTATTTGCAATGGAGCTTTTCTTCAGGTCTTTCTTTGTACTTGTCTCCTCAAACTGCAGCAATCCAAACTAGCTTTAATCGTTATTATGAAGCCTCAGTCTTTAGTGTCTGAGTGTGACTGGGCTTCTATGAGTTTTAAGGGAACTCTGCAACAGACTGCCGTTTGGTGGGTGGTCGGAGCAGATCTTGCAGAGATCCAGAAACTGTTGAAAGTCTTCCCAGCTACTCTGAATGACCTGCGCTAATGTATATTCTCCACAAGGCATGGCACATGTGTTCTGCCTGCCTGTTTACACATAATAATTGATACCCCAAATGCACATAACAAAGCCATCCTAACACCGTTTCGTGCTCGTGCATATTCTCACTCCATTGGTGAACTTGTATTTATGTATTAACACGCTTGCATGCACATTTCTCATCTACATGCATGCTTGTTACTGCTGTCTCCTGCTTTTCTGATCACATATACAGGGCCCAAATAAATACTATTAAATTTGTATATATTCATTAATATATGATAAATATTTTAAGTATTAGGACTGCAAGTGAAAAACACACACATATACAAACACACACACACTATATATATATATATATATATATATATATATATATATATATATATATATAATTTATTTTTATTTTTTTTACAATGATCCCTTTATTTTCAACTTAATTGTTTTAAAAACTTTGTTTTTATGGCACTTTAGCTTATGATTCTTATTACTGGAGGTCATGTTTACAGAGTCTTTACCTCCTAAAACGTTTTTAACAGTCTGTCACCTTGCATGTCTGGGTACCCCAAGTTTGTTGCAAATCTAGAAAAATTGTGGCAGTGCAGACTGAAATGTTTCTGATGGTTTAATTATGGTTGTATCACTTTTTAAAGGAGCCAATTGTTGATCGCTATGGACTGACTTTCTCCAAGGCAGAGGTTCAGTACAGGCATGTGTTCTTTATGACACTTTCTGCAGCTTAAATTTTTTACGAACCCTCTGGGGTCGACTAACACATTGGAACCTCAGCAAATACTTGCAAAATATATATCTACTATACATAAAGCTTGAAATCTCAAACCAACTACACTTGAAAATGAATGTTATTACTATTATTTTACAGAATTCCTGTCTCCGCAATTCAAAGCAAATCACACGATAACAACCACTTAAATGGCCACGAACTTGTAAACAAAGAGTTTTTTTTTGCGAGGAAATTTACTGTCAGGAAAAAGTTTGAAATTACCTTAGGAGACCAGTGTGAATTGATTAACCTTTAATTTGGATGGGATCGCGTATTGAGTCCCCCAGAAACAGCTATAAAAAAGTTGGTATTGTGTATTTGTTACCCTCAATCAGTGTTGCCAACTATTTTCAATGAAAAGGTGCTAAACTCTGCCCGCTAAATGTCGCTAGATTACATCATACGTCAATTTAGATATTACTGATGTCATCACGTCCAGCCGTGTCTGTTTGTTTAACAGCCTATGGATATATATAAAGGGTATTTATATTTGCATTACACTTTATTTATGCATGTCAATTTAACAAAATGTATTGCTGTTTGAATACAGTATATCAGTATACATGTGTAGTGAATTTGCAGTAATCTCTCAGACGTAATAAACTTAGACAAGTTCCGAAACTGTTACTAAAATATCTGTGATTGTAAACAAGAAAAGAATAAATAGTCAAATTAAACTTACATTTAGAACAAAGGAGAAGCAGATTGGTTTGACTGTACAAGGGAAATACCTCACACTCGTGGTGCTAAATCATTTGCCCTCGGTACGCAGAGGAGTGATCCGCTCTCGGGCTGCAGGTCTGAAAAGTCGCTAAGATGGCAACACTGCCTTCAATGCGCATGCATGTTAGCTTAGAAAATTGAAAAGTATATTTATTTTTTGGTTCTAATTTGAACATTTGCAATCAAAATTTATGAGCAAACTATGGCAAAATGTCATTTGTGATCTGAAATTCAATCGTAAGCTTGACAAACAGTTTTGGAGAATTTGACGTTTCGCCATTAAATACTCCAAGATGGCCGCCGAGTGAAATGACTTCCCTTAAAAGAATGTCTTTTGCAGTTAATATATTTTCATCTCAGTTTTTCTGTCATCCTGTGGCCCCAGCATGCTTTTCTTGTCCAGTGCTTTTTTCCTGAATTGAGCAGTTTCTATAGTATTGCATTTTTCAGATGGCGATGTAATCATTTGTCTTCACTTTTTTTATATTTGGCAGTTTTAGCTGTAAAAGAAAACCTTAATAATTAGTTAACCAAAATACAGTTCTCTATTGACTTAACAGTCCTTTTTTTATTCTACATAACTTGTTGAAATATAAAATGAATAGCAGTTATAAGAATGCATGCGGTTTGTAATTGGTACAATGTGCTTGGGGGAAATATATAATCAGAATATTGACTTGTGTAATTATGCACACACTATATATGCAGCATACCTTTCAGCATTCCCTCTGCACAAATTATCCATTCATTTGCTCAGGAAAGAGAGAACATTCCCAAATACAGTGTTTTGGAGTAATAAATCATCCGTTCTGCTTTTAAACAAACACCTGCCTCTAAACTGTCGCAGCTAATGGCAGCACTTGCAGTATAAATCAGCCATAGCTGTAACTCTCAATATGACTGAAAGCATTACACTGAGCATCTGCCGCACAATGCTCTTTTATTGGGTCCTTTTTAACATTTTCAGGGCTCTCTTTTAAAGAATGCATGCATCTTGAAAAGGTCCAAAAGGGATTTGTGGGTCACTTACTCTGTCGTCTTAGTTTCTTTATGAGCTGGTGTAAGAGAACAAGGTGCATTTTTCCCTCTCAGCTGTTTAATGAAGACCAGAAATGGGGCTGGAGGACTGGATGGGAACATTTATAATTTTTTTTTTTTATTTACGCTGTATGCTATAGTTATTTATCTGGATGTCCTTGTCAGAGACTGCTAGCTTGCATAATACTGTTTCTGATGTGTTTTAAGATGATCAAAGGAGGATTGAATAAAGTGTAGTCAAATTATACCTCGTTTCCACTGAGTGATACAGTACGGTATGGTACCGGTCACCCTTATCAGGCTTGTGTCTTCACTGGCAAATGGTACCAATCGTAACCTTTTGGTAGGCGCCTACCATAACGTCTGCGATTTATATAAAATAAAAAAATTAATAAAACATTTATGATCACTACTCTGAAATGTTACCAATTTCAAAAAAAGAAATATCCAAATTTTACATTTAGGCCTTATTTATAAACGAAACACAGTCACAACAAACCTCTCATTTTTATTCTTCACCAGCACATGTAACATTAACATCTTGTTAAAAAGTAATTTCGTCATTCTGAGGTCGTAATTGTCCAAAAGGTGATGATGACAGTTGAACATGACAGTTTGTTGATGTTTTAGGTTGCTAAAAGAATCATTTGCTCCTTTGTTTTTTCTGGCTGCTTCTTTGTTTTTTCAAGCTTCCCTCTCAAGTTTGTCCATTTCTGAAAGGATGTGAGAATACACATTTTGATATGGCGAGCAATATAGACACGTGGCCAGCGATCGCAAATAGAGAAAGTGAAACCACTCACGCCTAGATGGCCTCGTAAACAACAACAGAACACATGGCAGATTTTGTTTCTCTTCATGGATTTGTGACTGTTTATCAAGACAATGACAAGATTTGTTTGAGCTTGGGTCGACCATGGCTCATTATTATATGTATATATTATTATGATGTAATGTCTCAGCTGTGTATTTAAAAATGACGCCTTTGGAAAGGGTACTCAAAAAGTGGTATGGTACGATTTTTGGTACCTTTATACAGTGGAAGCTGACCCATACCACTCAGTGAAAACGGGCCAAACAGAGGCCTTAAAAGTGTTTGGACACTTGGGTATTGTCTTATGTGTTTTTGCATTATATAACGTTATTTAGTAAATAATATTTAGCTTAAACAAATACAGCAGAATCACGTTAACTATCAGTGTATTTTGATGTGAAAACAATTATTATTAAAATAATATTATTATTTATTTTATTTTTATTATCATTATAGCATCCGCTGCGTAAAACATATTCTGGATGAGTTGGAGGTTCATTCCACTGTGGCAACCTCGGATTAATAAAAGGACTAGCCAAAAGAAAAATTAATTCATGAATTATTATTATTATTATTAGTAGTAGTAGTATTGTTATTATTATCATGATTATCGTTATTGTTTTTATTATTCAGCTGTTTTATTATGCCGTTTTGCTATTAAAAAGGTTAAATGTATGAAGAGTAAAAATGTGTTTGCATTATACAGTGTAGCTCAGCAAATAATGTTGGCTTTACTATTAACTACTATTGTTTAAGTATTTAATCATTTTTAAATTATATATAATTTTTTACCAAATGAGAAAAATGTCTTAGATTTTGATGTGCTTAATTATTAAAGAGCCCCTGTTATGGGTTTTTGAAAATGACCTTCCATGTAGTGTGTAACACAGCTCTAAGTGAAGTGAAATATCCAGCTAAAGCTTAAATCTGAAAGTGGACAGTTTTAAAAACTATTGATTCATCTAAAAAAGAATCGACTCATAGTGGTTGGAATGAATCATCTTGATAACGAGTCTTTAGCCGTTTCGGCATGACGTCAATACGAAACATAAGCCCCACTCACTAACACAGCAAATACAAACAGATCCTGAAGTCATGATTTTGCAATTTTGTTTGCATTTAAAGAACATTACATTTTTTTCTGTGTGAAATACAAGGGATTTTATAGATACTAGTATTGAACAGTTCATTCCAGCGCATTCCCGTGAGAATAGGCTATGAAAGCTGTTTGCATGTTTAATCCGGCTGTGGGAGCCAGTTCAAGCCAAACAGTGAAAACAGCGCCTACTAGGGTCACAGAATTGGATGGAATTTGGTAACATGTGCAAAATAAGGCCAGTTTATTAGGTATGCTAGGCTTTGGGCTGGTGCACAGCACTGGAAAGAAGGCTCAGGGTAAGCAAGATGGGAGCCGCAAAGATAGCTTGCCAGGCTGGGCTTGCTACAGGTAAGCCCTGAAAACATATAACACTTTGCAAGAGATGCCACTGCAATGGTTGCAAATAGAAATGATCTACAGCTGAGAGGGTAGAAAAGCTTCAAAATGAAAGATAATTAATGAAATCAGACCTGGCCCATGACACATTTCATAAGTGTAAGTAAATAGCTGCCTCCTTGTTTTCTCTAGCTTGTAAAGTATGTATTTTATTGTGTTGTTACTTGTAACCGCTTGCACTGTATCAGGTTAACTCTACATTCCTATATCGCGTCTAATGCCACATTGAAAATGCAACGCGTGCTGCTTTGTTTACGGATTTAAATGCGTTTGTGGTGTTTAACTGCACTGCTTTTGGGGGTGAGGTGCCTGAATAACACTGTTGAGAACCGGGTACTGTTTACTGTGATGTTAGTAAGTTTACTATAAAGCTTGTTTCAGGCGTTCTGCGATCGGATCCTATACCAATGTTGGCCACCCAGGGGCTTGATAAACCATGTCTCGGGCTGAATGCTGTCGACCAATGGCAACAGGCTGTCATCGGTCCAATCAGCGCAGATTAGCTTCGTGCTCAGGAGGGGTTTGGGAACAAATGAATCACTGAACAATTCATATGGGAGTCCCTGGGATAATTAGGTAAAAATAAATGCATATTATAAGACCATGAAAGTGTTTTTTGACCTTGCATGTATATCAGTATGTTGTTGAAGACCCATAAAACTGAAATATGACCCTTTTTAATGCATAATTGGGGCTCTTTAAAAAATATCACTTTTATTATGCTATGCATCTCATTTTCTTTATATATACTGCAAAATTGTAATAAAACAGAAATGCAGGAATGTAAGCTTGTTTCATACTGTTTCAGATGTGTTTTAAGATGATCAAAACAGGATTAAATGAAGTGTAGTGTAAATTACAGAGGCCCTGGAAGTGTTTGGACACTTGAGTCTCACTTATGTGTTTGCATTATATAATGTAGCTCAGCAAGTAGTACTTACTTTAAACAAAGTCAGCAGAAGCGTACTTTTAAAGCAAAACATGACACAGAAATATTTTTTGTTTGCTCAAACGCAAGATATATTGTTAGTAAGTGCTTATAGAAAAATTATCTAATGATAACTAACTTGACTGAAAAGCCCTCCAATATCAGTTTTATTATAGTATCAAGAATTGCAGTTTTTTTTATTAATAGCTTAAAGTGTTTTGTTGTTTTTTTTGTTGTAGTTGATTTGATAATGAATTGCAAACATTTTTTTATTACAAGTTTTCTTAATGAGGGAATATTTAGCTAAATATGTGTTGATTTGAGTTTTGCACAAAAATCAGTGCTAAATACAGTTGAAAACATGTTGTTAATGTTTTTGACATAATAGAGTTGAAGTTTTTACAGAAGAAATTTTGAAAATGTTTTAAATAATTTCAGAATTCATAAAATACACCTCCGTGAAGTTGGCACCCCATAAAAACAAATAAACCCCAAAACTATGCCATTTGTTTGTGCTACGTTTGTGCTGATTTGTGCCGCAAAAATGAGCGTTTGTGCTGGTTTGGGGTCTGAGATATTAAGCATTATTTTTTTGACCGTGTGACGTTACTTTCCACCCCATGTTGCTCAAATGACTTCAAATCAGCACAGGTCGTTTGTGCCTGATTTGTGCTGGTTTGTGCCGTTAAAACAAACACTGTATCTGTTTTCCTCCTTTAGATATAAGCAAATATTTCGGGAGCCGTGACGTCACTCTCCACCCCATTTCCTCTAAATCGCGCCAAACTGATGTCATTCGTTTGTGCTGGATTTGTGCTGGTTTGTGCCGTTAAAACAAACACTTTATCTATTTTCGTTGTTTAAATATAATTAAAATATTTCGCGAGTCGTGACGTTGTATAATGTAAAAATAAAAAGTATAATAAGTATAATAAAAATAAGTCAATGTTGTCCCTAGAGATTGTGTGTGAACTTACAGTACAAATGCCTGTGTGTCAGCATAGTGGCAGATTCAAAAACAAGACTAACATTCTATGCTAATGAGGGAGAGAACATTCTGTCAATAATGGGCAGGACTTTCACCCTCTGATAACACGTACAAAGAGGGAATGCCAATCAAAGTGTTTCTGCAGACTGCTTTTATCAAGCATGATTATAAAAAATTGAATTAATAAATTTTTACCATTAGAAGCTTGTTATATTTACAGACTTCTGCCACACAATTGTGTTTAAACCCTTTATAAAAGTGATTTTTGCTCAATAGGTCCCCCTTGAAGCACGTTAAATGTTTCTTTCCAGTTGACAAAAAAAAAATTATGTCCAAACTCTCAAAATTTGCCTATGCTAAAGTAGTATTTTACTGTATATTTGCATCTATAGATGTGCGCTCGAATCTAGTTGTTTTCCTGTTTGTGACTGTGAATATGCCATAAATTAGAAATTGAGCTCATTTAGTCTGTTGAGTTCCCTTTAGTGGTCAAATCTTAGCTGAGCACCTTTACTTCATCCAAACACAGACCGTAGAGCTCATGTACTAATATGA
This sequence comes from Danio tinwini, assembly GCA_903798205.1. Classification (NCBI taxonomy): domain Eukaryota; kingdom Metazoa; phylum Chordata; class Actinopteri; order Cypriniformes; family Danionidae; genus Danio; species Danio tinwini. The sequence continues at coordinate 18,822,602 of CAIGQZ010001492.1, read as the reverse complement.
GGTCATGAAGTGATTATGAGGTGACACATGCAAAAACATACACAGTGCAAACATCCGGCCTCATAAAAATACCTCTTTATATTCGCACAAGCCCATTATAGTCACTATTCTCCTCTTGTGTGCTTACCTGATGATGTCACACGCTTAAAGCAGGAAAGAAAATGAATGTGAATGTGTTTCACTGAGTTTACATGCACAACAATATTCCAATATTAACATGATTAAGACAATACTCTGGACAATACTCTGGTTAAGACTCTACCATAGAAACAGATTTTTGATTAACATAATTCGTTCAGTCCAGGGGTGCCCAAGCTTTTTCTTTTGACGGGCCAAAAACCTAACTTTTTTTTTATGATGGGCCAAAACATTTCAAACTGTATTACATTAAAGTTTCCATAAGTAATTTCCTAATTTATTTCCTAATATTTTTAAATACCTACAAAGTATTGCTTTAATGCAGTATATTAAAAAATTATAACAAACAATGCAGTTCAATGCTGAATACACTAAGCTGCACCTGCCATAGCCTTGATTTGCTTGCTGATGTCTTGTGCATTGTATTGCCCTTTATCCGTCGAGTGACAGTATTTACATTTTAAAATATCAGATTCTTTTACAAAACAAAATGAATCACAAAACAAACAAAATGTTACAGTAAATTTCGAAATGACGATCTCTATCTAAGATAATCGCCCATTCTCCCTCTCTTCTCAAATGGTATGGTGGGCCAAATCAAAGGTTAGCATGGGCCAACTTTGGGCATTTCGGGCTAGTTACAACCTAATTAGACAAAAAGAAGCTTTCATAAAAGAAAAAAAAAATGAAACACTCAAAACTGTGTATTAAAGACAAGTTGTATGTTGAGATGTAAAATTCTGAAGAGAATGTAATGACTTGATATGAGATATACGAGTATGTTATTTTAAAAGCCAAAAGCTTAATCATGAGATTTGCTTATGATGTGCATAAGTTTAAGTCCAGATCTAATTTTGTAATGATAGTTTAGTAATTATGGAAACGGTTTGTTCTTATGTTTTTTTTTACGTCACAACTCGCAACCTTCTTTTGAAAATGTACAGATTGTGAACCCCTGAGGGGGAAGAATGACAAGTGTACAGGTATTAAGAAAAGAGTATTTAGAGGTTTATTTTTTTAAACAGCAGATTTTTTATGTATAATGTATATGTATGCAATGTATATGTATATATATGTATGTATATGCCAGAGTGTGTGTGTGTGTGTGTGTGTGGTCACGTGATGTGCGTCTTCACCGTTTTAGTGTAGACGGAGAGCTGTTCAGAAACGCTGGGTGAAACACTAGTGAGGACACAGATCGTTTTCATTCTAAAACGCTGCTTTAAAACTAAAACGTATTAGTGTAAACGGGGCCTAAGTCTGGGTGTTAGCAAGATAATTGGCATATAGTTGCTAAAAACCTGCACAGCTACTGACCACACAAGTTAATCAACAAAGAGGGTTTCTTTAGCATGAAAGTATCACCCGAAGACAAAGGCAGAGTCGTTAAAAGTCTGCCTGTAGCATTTGCATCACTGTGGCTCAGCCAGTAGTCAGAAAGACAAAGGTTAATGTCTCTCATAGCTGGGCTGTTATTGAAATGATGTATTTAAAACCAAAGAATATAACTTTTCAGTTAAATGTAGATTATTGTTAATTTAAAACTAGACTATATACATTTATATTTCCATAACTTCTCCTTAAAATTTACAGCATATTTGGTATGGGCTGCTTCACTGTACTTTGTGACAAAAAAAAAATTATCTTGAGTGTTGTTTGATAATGGAACTTGCAGGCAATTGATAGACTTGTCCCTCACGCCTTATTTTTGTCATCTATTACTAAGGTTAGCGGGCTGTGTGCACGCGCGTGATACGCTTATTTAAATACATCTTACAATAATACTATATAGGCTCATTCATAAAACATACAGTACGTGTTTTAAAACTTTTACAACAACCGTAAATCAAAACAAATGTATTTCCCACATTACAAAAAAATTTCCAAAAGGCACGTACAGCAGATCTATACACAGATGTGTTTAGCGTATATACTTGTGTTTGTTTATAATATATAGCGTGGATTATAATATAATAAAGCGAGAGAGTAAATCTTGTCATGGACCATATTTTAAAAATAAGCTTGAAACGTTGTCTGTAGCAGTGCTGGTGCTGACATCACAGACGAGCGCCCCGAAGGCGCTGTAGTCCATTTATAGCCTAATATTAGCTTTTCAGTTCTTGTGTTTGCATTTATGATCCAAAAGTGATAAGAGTTGTATTTTTGTGTGAGTATTATCTGGCCGGACAAAACATGTAAGTGTAATGAACACAGCTTATTATTTGCAATCTTCGAAAAGCCTATGGGGAAGTCCTATAGGGATTTTATAAAGGGAACCAGTTTTATGCCAGCAGCCGATTGGCCTACAAGGTGACGTCAAAGTTCCTCCACTCTATTTTATTATTATTAATAATAATCAGGGCTTTACATTAACACCTGCCAACTCTCCAAATGCGGGTAGATTTTAGCTATGGCGGGTTAGACAGCCACTTCCACTAGCCACTTTGGCTAGTTAAAAATAATTTTTAAATTGTAGTTTTCTTAAAAGCAGAGTTATACAATAAAGATGGCCCAATGTTCGTGCAAATGTGATCTTAGAATCGAGAAGAAGCATGACTGACAAATATAATTGTGTTCGTGAGGGCAAAAAAAGCCGGTAGATTACCAAATTGGAGGATAATCACTCGCGCCAACAGCTGATGTTAAAACACGTGTACGCGACTGTTTAAAACACGTGCGCGCTGCCGTTTCCTTGCGTGAAACAACCGTGCCTGGAAATGCAACTGGTGTGATCGGTTCTCTTTCAAATAGACTAGACAAAAAGTGATGCTCATGCACCCGCAATCCTGTTGCTTTCAAGAGCTCCAGATTGGTCTTTTTGTAAGCAGCACCGGTTGCTTTCGCTTTAACCATTATTTAAACAGGATATAGGATATTACCTTCCCATTTATATGGTGTTAACTGTTTTTTTTTTTTTTTTAGAAATGTTTTGTTAAATAAAATGTATAGTATACTGCTATATTTTGCTTGTTTTGGCACATTATTTAAAATTTGTGGCTAAGAAATTATTATTTATTTATTTTTAGTGTGGTTAGAGATACATTTGGCAAATACTTTGAGCTCTGAAAAGTCATGTGAAACAAAAACTAATTGTAATACAACATTATGAAATCGTGACCCATGTGCTCATGCTCACTGAGCAGGCTCATACACAACATACACAAAAAGTAAAATGAATTAGGAGGCATGTAAACATTGCACAAAATCTAAAACATGTAATTTTAGCATGTCAAAATCATATTTATGCATATAAAATATATTTTCCCAACAACAAAATTGTGGCTAGTGAAAATGGTGAGTGGCTAGTAATGTTGGAAATCTACTAGTCACACTGGCTGGTGATCAAAAAAGTTAATGTCAAGCCCTGATAATAATAATAATAATAATAATAATAATAATAATAATAATAATAATAATATATAACAACAATATATAACCATTTATCAACAATAGTATTCTCAAAAGGCTGTTCTGTGTGGAGTTTGCATGTTCTCCCCGTGTTCGCGTGGGTTTCCTCCGGGTGCTCCGGTTTCCCCCACAAATCTAAAGACATGCGCTACAGGTGAATTGGATAAGCTAAAATGTCCATAGTGAATAGTTAATGTTGTATAAAAATATTTAAATGATGATAATGATATTTAAGTTATGAAAACAAAAACAAACAAAAAAAATTTCACATCATTTTAATCCTGAAATAGTTTAAATATAAAGTACTAATATATTCAACTCAAATATTTTTGATAGAGGAAATATCACACACGCATGCACGCGCACGCAGGCAGGCAGGCAAACACACAGTCACCTACCAGTGATTAATGAGGGCTGTCCAGTGTGTGTGTGTGTGTGTTTGTAAGTGTGTATGTATGTATGTGTGTTTGAGATCATACTGCTGTGACTTTGGTTCACAGAGCACCAGGAATTCCTCAAGGGAACGTCCAGTCAAATATATTATAACACAGCAACAGGGGGCAGGAAGTGTGTGTGTGTGTGTGTGTGTGTGTGTGTGTGTGTGTGTGTGTGTGTGTGTGTGTGTGTGTGTGTGTGTGTGTGTGCGTGTGCGTGTGCGTGTGCGTGTGTGTGTGTGAGAGAGAGAGAGAGAGACCATGTGTATGTAAATATGTGAAAAAGTGTGTTGGACTGACCAGACAGAAATGGAGAGGAAATGAGAGTGTTTTTATCACTGTAGTAAATGTGAAGGATTACAGTGAGGCCTGGAGAAATGCTCACTCTCACATGGCAGAATAACACTGACGTTCACCTCACAAAACACACACACACGCACACACCACAAATGGAGGAGTTGAGCTGAACATCAGTAGGCCTTTATGAAATCTGTTTCAGTCTTTCCCAAATTACGCTGTTTCCATTTATTTTTGATCAAATTATTTAGTTCTGATTATTTTTAGCTATTAAAAAGCTTTTTGCTGTTAACCATGAACTCAATTTAGCAGCATAAATTCTAATAAATCCTTACTTTTATTTTGACAGGGTGTCCTAAAGATTTTCTATGTGTGCAGTACATAATATGAAGGTCTATGTGACATAATTTCTCACATAAAATGTTAAAATAATGACTGATAGTGATTCTCAGCTGTAGAAATAAACCTCATGTGTTTCTGTCCCTAAATAGTAAGTCTGCAGAGGATGACTATGCTATCTTTGCTTCAGTATGTGTAATAAATAATATGTCCCTGATTTATTAGGGGTCGCCACAGCAGAATGAACCGCCAATTACTGTGGCATAAGTTTTATGTGGCGGATGCCCTTCATAGGGTCCTAGATCAGTTTTAGTGTTGTAAGTAACAGCGATTAAATTAAAGGGTTAGTTCACCACAAAAACTAAAATTATTTTATCACAAATTATATTATTGTTTTCACCCATATATCTCTGACCCTTTATAATGAAATGGTGCTGAGATGTTTAAAGTCCAGAAAAGGAAAATTGTGAAAAAAAATACAGTGTAAAAATGACTTTGTATATCTGTTAAATCTACATCAGGGGTCTCATTTATAAACATGGTGTACACACAAAAAGCGGGTGGAAACGTGCGTATGCCACTTCCCATGCAAAAGTTGTGATCTATAAAAAAAACTTGACAGAATATAGAATTTACTAGCTGTCAATATTGATAATAATAATTAATAACAATTCCTTACATTTATATAGCTCTTTTCTGGACACTTAAAGCACTTTACATATTTTTGGGGGGAACCTCCTCATCCACCATCAGTGTGCAGCATCCACCTAGATGATACTACGGCAGCCTTATTGTGCCGACTGCACACAGCACACCAGCTGATTGGTGGAGAGGAGACAGAATGATAATGCTAATTATGATATGGGGATGGTTAGGAGGCCATGATGGACAATTTGGCCAGAATGCCGGGGTTAAACCCCTACTCTTTTTCGAAGGACATCCTGGGATTTTTAATGACCACAGAGTCGGGACCTCGGTTTAATGTCTCATCCCAAAAACGGTACTCACTGAGCAGTATAGAGCGTGACAGCGTGCTTCATGTATACACATAGTGTGCATGGTTAGACATTTTGTGCTGTCCGTAACTATACTTTTGCGCATGCGGGTCAGTTTAGAATCAGGATCTGTTCACATTGCAAATCTGATACTGGCCACATTTATAACAACAATGTAAACAGCTACTGTATGCAAAAAAAAATCAGATCTGAGAAAAAAATCTGATTTGAGCACTAAGCCTTGTAGTGTGAACGTAG
>CAIGQZ010001492.1:18779973-18808254 GCA_903798205.1 Danio tinwini | reverse complement strand
TTAATGATTGACTGATTCAATTGATAAGGCCAGAGTGAGTCTGCAGTTGGATCATTCATTACTTCAAAGCATCAATTTAGAATGATTCTCAAGTTATCGATCCACTGATACAATTGATAGTCAGATCATGTCTGCAGTTAACAATTCATCGATTCAAAAAATCCATACAGAATGATTCTTTAGTTAACGATTCACCGAATCAATTGATAAAGATAGAGTGAGTCTGCAGTTGGATCATTCAAAACATCAATTTAGAATGATTCTCAAGTTACTGATTCAGTTGATACAGTCAGTTCATGTCTGCTGTTAACTATTCATCGATTCAAAAGACACATGCAGAATGAGTCTCCAGTTAATGATTCACCGAATCAATTGTCAGAGTGACAATGGTCAGAGTGACTCTGCACTTAACTACTTGCTGATTCAAGTAATCATCAGTAGTTAACTGCTAATTATAGTCAGTTTCATAATAATTTTCTTGCAAAATACAAAAAACGTCATGATTATGTACTTTCACTTCTAATACGAACATTAAATATCTTAGAGTACATAAAAATAAATTTGACTCAAATTTTGAAAAAGTGCTTTATACATTTACTGCAGAGATATTTACACTTTTATTCAAGTCAAGCATCGCTGACCCCTAAATATTAGAAAAGCAACTTTTTTCTACCTAACATGATTTGCGAATAACTAGCAAACGAAATTCTGTTTATGTTTATTTTTCTGTTTTTATTTTAATGCGTTCCATTGGTTAGCCGTAGCCGCGGTGGCTTTGTATGTCCGGCTGCTGAAACTAAGCAGAGATCGGGTTTCACAGGCGCTCTTGTTCTGGAATGGAGGAGATTAAGCGTCTATCTTTTATTAAATTGTGTGTGTTTGAAAGCGATCCAAGCAGGCAGGAGGGAGAGCGAAAGGGGGGTGTTTGAGTTTGCTTTGAAGCAGTGCTGACTGGATGTTGTTTTTATTTAGTCCTCGTGTCATGAGAGGAAGGCAGAAAAATGTCAGGTGGCCAGCGGGGTTTTGGCCACGCACTTTTAGCCCTGATGGATGAGTTGTTGTATTTTTATTAGTTTTTCACTGTTTCTTAATGTTGCCGATATATGGATGAGTCGGAATGGTCATCTGTTGGTTTTATTTTTAATTTAATGTTTGGTAACCTCTGATAGATTCAGTTTTAAAAGTATTTTGGCGTGCTGTGAGACTGTCAGCATGCTTTAGATTTTTTAGAGATGTTGAGTTTTAATATCCATCCTTTTTTAGCACCGTTGCTGTAGCTAATAAAGCTGGACTTTATTACATTTTCACCAATATTAACTGGATATTTTAAGGAAAGTTTTGCACTTTTTATTTGTATCAGTAAGATTTTTTAGTATTAGTAAGTATTTAGTATCATTTATACTAATAAAATTCTGTGAATACTGACTCTTAAGGAAAAGAGGTGCATGGGGGTGAAATAAAACCAAAAAACGTAAACCTGACTAGAATATGTTTGCAATTATATTATTCCTTTAAATGTACAACAACAAAAAACAATGCATGGATTAAAGAAATAATTGACCCAAAAAGTGTCAATCATCTCATCATTTACTCTCTTTTATGTGGCTTTAAACCTTATAAACTGTAACGCCAAAGAGCTTAGAAATACCAATAGGCGACACTCAATAGAACATTTCATTGCAACAGCAGCGCCCAGCGATTCCACCATTCTGGAGTGAAAGCGAACGGCCGTCCATTGGATCTAATTGCTGTCGCGATGGCAGACAGCTGATTTGTTTTATATTTATTCATTTAAAAAGTGCATCAAAGCTGAAATACAACCTGAAAGATGACAATACAACACTTACAATCATAGACTGGTGATCATCAACACTTAATAGTTAGTTTTACAGACTTAATGTTTAATATATTAACCATTCTTGTTTTTTTTTTTTTTACTTTTAGGTGAAATGACTTTAAATGACTTTAATTTAATAGTTTACGCACAAGCATAATACATATTAACACTGACAGGTGAAATTAAATTAACATGACTTTCAAAATGGGATGTTGATAACAGATTAACAGTACTTTTGTTGGAGTATTATATTAAAATGGTACATAGTATTTTTCCAGTGTTGTCTGTTAAAAAAGACTAACAAATTTTTTTTATTTAAAAAGCTACTTTCTCCAAATTTATTTATTTATTTTTTATTTATATTATATATATATATTATATATTTGCTGTCATTAAAAATCATAGAGGCCATACAAACTACCAGATAATGTAGTTTTTATTGTAGTTTTTGTTGTGTATATTCATTTTTGCTTCACCCTAATTTGAGTAAATAAAAAAAAAAAGCCATTAAGTTATTTTGTTAACCTTACTTTTATGTTATATGTAAAACAGATATTTTAGATATCAGATGTATTAAACTTAGTCTGGTCAACATTTTGGAAATTGTCTGTTTTCATTGGGATATTGTTCTAAAATGTTTTAAATTGTTACTTTTCAAAAGGATGTACTCATTTTAACATATTTAACTCAATATTGTAATTCATTCTGTCTAATGTTAGTTATTTGTGCTGTGACACTAGCGGCATCTAGTGGCTGTTTCCCAAATAGCAACAGAGTGTCGCCTCTTGGTGATTCTATGCTCTTTGCTAACGATAAGATAACCGTAGCAAAGTATAATAATTATTTGATCAATAATAATTCTTAAAGGGATAGCTCACCCAAAAATGAAAAATCTGCCATCATTTACTTATCCTTTGTTGGTTCAAAATCTATTGAAGTTTTTCTTTTTTCTATTCAACACAAAAGAAGATATTTTGAAGATTGTTGGTTGCTAATAGTTCCATAGTATTTTTTTTCTGACTATGGAAGTCATTGGGTGCCAGCTACCAGCATTTTTCAAAATATCTTCTTTTGTGTTGAACAGAAGAAAGAAAAATAGATTTTGAATAAGCGAATGATGAGTAAATGATGGCTAGAATTCTTGGGTGAGCTATCCCTTTAAGAGTTATTATTGATCAAATAATTATTATACTTTGGTGCAGTTATCTTAAAATGTTGCTAAAAAAAGTAGAAATATAAGTTATTTTCTTAAAAAACAAGATTACAATATGTAAATCTTACACTAAAAATACATTTTTTTGAAGGGGAACATCTTTAGAATGAAACTTAGAGGTCTTTTTGCTACCTAGAAAGAGAATAAAGTGTCATTCAAATGACAAAAGGATTGCATAAGATCATGTACAACACTGTAAAAATGTAATGACAAAAGTCAAGACAACAAATATTTTTATGTTCCTTTCAATCTATTTTTTAAAAGTTATTCAGAGTTTACCTTAATGTTTTTAGTGACTTAGATTAATGTAAGTTGACATGACTAGAAAAATTCATTTGATTCAACAAAAAAAAAATTAAGGCAGCAAGATTTTTTTTACATTGCAGGATTTATTTTGACCCTGTAGATAAATGTACATATCACATGATACAGTAGACGAACCCTACTTGAACAATGCACTGATTTTGTTATGCTTCAAAATACAAGATTTGAAAATGTTTGTAAAAAAAAAAAGCCTATTGTACAATGTCGGGCTGCTCAATATATCGATATCGCAATGTGATCATTCGCAATGGTCACATCGCAGGATATGCAATGTTGAGTTTGTATTAAAATTTATCATTTGCATGCGTTTTTGATGCCTGTGATTTTAAAAACATTCAGGTATAAAAGATTGTACCATTTGTGACCTTAACTAAGATTAATTTCATTGAATTATTTTTATCATTTAGTGACTGTACTTGAGTACTGTAAGATGAGAAACAATATAACACTTTGTTTCAATTGTGTCTTTTTCTTGATTGTATTTACAGATTGTTATGCATGAAAATACAACACATGCAAATACAGAAATGCACTGCAAATAGCACAGACAACAACGAAAATGTGTCGGGAGACCCCAAAAAGTTTATAGATTGTTTATTAGATTTTATGGAGATGTACTCTCACTGCAGAATCATCGCAATCGATCTAACATTATACATTCTTTCCAAACAGAGATATTAAGTCATATGGTTCATATCGCAATATATAATCGCAATATATATTGCAAAATAAAAAAATATCGCAATGGTAGGATTGTTCAATATCGTGCAGCCCTAGTACACTGCACTGATGTTATGTAGTTTCAAAATACAACATGTTTTAATGTAGAAGAAGCCAACGTGGGTGTCTTAAGGAGGAAACATACTGCTTATATTGCTGTTGTGTCATCACTCATATTAAAAGTCTTATCTCTCCGTCCCCTCATTTGGGATGCTTTTCATGAACTGGCCCCCATAACAAACTAATTGAATAGCCCTGTAGTAGGATATAGGATTTATTGAATCCACAGACACAGCAACATTTGACAAATACATTTGCAAAAAATGCATTCGGTGTAAATAACTTCTAAGAAAACGTCTTATTGCCGTCTCATGACCTTACTCTAGACCTACATAATTATAAGGGCTTCCTTAGACTAGTTGCTCCAACAACCCTCCGACAAACAGACCATGAAATTACTCTTAAATCCCAACCTTGCGTGACTTATTTTAACATTTCAAAGCAAGGATATTACCAAAAGGTAGTTTCCTAGTGTCATACTTGCGCGGTTCCTGTAGCATTATGGAGCACATTTGCCAATATGCCCTTCAAACTCTTATAATTTTCAGGTTCGGCTTGTATGTTTCTTTTGGCTTCTATGAAAACACAAGAAAGACAAGCTAAACACACCGTAAGGGAAAACACAAGTCTGTTTGTGTTAAATAACAAGAGTATTTAATCCATTACGCCGCTGCTGAGACTTCCTTCCACTGTCACAACAACATCTGGAATGCTGTGAATTCGCCTTTTAATGCTCATTATGTTTTACATTTTGCTCTTTTTGGCAGCGCAACAAACACTCTCGCGCTGCTGTTGTTTAATATCTTTCAGATGGACCGTCCAGAACGTTGGTTTGATTTGGACACAGCATCACCGGGGTCAAAGCGTGTGTGAAATCCTTCCCAATCTTTCCAAACGGGAGAACTTTTTAACATGACGCTCTCTCTGTGTGTGACTTTCTAAGAGGTTCATCTTCCCCTAGAGGGCAGAAATACTGAAGTTGTGTCAGTCCAGACTCAGAGGACGGATTAGCTGTATAAAGACGCTGCATAAACACAACGTTGACAGAAATATTACAATTAGCAGTTCAGTTGCCAGGCTATCTTATTTGGCGAGGAGCTGAGCAGGAAGGGCTGTGCTGGGATTTAAGATTATTAGGGATTTGGAGTGTGTGTCCTGTTCTCTGCAAAGCCCGGAGAGCTGGCAGTATTAGTGCTGTTGGATGACCGGATTTACATATCTTTCTAATGCTAATACGCATATTTGGTGCACTGGCGATTGTACGTTTGATAAGGAGGCATTGCACTTGTTCATTCAAGGATTTGATTGGGAGTCTGTGTGTCTGGTTGAGAATCAAGCAGTGATGTTCTTCTTTTTTTAGTACATGTACAGTATATTCCCCTTTTTTTTTTTGTATTTACACTATAAGATAAATGTTTTCGGTCATGTTTGCATTCATTTTTAGACAACGCAATAGCAGTGTTTTACTTTAAAAGAGTTATAGCTGTGCTTTTCAATGACAGCCAATGATTTTTTTTTCTAAAAGTAAAAATATGCTCTAAATGAATGTTTTATTTAAAAATTGTAAATGTTTTAATAATTAAATTTAAATAAATATTTATTGAAAAATATATATAGTTGAAGTCAGAATTATTAGCCCCTTCCCTGTATATTTTCCCCAATTTCTATTTCTATATAAGATTTTTTTAACGCATTTCTAAACATAGTAGTTTTAATAACTAGTTTATAATAACTGATTTCTTTGCCATGATGACAGTAGATAATATTTTACTAGATATTTTTCAGGATACTAGCTTCCAGCTTAAAGTGCAATTTAAAGGCTTAACTAGATTAATTAGGCAAGTTGGGTAATTAAGCAAATCATTGTATAATGATAGTTTGTTCTGTAGACAATCAAGATTAAAAAAAATAGCTTAAGGGGCTTAATATTGACCTTAAAATGGCTTAAAAATAAAACTGCTTTTTATTCTAGCCAAAATAAAACAAATAATAAGAAAAAATATTGTAAAAAATACTGTGAAAATGTCCTTGCTCTGTTAAACATCATTTAGGAAATATTTGAAAATGAAAAACAAAATTACAGGAATGCTAATGATTTTTGACTTGTACAACTGTATATAGTAACTGAGGATTTTTCAACAACTGAAAGCTGTTTTTCAACATTGTTAATTTGTCAATAAAAATAAGGATTAATATTTTTAGTTTTTCAATGGCTTGAAATACAGTGCATTCCGTAAGTATTCATAGCACTTCAATTTTTCCACATTTTAAATGTTACAGCCTTATTCCAAAATGGATTCAATTCTACTCAAAAATTCTACACACAATAGCCCATAATGACAATGGGAAAAAAGTTCTTGAAATTGTTGCAAATTTATTAAAAATAAAAAACCTGAAAAATCACATGTACAGAAGTATTCACAGCCTTTGCTCAATACTTTGTTGATGTGCCTTTGGCAGCAATTACAGCCTCAAGTCTTTTTGAATATGATGCCACAAGCTTGGCACAGCTGTCTTTGGGAGTTTTTGCCCATTCCTCTTTGCAGTACCTCTCAATCTCTATCAGGTTGGATGGGAAGTGACAGTGTACAGCCATTTATAGATCTCTCCAGAGATGTTCAATGGGATTTAGGTCTGGGCTCTGGCTGGGCCACTCAAGGACATTCACAGAGTTGTTGTGAAGCCACTCCATTGATATTTTGGCAGTGTGCTTTAAGTCATTGTTCTGCTGAAAGATAAACCGTCGCCCCAGTCTGAGGTCAAAAGGTCTCTGTACATTGCTGCATTCATCTTTTCCTCTATCCTGACTAGTCTTCAAGTTCCTGCTGCTGAAAAATGTCCCCACAGCATGATGCTGCCACCACCATGCTTCACTGTAGGGATGGTATTAGCCTAGTGATGAACGGTGCCTGTTTTTTTCCCAAACGTAACACCTGGCATTCACTCCAAAGAGTTCAGTTTTAGTCTCATCAGACCAGAGAATTTAGTTTCTTATGGTCTGAGAGTCCTTCAGATGCCTTTTGGCAAATTCGAGGTGGGGAGTGGCTTTCGTCTAGCCACTCTATCATATAGGCCTGATTGGTGGATTGCTGCACAGATGGTTGTCCTTCTGTAAGGTCTCTCTCCACAGAAGAACGCTGGAGCTCAGACAGAGTGACCACCGGGTTATTGATCACCTCCCTGACTAAGGCCCTTCTCCCCTGGTCACTCAGCTTAGATGGCTGGCCAGTTCTAGGAAGACTCCTGGTGATTCCACATAACGGATGGTGGAGGTCACTGTGCTCATTAGAACTTTTAGAGCAGCAAAATTTTGTCTGTAACCTTCCACAGCCTTGTGCACTAGTACAGTACATCTTAGTGAGATGAAATCTGTTTTAAGTTATCAAAATGATGTTGGCCACTAGTTTCAGCTCAATTTTCGATATAATTCATTATTATCTATTTTTATTGATAATTTTAGATACATTTATTTTGTTTATTGATTATTGTTTTAACAATCATTTCAAATATTATATTTTGTGGCATACTGCTTCTAAGTAATATGATACATTTCCATTTTACTGCATTTCTTGTGATATAATTAGTTAAAATGATACATTTTGCATTTTTGATTCCTGGCACTAATTCATTATCTAATCACAATAACACTCTGGCAAACTGAGCTAAAATGATAAATACCTAGATTATTAAAAATAAAAGCTTCTTAAAAGCTTCTTCCCAAACCTCTGAATACAGTACATGTGATTGTATCATACATAAGGCATTTTTGTTCCCCAAAGGTTTACAGGTGCACATAAACTGTAGCTTTAAAGAGGCAAGAGATTCTTGGTTGCAATTAGTGTCATCTAAAATGACTTCTCATGGATGGAAAGCACATTAACTTTAGTTTAGAGAGCTGATATACATACAAACACTCAAACGCTCATTTTCATTTGCTGTAGTAAAAGGCCTCTAGTTCTTGAATGAGAAGTTAACTACTACTATTACATACCTGATTCCCTATATGAGCGTCTCCCTCCCCACCCCAATGCAAGAGTTAGCAAGGCCACAACGGCGCTTTGTGAAGAGAATCACCTCCCTATGATTAATCACTCAAGCTAAGTGGCTTTATTTGTGTATATTAAGCAGGAATTTCCATATGTCACATTCAACATTTACCTCCATCAGACTGTGTGCTTAACCTCCGAGTGTGAATCGGGAATGACTTTTCGTTAGATGTGGCAGAAATTCCCCGTATGTGTTCATACATCTTGTTTTTTTTTTCCTTCTGACTTTTGATTCCTTTTTCGTATGTTCTCTTCATTCACGTTTCTTCCAGCTCTCGACTCGCAAATTTCTCCATGACTGCGCTTTTATCTTATTTGATTTACTTTGGTCTGTGAAAGGAAGATCAACACAGTGTTGGCAATCACATGGAGAGTTAGGGAATGAGGATCTTCTTTTTTTTTGGCATCCTTTTAGCTATGTTTTTGAAATGAAGATCTTGAAAAACAAGCACATGCCCTGTTTCTGTATAGTATATACCTGGGTGTTTAGGCAGTGTGAGTTGTTTTCATGTCTAACAAGTTGATTTTTTTTCACAATATAATGTAATGTTATGGAGCTCCGGAAAGGACATGATGGTGGGGGAAAAAAAATTAGTTGAAGAAAAATAAAACTGGGTGTGCTCATTTTTAAAAGAAAATTAGTTGTGTTTAAAATAAAACATGCAGGACGGACATGTTTACATGTTGTTAAGTGTATTTGTCTTTTTAAACACACACCCAAATCCTGCACTTTAGCTCCTGTTTAAATGGCATGTACAGAAGCTGATTTGGGATCAGTTTATCATACAGAGCATGCCGTCAGTCAGCGCTTATACATGCATTCGCTGACTCAGAGATTGCATATCAAGGGCAATGGTCGACGCACAGCTTTAATGGAAGTAAAAAGAATGCAAACATTTTTATATTAATTTCAATGCATTTTTAAGATTAAAAATATTGGAAAAATATGAGAAAACACTTAATGATAGGATGATAAAGGGATAGAATGGTAAAATACGGGAGAATCCGGGCAAAAACGGTAGAGTTGATATGTATGAAATGAACAGGAAGTGTTTGTGGAATGACAGTTTTGCAGATAACGCAAAACATCTTTGCGAGGGAATGCAAAACCTTTTAAAAAAATATATATTTTCTTATCACTCTGTTTTTTTTCTCCCACTTATCATGTGCCTTTCTGGTCTCTGTAATATTTTGATCGCATAAGAAACAATTTAATATGATGAAATGAAGAACAGCTAAACATTTTCAGAAATCAGAATCAGAAAGAGCTTTATTGCCAGGTACAGTGCATCCGGTAAGTGTTCATAGCGTTTAAGCTTTTCCACATTTTTTTTATGTTACAGCCTTATTCCAAAATGGATTAAATTCTACTCAAAAATTATACACACAATACCCCATAATGACTATGTGAAAAATTATTTATTGAAATCGTTACAAATGTATAAAAAAAATTCTGAAAAATCACATGTACATAAGTATTTACAGCCTATCAATTTTGGAGTAAGGCTGTAACATAAAAAAATGTGGAAAAAGTGAAGTGCTATGAATACTTTCCGGATGCACTGTACGTTTACACTCATACAAAACATTTTTTTTTCATGACAGAAGTATTTACATTGTTACAAAATGACAGTGACAAAAACACAGATAGCACAGAAAAGAAGATATACAAATTGAAAAATGTATGTACAGATATTTTGCTATGTACATTAATACATAATGTAAACAATTTTGGTTGCCAGTAATACTGTACATTTTACAAGTGTACTATAAATTAACAATTACATTTGTGCTGTAGTCTTAACGAAAAACACATTTTGAGATGTTGACAGTCATATGTGTCCCACATTGCTAAAACACTATTAGGACACGTACAATTCACAAAAAAGTTAAACTTAGTTGTTTTTGAGTTATTTCGAGCAAATTCATACTACTGATTTGAAGAGATGTTTTGAAGCTACGTCACGGCGATTAGATCTTTGTGTAAATTCAAGTATAGAGACTGATCATGTTGTACCAGCCGGTACAGACATCGTCTTTGAGTTTTCAGCATTATTCATGACAAAGACTTGGTTCAAACCAATCAGCGCGCTCTATTGTGAATGAAGTGCAACTTCACCTATATGCAAGTGACAGCTTCAAAGTTACAGCTTTTTACCTGTTACAGTGTTCAGACGGCAAAAAGACGCCATGTTGTGTTGCCAACTGTAATTAAAACAATTTGAAGAAGAAGAATTGTTTGAAGATATGGGTTATCAGTGTTGCATTGACAAATGTGCCACAAAGAAGGTTTTGTTTGCATTTCCATGAAAGTGAAAGTGCCAAACTGCAGTTAAAGTCGACAAATTAAGAGTGAAATTCCGAAGGAAATGTGGATAGTGTGGCAATGATGCAATGATGTTAACCAAATTATGTGCTATAACATGTAAAACAGGATCATGAAAGGAACATTCAAAAAGCAACTTCTTAATAATAATAATAATAATAATAATAATAATATAATAATATTATTAATATTATTATGGTCTTATTTAGATTAAGGCAAATAATTGTAGTCTTGATGTCCTTATAAACCATGTAGTCACTGTCTATCTCCCCTGCGTCTGTGTTTGTGTTACCTCTGTGAAAATAACCTGTAGTGCACATAATGAAACTCCCCTTTTCATGCAAACCCTTCTCCATTTCGCCATTTCACACTCACACCTAAACAAAGCTGGACTCTCCTAATTCAAGATGAATTAGTGAAATGTACTGCAATGAATATGTGCAATTTTAATGTGTGCAAATATAAAAAAATAAATAATGCAGTGTTTATAAGCAAATGATGTTATGATTTTTAAAACCTAGCTAAATATGAATATTATTTTTAGTTGTAATTTTTTATTTTGCATAGTTACCTATAAAAATAAAAAAAATCACAAAAAAAGTAAAAAAATACAATCACTTTTTATATATGGTTAATGCACAATATTGGCAAGGCAGATGAAGATAATTTTATTCCGGAAACCTTAAACAAAAAAGGCATTTTCACGCTGTTCTTTTATGTAATATTTAGTAGAAATGTAGAACAGTAGAAACTTTTAGAACAAATTGTGATGTTTACATGCATGCTATGATATACATCGTTAGTAGACAATTTCAGTTACCTTATACAAGTAAAAAAGCTGTTTTGTTTTCTACTGTAACAGTCCACAGGGCCAAAAGTGGTCATAGAAACACCCACGTCTCCATTTCTAAATCCGCTATAACCATTGAAGGCGCCCTATTGAGTCAGAAAAGGCTGACTGCTCATATTCACTTATTTACTCTCCCACCTTTTAATTAACATCAGACGGGTAAATAAAAGTGGGAGTTGACAAGTGTGAAAGAGAACTCCCAAGAGAATGGCGCATTTAGCACAAACTATTCCCGGGCTATCCCAGAATCCTTCCTCCCTGTCCAGCAGACCTGCCCGCGGTGAGTGATTCAGTCCATCGCGGTCAGCTGGACCCTCCAGAAAAAGCCGCCGTATTGCGTATACGCCGTCGCTCTCACAATGAGAACCCTTCTCCTGTCGCTTCTCCATAAAAAGCCTCCTCTTTACAAAGTGGGCTCAGTGAGTCCATCCAAACCAGCGCTAAGACATGTTTGTTTGCGTAGCCATGAACCCTGGTCCTCCTAGCTTCACTGCCAAGCCAACATCACTAGGGACGAGAGAAGACCTGGAACTGATCAACTCCTTAACCAGCTCTCCTTCTCTTTCAAGCCAAACGACATCCGCTTTCCATTTGAAGGAAGTTTGCTTTGGTAACTTGCGTAATGAATCTCGTTTTCTGTCTTTTAACCTTATGAACGTTCACTTGCTACACTGGTAGTTTTTATTTTCCTATAGGGGAAATCTGAATTCTAGTAAACGTGTTGGTTATTACTGTTCTAAGAGCCATGCTGTATGTGCAGCAGTCGCCTGTGTTATTGTGCAAAATGTGGTTTATATTTGAATGCATTCAAGTGTTGTTTTAAAGTTTTCATTTAGCCCTTTTATTAGTCACCCTCATGCTGTTTCGACCCAAAAGACTTCTTCATCCTTATTCAGAACACAAATTTAATGCATCTGAGAGATTTGTTCCTTTATTGAGAGTCTGTTCACACTAAACTGACTCTCGAACATCTAACGCCACTTGTGCTGTTCTCGCATCTCAGTCAAGCATGTTTGAGCATCTGTGACCAAATTTAAAGGGATAGTTCACCCAGAAATGTATTCTGCCAGAAACAGTTGGTAACAACTGTTGGTTGCACATGATTTTACAGTCGTGCATGCACACTACACTTAAAAAAAAAAGCTCATGAGAGCTAGGGCAATGCCTTCTTGGAATGTCGCTGTTTCTGATGTCACTGGATTGGTTCCGTTGCCTCAGCAGAACAAATACAGTGGAAGTAAAGGACTGAAGACAGAGACTGCAAAACCTAATTTAACCCAATGTATAAAGTTGTGGACATGGAGCTTATATTTTTAATATGACTTATATTTTATGTACCAAGATGGTGGCGCCCTAGCTCTAAAATCTATAGTAAAACATGCCATTTTCTTCTAAATGGTAACATTAATCAAGTTTGTTATATACAGTTGAAGTCAGAATTATTAGGCCCCCTTTGAATTTTTTTTTTTAAATATTTCCCAAATTATGTATAACAGAGCAAGGGAATTTTCACAGTATATCTGTTTATATTTTTTTCTTCTGGGGAAAGTAGAATACTAGAATAAAATAGTTTTTAATTTTTTAAGAACCATTTTAAGGTCAAAATTATTAGCCCCTTTAAGCAATTTTTTTTCGATAGTCTACAGAACAAACTATCGTTATATAACTTGCCTAATTACCCTAACCTGCCTAGTCAAGTGTCTTGAAAAATATCTAGTCAAATATTATTTACTGTCAACATGGCAAAGATAAAATAAATCTGTTATTAGAAAAGAGTGATATAAACTGTTATGTTTAGAAATGTGTTGAAAAAATCTTCTCTCCGTTAAACAGAAATAGGTGAAAAAAATAAACAGGGGGGGGG
Organism: Danio tinwini; assembly: GCA_903798205.1. Taxonomy (NCBI): domain Eukaryota; kingdom Metazoa; phylum Chordata; class Actinopteri; order Cypriniformes; family Danionidae; genus Danio; species Danio tinwini. The sequence goes on along the minus strand of CAIGQZ010001492.1, from coordinate 18,795,014 downwards.
GGGGGCTAATAAATCTTTATATCTATATATATATATATATATATATATATATATATATATATATTTCAATTAAAGTGGAAATCAATTTACAAAACAATGTAAACATGACTGAGGGCTTCATTTCCACTTTAATGTTACCATTTTTAATCCGTTCAGCAAATCGCCAAGCCTGGCACAAGCACTTTTAGCTTTACATAGATCATTAAATTAGATTATTGATTTAATTTGCATCTTTCTCAGAAATGTGAAAATTTGATATTGTTCCTAATTTAAAACTCTTCTGTAGTTGTATTGTGTACTGAGATTGAATGGATTCAGAAATGGTAACTCAAGTTTTAAAACTCTAGGGAAGTTATAACATTAGCTTCTTTTTTTATTATTAAGTTGAGAGCTTATTTAAGTGCATGGTGTATGAAATGCATGGATTGTAGAATTAAATGTAGCCAACTACTGTTACCAAATCAGAGAAAATCAGATCAAATCAGAGTGTTCATTTAAAGGCACAGTAAGTAATTTTTGCCACTAGAGGTGCATATTCACAACAAACAAATGCAAAGATGAATGAAAGGATTATGGGAGTATGGGGTCTTCATTACATCCTATGTTCATGCATAAGCTGAAGTATCTATGAGTAAAACTTATTTTCATGGTAGAACGAAGCAGAGAAGGGCTGAGAAGAGACAAACACAGCCAACACAAAGCAGTTTTTATTATGTCACAGTCATTATCATTAGCCTGAACACACAGGGCACAGTCCATACCACTAGTTAACACTAAGTAACATTTCTCTGGATTTTTAAATATTACTGAAACATGCAAGTACATAAGTCAGCAAAATATAACATTGGGCTAGTGGTTTTTGTATATTTTACTGAAATTCCTTTAAATACTGGGCAAAGTAAGGTTAAGTTATGCATTTAACCCTTCTTCACTTCATTACGTCTTTTAATAAACATAATGAACTTTAAAAAAAAGTCTTTCATGAACATAAGTTTGAAAATTGAACTTACTGGGCATCCAAAACAATACTGTGTGCCGGGTTTAATGTGCTTGTTTTATGTGCATACTGTACTTGTGATGATGTTTTTATTAGCTGAGAACTTGTGAAGAGCTCATAAAATGAGTAAAGCCGTCAATAGAAATTCTTCCGTCACACATGAAAATGAAGATCTACTGCGAGGAGGTGCATTTTGAATACCTGTATTAAACCATAATGGACCAATGCTGCAAATTTTAAGAAATAATTGAGGTGTGCTTGAGCATTCTGTCCATTTTATGGTCACATTTTTACTATCACATGCTTTTATTTGTTTATTAGATATATTTGACCTTTGTTGCATTCATATTAAAGCCAGGCCATTCTAGAGTTCGTCTGGAAGTTGACAAAGAAACATATTTTCAGAGGATTCTGTACACTTTTTTTGGTGCACAGCAATGATGACATGGCAGCATTTAGATTTATTCATATGAACCACACAAACAGACCATTTTAATTGAATCAGACCCTTAATGTGCATCCATTCATTCATTTATTCATTTTCCGTTTGGTTTAGTCCCTTATTTATCAGGGGTTGACACAGCGGAATGAACCGCCAACTATTCCAGCATATGTTTTATGCAGTAGAGGCCCCTTCCAGCTGCAATCTCCAGTAACACTCAGTACAGCACTGGCATTCACATACTCATACACTACAGCCATTAAGTTTACCCAATTCACTTATAGCGCATGTCTTAGGACTGTGGGGTAAACTGGAGCACCCGTAGGAAACCCACACGAACACTGGGAGAACATGCAAACTCCACACTAACATGCCAGCTGGCCCAGCCAGGACACAGCCTTCTTGCTGTGAGATGACAGTGCAAACCACTGAGCCACCATGCCACCTAATTTGCATCCAAAAATGAACTTTTAGCACACAAAATAAATTTTGATTGGGGTAAACTAACACATTAAAACGCATTAAAACTTGCTTTGTTTATCCCATCTCAACTTCAGAATTGTTTTCGGCATAGTGTAAATAGTCTACACTAACATGAGACCACCCTATCCTCTCCATTTTATGGGAACGAAGCCTACGGACCCGCCGTCTCCTAATTCAGAATTGATTTATGGACTAGGGAGGGGAAAAACGGATTAACGGACTACTGGACTCAACTAGTCTAGATGAAGAGATTACATCCCATTACACCCCACCGCTGCACCTGACTTGTGGAATTTCTGAGAAAAAGCCTGATTGTTTGGTTTGTCTCAACAGCTTCATGTAATAGCTCTCAATGTAATTGCATCGCAGCGCGGGTGCTCATTTTCACTGTTATCTTAGGAGCGATTTGTTTTCCATAAGTCATCAGGCTTAATAAGCTGAATTTCCTTCAGGCCTGGGAAGTGTGTTACACCTCATCCATTAGGGCTGTACATGCCCACCCAGTCAGTAATAAAGCCTTCGCCAGTTATTCTAAGATAACAGATGGCTGCTGTATTTCAAACCCAATGATATTAGTGATATTAATGCAGCCAGTGATGAATGAATGCAGCACTGGAAAAGAACACATCTATTGAACTGTTTTTAGGGGGGAAATGGTGTGTACTGTACATTACAGTTCAAAAAGCTTGGCTTGAGCTATTATTGTTCACTAAAACTAACATTAAACTTAAATAAATGTTTAATATTGTCATTTACATTTAGCTAAAAAACATAAAAAGTATTGATCAATAGGCAATTTTGACAGATGTAAACTGTAACAATGATCCTTACGTGTTTCCTGTTTTACATTTTAATTTTCCATAGCTTCTGAGAGTCCAAAAAGTTCCACATATTGATAAATATTGTTACAATAGCTATTATAACATCACGTTATGATTAAATTGCCTCTTGTTAAAGATATGAAGTAGTTTGACAACAAGCAGGAACTATTCATGGGTAAATAACGTCACCACATTGAAACGGTCTATTGCAAAAAGTCCAGTTAAAGAATATTTAATTAATTAAATTCCATATGAAATGTTAAGATATTCAAGTTCAGGTTCATGTATTTATAAAGCACATTTCAAAACAGCCACAAGACTGACCAAAGTGCTGTACATAAGACAAAGTAAGATAAAAAGACAGATTATAAAAACAAAGATAAACCAAGAGAAACGATTTTAAAATGAAGCAGTAGAAACGACTATTCAAATAATATTAAAAAGCCAAGCTAAATAGATACATTTTTAGGAGGGATTTAAAATAGATAGTGATGCAGGAAATGAAAGATAGGGGAGATAGAAAAGATAGGAATTGAAAAATAGGTTAAAAGTATATTAAATATATATAATAAAATTTAAAGTTAAGTAAAACTACAATAGTTACTGTTTTGTATTATTCATTTTATAAGTATGCAGAAAAATTGGTCAGCATTGGTTTACTGTTAGTGAACATTTTTTATAGTCTGTTTCTAATAAGTAATTTCCTTGAATGTTATATTCAAAAGAAAATTATTTTACAAGGCACCTGTTTTACCCCTTTTTCAAGATTTAAGATAAGTCTTTTGTGTCAACAGAATGTGTCTGTAAAGTTTCAGCTCATACACCCATCAGATTGTTTATTATACCTTTCTGAATGTGGCAAATTTGAGCTTTTTAGGTCACTGTAGCTGTTTTTGTGTCCTGTGCCTTTAATTCAAATGAGCTGATTCTCCCCGCCCACCATTCCCACGTGCATGTCAGAGCCATAGAGATCTCTTTGTATTGCTCTGATGGTTGTAGCCTTCACCTGCTGCGTCTCACATCAGATAAACAGCACAGTGACCGACAAGAATGAAGCAGATCTCCCTTACTACAATAAGAACTTTCACAGTGGTTATTTGATGTATTTGTTGTGGAGTTAATTCAAGCCTTTCTGTAATGATGAGTCCCACACAATGTCGTTACAACATACACGCATACATATGTTTAACTTTGTTCTGATTTGCACAGCGAATGTGACAGGATACACATTAATATCCACTTCTGTATGGATATACGTTATGTTAATGTGCAAAATAATCTTGAATTAACGTCCACAAACCAGGATTGAAGCATCTTATTTTGTAATTGTACTGACATGCGCCTGTGGTGATGAATTATATAGAGATTTTACAGTTTTTATTGCAAACATGCACTGTTTTAAAGATGCTTTAAACTTGTAAAACTCATTCTTGAGGTGCAGATGATCACAGAGAGCTGAACAGATCTTTTAATCCCAGTTTCTTTGCGCAAGTCCTGTGTTGTTGATATGATTATACATATTACTACGGTGACATGGTAATACGCATCAATTGTTAATGTCAATCAATTTGTTGGGCTGGGAAAACTGCAGTCCTACGTCACGTTGTGATGGGCTTCAATGTGGGAGGGATTTGAATCCTTTTTTAACATCAGTAAATAAAAAAAAAACACTTATTGTGTTTCTATCACTCCAATATGACAGTGGACACACTATACTTACAGTCCTGTCCAAACAGCTTACAAAAGATGCTTTTCATCATAGGTGCCCATTAAATTATTTAGTTGCATACTTGTTTTTAATTATAGTCATAAGAGGAAATACTAAAAATATAGTTTTATAGTTATTCCATTGTTTAAAATTGATATTTTACAACCCTTTGAGGATATGGAGTTCACAGCAAAAAATGCTTTTCTTACTTAGACTTTTTGTCTTGTTTCTAGTCCAAATATCTAAACATTCTTATATCAAGAAACATTTTCTTGGCAAGCAAAACATAATGTCTTGTTTTCAAAAACTATACGCCAATATTAAGCAAGCAAAATAATCTGCCAATGGGGTAAGCAAAACAATTTTGTTTTTCCTTTTGACATAAGATTATTTTGCTTACCCCATTGGCAGATTATTTAGCTTGTTTTAGGGAAAAACTCACTTTAAATTGGCTAATTATTTCTTAAAAACAGACAATATGTTTTGCTTGTCCAGAAAATTCTTCTTTATTTAAGAACTTTTAGATATTTGGTCTAGTAACAAGACAAAAAATCTAAGTAAGAAAATCATTTTTTGCAGTGTTATGTCTGGTGCACCTCATGGCTCTGTCTTAGGGCCAGTTGAATCTTTTATTAAAATGTGTCTTTTTTTTCCTTATCTTTCTCAACCTTTTTCACTTTTATTTTCGCTTTAGCTCCTCTCTTTCTCCATCTTTCCTCCTTTTCTTACAAGTCATTGACTGGATGAAGTATTGAGATCAGCTCTGATAGTGTGCCCAGTATTTCTGTTGTGTTTATTTTTTAATATGTCTGTGTCATGTCACTGGAGGAAGCCCTGTGCTCTCTTTGGCCGGGTTTGTTCCTCTTAACTGTGATATTCGGTTCAGGGATGCAAGATGCAGATGTCCTAAGAGATTCTCAGCTTTCTTCCGTCTCATAGCTTTATATATGATCCCAGTTTTCTTCCAGCTGATCTCTTGGCAGAACAGCAAATTTTTGCTAAACTCCATTCTTTGATATAACCTTCTCATACAAAATGTCTGAAGAGGTTTTCACTATTGGGAGAGATCTCAAAAGTTCACATTTAAAAGCTTTATACCCCTGTGTAGTTTAGTAGTTTAATTCTTTGGCTTCCAATTTACACCTTGCATTTGGGCTGGTTATAAACTGTTAGAGCATGTGATGTTGTGGTTGTTCGTCTGTCTGGTAACATTATGTGTTTTAGCACACACTCCTCCCTTGCTTTTACTACTCCCACTAGTTTTAGCTTTGTGTGGTCTTGCTTCCCCTCATAGGTTGTTTCTGTAGCACCTACAGCAGCCTGTGGAGCAAGCTGGAAACCTCTCGGGGATGCCTTCCAGTACTCATAAAAGCTCTATCACACCACAAGAAATTACCGAGCATGTCACCACAAGGAGTTGCCCACTTCATGGCTATTAATTTAGCACCCAGCAGCCAACTGTAGCTCAGATTAACACTCTCTTGACTGTTTTCCCTTTCAAACAATGCAATCATTTACTCTTCATCATGCTTTCCCAAATATTCCTGGCTTTTATTTAGTAAAATGCAAATAGATAAATCTTAAATTACACAAAAACTTGAAAGTGTTATAGAAGTTTTTCATGTAATGTGCACTATAGTTCACTTTCAAGATTTTTGCTTCAAGATATTTCTTGAAAAGTCTCCACAACATTGTGAGAAGAGCTTCTAACTTTAATAAACCCTGTTTGATCTCCATTATTAATAGAAGGTAGAACTTTCTGTAATTTTAGTGCAATTTTTTTTATTTAAAGTCTGAATTAAGCAACACTATAGGCCTGTAAGAGCCACCATTTTCTGGGATCTTTTTTTTTTCAAAAATAAGACATATATTCAGCCAACTGATTAATAAGATCTATGTTTTCTGAGAATATAATAAATAATGACTAGCATTCTGCTTTGGTTTTCACTCAAAGCTAATTTGTGGCTTTAGAACAGTGGTACCGGACCACACAAGAAGTGATAAATTATTTCAGTTTTATTTATTATCTAAGTCTAAATGATCTTTTATTTTGAAAAATCTGTAATTGGTCGGCTTGTTAGTGCTGACAATTGTAGACGGGACAGAGAGCTGCGCAAACCCGTTGGAGTGAGTGTTTACAAATGTCGGGTTCCGTGAAGAAGCTTCAGATGCAAAGTTTTGTTTCGTGTTTACCTTATGATTAAAGTTGTTGTACGTCTGCTGGTTCCCGCTTCAGAATGAACAAGTTTAAGCTACTTGTACTTTAAGGTAGCTTTCAGAAAAAAACAAAACACCAGCGAAGAAACTCGACACAGAGGAACATAACCTCACTGCCAGCTAGCGTTCGGAAGTGTTACACAAACAGCACGCGGAAGTATAAATGCACGACAACATGCAAGGCATGCGCCGTGGGTCACACTAAACACCGGATGCAGAAGTATAAACCAGACTTCAGTCATTTAAGTGCCAAAATTTAACCCACAAGCTAGCAAAATGATCAAGAAACTGACATCTTTGGAAAGTTTCATTGTGAAGGGGAAAAGGCCCAGGCCAAGAAATGGATCCGCAACCCATTGTGGCGTCTTTTTTGTGTGAAAGTTTATTATTTCCAATGGAGGCACGCAGCTTGTGTGCGCATATTGGGAATGACGCGATCATGTTGAAAGCATCTCAACTTTTCAGTAGTAACTTTTCAGAATTGACCAATCAGCTTCATACTTTGTATGAAATACACATATTACAGTAGATTACGTCAGACTAATTACCTCTGACAAACACAGAACACCCAAACACTGCAGTGCTTTTTAATTTTCTCCATAAATAAAACTTGTATCAGAGTTATCCCCCCCGCGTTGACCTGTTTGCTTTTTAAATATTGTACACAGGTTATCCACAAGTATTTGTATCATTTTGACGCTCAGAAGCCTCAATCCAAATTGCTACAAAGCACAAGGAATAGTTTGATGGCAAACAATTATCTAATATTTTCTTTATGCTCCAAGTAAGAATAACAGCTTTGTAACTGAAAAGTAACAGCTTTGGAAAGAGATTAGAGTGAGTAAACACTGACAGAACAAAAAAAAAAAAAAACATAAATTGGCCTTAAGACAGAGCCCTGAGGCACACCAGCTTTAGATAAATTCTCTTCCTCTCTCCATTTCTTGCGCATTCGTCTTTCAATAGATTCTGCAATTGCTAGTGTTTCCTGGATGGCCGTGTGAGTTTCCCATATGAGCTTTTGGATGCGCGTAAAGCTCAGAAACAGCGGCCTACTCTTAGTACCGGGACTTTAGCCAACCCGCCGTGATTTACGAGTGTATCAGGGGCTGTTGTTTTGTCTGTCATTGTCCTCCTGGTAACCCATTCAGCGTTTCTAAGCGAGGAAAGAGGGACAGATGGAAATAAGGAGTATAAAACGAGAGCTGCAGGGAGAGCGCAGAACCGTTAGCACTCGCCACCTTCACTTGCTCCTGGTTTTATAAGCATACCTCTGGCTAGCCTCCTATGGCTTTATGAAACACTTAAATGGCTGTAATTGAATTTCCACGGTTTTAGGTCGGCAGCCAGGGGTTCGCCTCGCACCGCAAAGAGGAGAGAGAGCCACTAAATATATATGTGCCAGAAAAGGTAGTCCCCAGTCTCCAGTGGCCAACTAACGATGCGGGTGTGTCTGTATGTGTTTGTATGTTTGTTTACTGCTCTATGGAAAGGGAAAGCCCACAAACAGATGAAGGGTTTCCCTTGAGCCTGGAGTCTGACCGTGAGCCAGTATTTTTTTTTAATAAGTGCCAATTCTATATCATCAGGTAATGTGGTATTCCGTGCACCTTTTTTTGGAAGCAGAACTTGAATTTATGATCTTTTAGTTAAAAAAGCTAGACATCCAAATCTGCAAACATATGGTCTTGAGATGAATACATATCATACCTTAAGCTTCCTACACTAGACTCCAGGTTTTTCAAGAACATGTTCTTTTGAAACCATCCAGTCTACGCCTGCCAAGTCTTTAGCTCCGCTGACAAGAGCTCTTTACCAAATAAAAATGAAAAAATGTTCTCACAGATGCAAAAAAAAAAGAGTTGGCCGACAATCATCGTAAATGACTTAATAGGTAGGCTACTGTTTCCAGCTGTTTTTAAATTTAGAGTCATTTTCTGTAGTGTGAATTCTCCATTGGCTCTCTTTGCACTTTTCCAACGAATCGTTCCTTTTTCATATAATCGATAACCTCTGCAGCCCCTTAAAAGTTACTTTTCTAACACAGTTTTCATAATGACTGACAAATGGCGTGCTGGAATAAAGAAAACAAGGCATAAGTGGAGAAGTCGTCATGTAGTCTGCAAGGGGTTTATTAAGTTCCTGTTATTCTCCAACTGTGTTTTGAGTTGTCATCTTATCAAGACAGTGTGGTGACGTAAAGCTGGCTGCCATTTTTCAGAGCTGTCATTTGTCTCGCTGCATGAACAAAGAGACCGCGGCAAAGTTGGGGCCTCTGTTTCGCAAGGATTTTACCATGAAAATCTGTTTCAAAACTAATGTTTATTGATCCACATAACACAATTGAGTTTATTCACACTCAGTGGTACAGCCAACAAAAAAACACACTACTGATTTTACAAATTGCCATCTTGTGGCCTGGCCAGTGTATTTCAAGTGTTTGATTCCATTGTACATAAATAAAAATGATTTTGTTAGCATTTCTTCACTCCCAAGTTGTGCCAATCCTGTTTTCTTTCATACTGAATAGAAAGAAATGAAGAGTGCATGTTGTCCATCCAGTCAGCAGGATTCTGTCAGTGGATAAAAGCAGTGCTTTAATATAACTTCCATTGATTTCCACAAAGTCATACAAGTTTGGAATAACATGAAGATGAGCAAATGCTGACAAAATGTTTTAATTTGTGGCAGTAACAAACCTCTAGTTTCTATCAAATGACTGCACATCTAAGCTTTATAGGTTGTTATTAGGGTAGCTAACTACACAGTAAAACCCAACAGTCAATTTTATCAAATAAAATAAGTGTAGTTAACTCAATTTACTGAAAGTTAATTCTATTTGAAAAGAGTGTTGAAGGTAATGAGTTATTTAAATACTTCATTACTTCAACTTAAATGGAGTAAGTTCACAGTACTCATACAGAATAGATTAGTTTTCAAACTCAAATGGTTCGTAACAATCGGTTTCCTCAAACGGTTTGAGTTGCCATAACTTATTGGATTTTACAGTACTCAGCTGGTTTGAGTTATCTTCATTTATCATCGTTTACAGTGCTCAAATTGCTTTGTTTACCCAAATGGATTAAGTTCACAGTACTTATTATGAATAGTTTTTGAACTTAAATGGTTTGTTGCAATCGGTTTTCTCAAATGGTTTGAGTTACCTTAACATTTTGGGTTTTACAGTATGAACATGCTGATAATTTAACTAATTTCGCTGTTCTTTTAAAACCATTTTCCACTTTAGTTCTTTTCAGTTTTTATGGGAAAATTGACCATAAAATCATTATAAATTGATTTTTGTCACATTGTGTGTAACAATATATAAAGTTAAGTCCTTAGTATACTCACAACAAACTTATTTTTTATTGTGCGTTTAAACTAAAAAGAAGTTTGAAATATCTAAGCATTTTATTTATTTATTAGTGAAAATACTGAGAGCGACATTTAGATGGATGTAACTACCTCCCTTTGTTTCTTTTTAATAACAAAATAAAGATACACTAAAAGTTACAGGGGTTAAGAAAACATCTGATAATAGTGATGTGACACTGAAGTCAGGACATTAAACATAAAAAACTATGTCAGTGTTGATTTCAATTAGTATTACACTGAAAAAGCAAACAGCAAAAAGTGCACAAATAAAAGGCTTTAAAAGAAAAAAAAGGATTAAAAGGCTAACACAAAACTTGTAATGTTTGGAGCACACCAGCTCTTCATTGCCACTTTAAGACAGACCTTTAGTGTTGTTTTTACTCCAGGATGTCTGATCTCCACAGACTGAACAGAAGTGAACAGGAGAAGGTTTTTCAACTTTTAAAAGTTTGCTTAGGCATAAAACTAGTTTACTTTAGTTTCTGTGTAATTTTGTTCAAAATTTAGATTTTGGTTAATTTATTTTATGGTTGATTTGATTTCGATATTGGTATCAATGGCATTTCCTACCATCAATATTCTAGCATTGGTGTTGGCCAGTACTTGAACCCATAATCTGATCCGTTACCATTTTTAAAATAGAGACATAGTTATGCTGCTGACTGCTAACTTAACTTAATGAATCAAACCTTAAATAGATTTTATTCGACAATCAGAACGCGTACACAGGACAACCTGCTGTAATTCTACAAGCATCCACTGTTTAAAGCAGCACAGAAGAAATGAAAATGCACTAGTCATCTGTTGTTTGTCAGACTACATAAGTTTTTTGTGAACTGCTGCACATTTTATGCTTTAATTTAACAATTTGTTATGGACATTTTTTAATTTCTAATTTTTGCATTATTTTCGTATTGTATTCATATCAGTGTCAATTTCGTTGACAAAATTTTCATCATAATTTTTGTGAGGAACAAGTTTCTACAGACGAAAACGAGATAAAAGCTAATAAAAATAAAAGATAAAAGTGTTGATGACGACAAATATTGTAAAAAATTTAGATTTTTTTGTTGACTAATAAAAACGACACAAGAATGTGATTGAGGAATGCTTATTGGAAAATATCCAATCAGAATTTATCTTGGTGTGTGATATATGAGACACACACACACACACACACACACACACACACACACACACACACACACACACACACACACACACACACACACACACACACACACATTCGAAAAAAGTAACTGTTCCACTGTTAGACATGGGCGATTATCATTTGGATTGATTGCCGATACATAATTTTACATATTATTTATTATATAATTTAAAAAAGCATATGTCATTTTTGGTCTTCAATGAGAAAACTATATTTTATATTTTGAGATTTATTACATTTTTTAAATTTAAAGTTCGAATATTTTATATAAATAAATGTATACAAAATTTTATTACATTACACTTAAATTAAACTAAAACTAGACTAAAACTAAAAGGATTCAGAAGACTAAAATATGACTAAAACTAAAATGCAAGTTTAGTCAAAAGACTTAAGACTAAAACTAAATGAAAATTTGCTACCAAAAATAACACTGATTCATTTAAATGTTTATATTCCCATATTTATTTCTTGCACTTTTTATACAGTTATACTGTATAACCAAAATACCCTTTTCAGTTTACAGTATTGAATTTGTGTTTTAAGTTGTCATTTCATTGAGGAACAGTAAATAAAATAATTTTTGTTTAATGTATGCCAGATTAAAAATATGCTAGTTTACTGTATGTGTTTGTTCATGATTTATGTCTGAAACGCACCATCAAATAAACTAATTCAGTCGATTCATACAGGCCTTGTTAACTTCTATGTTCAGATACACACCAAGGTATCGGATCAATACTCTGTATCAAAAAGGAAAAAGTGAATCAGAACATCTCTAAGGTCCAATCCCAATTCTATTTTTGTACCCCTTCCCCTTGGCCCTTAAAACCAAGTGTGAAGGGGAAGGTAAAACTTTAAAATTTACCTCTAAGAAATGGGACAGCACTACAGCACCTGCGCATGTCATCATTTGTCATTGCAATCTCTTAATATGAGATCAGACGATGGCGACTGCTGTAAGATGATGGCGACTACTTTATTTTTTGGTATTTATCTTCAGGAAATCACTGAAGGCATATGTTATGTTATCATAACGATCTAATGTGGCAATAAGATCGTAACTATACTGCGCATTTACACAGTGGCCGTATTCATCTATGTAAACACACCAAAAACAACATTAACATTATAGCAGACACTGTAAAAAGCTCATTTTCAGCCACTAGACTTTTCTGACAGGGTATTCGAGTGTCATCGAGTGTCAGAATATTGTGGGACTGCTGCACAGGAGTTATTATTAGGGATTATAGATCGTGAAATTTTGCGGTTTTATTTTAGCATTTTATATTTTATATTATGCATGACGGTAGCACAAACGCGGTTATGAATATATTAAAAAATATTTGTTTGTTGTAAAAATTCGTAAAAATGACAAAAAATGCTAATTTGTGGATCTCCTTACCTCCGGGTGCAGCTATCCTGCTGTTGTGTCTAGTGTATTCTGGGTATTCTGGGAACGTATTCTCCACCGCAAACGAGGGCTTGAACTCTCCTCAAACGAAAGCGAATTTTTAAAGTCATCCAGATTTGTCATCACCGTGGTCACAGAACACATCCTTACAAAAGAAAAAGCCGATTGGTTTCGAGATTTGAAACCACCACGTTCGGCTGCAGATTGCAAGCACGTTTCATCCATTCTCATTGAAGGAAGGAAGACTTGTTGTTGTTCTTAATTCACACCAAAGATTTGCGGTTTGTTTTAACGTGTCACGCTTAACTTGCTCTACACATCTGCTGGCTAATTCTCTCTTGATGAAGTTAAACTGTCTCCCAGAAGAAGAAGAAGGATAAAATAGACTTCCATCTAGCTTCCATCTGGTGGAGATTTGATGAGAGGAAGAAAAAAAAATAATAATAATAAAAAAAAAAAGCGAAAGCCCGATGCCTGGTAGGTTTCTGACTATTTTCTGAAGCCATCTGGGTTTTATTACTACAGATCTGCAGCTTTTCCATCTCATTTGGGCACAACGGATGAGCTGATATACTTTAAAGAAGATCAAGAAATGGACAAGAGCTCAGTTAAAATCTAGCTTTCTTTTTCCATCATAATTTATCCTTCATTCTGATCATTTTTCGGATTCTGCCTTCCATTCACATTTATCCCAATTGTCACATGCTTCTCTCTTGGGACTGATAAAGAATCACTCCATTAAGTCGGATCATCTTCACCTTGCGTTTGTCCTGTCAGCCTCCATTACTCAACCTGGAAGGGGAATGAATATTTATCAAGGATTGTGGGAAAAAAAGCAATCAGTCATGAACTTGACCCGGAGAGATTATGGAAATCTGTATGCAGCGAATGAAGTGTTTGGTGATGGGGTGAGGCCTACCGGTTCCCTCTTCTCCCTGGGCCCCAGTAATGGTTTCACAGCTGATGAAAAAGAGTTAACTGGCCAGTGAAAGTGGCTGTTAAATAAACACCAGTGGAAGTTTAACAGTCTGGATAGCTTAATTGGAGTCTCTCCCATGCAGACGCTCACAGGCCAACATGACTCCCTGACACCTCCGTATCGCCACTAATTGGTGTTAGATGTCATTCGGTAGTTGAGATTTCGTCTCTTTCACTCAGATGTGTGATGGTTGGCGTGGAAATTACCACAGAGAAATGAATTGGCGTTAGCTATAGGTACCTGCATAGAGGAAGGTTGTGAAGCATTCGGGGCTGAACATATAAGGTTCCCACTTTGAATTTTAGGATGTATTATTCAACCCAGGCTCATTCTGAAAACGTAGTCCTGTCGACATTTCTGGAGACTGCGAAATACATCCTGGGAGGTACGAATTTTTGCAGTTTTTGTTTTCGCGAAACCGTGAGAAGACGCTGCGTGCGCTTTTCCATATCTCAAATTTCTTTCGCGAGTGCATTTCGCGCCTGCTGTTCTCGCGTAAACCCACCAGAGGCCGCTGTCGAGGCTAACTGTCTGTCTGACTGAATGGCCGGCCGGACAATCAACTGACTGACCCACCCTCCTCCTCCCCTAAACCCAACCAATTTTATCGATTGACCTGCTCTCCCACTTACTTCCCTAAACCCAACCAACGGTTTACAAAAGCTGTCCAGAAAAAGAAAAACCCTCGTCTGATTTTTACCAAGTTTTCGGATTTTACCTCATTCTCACTCGTTACTTGTTCAATTTATTTTTTGGATTCTGTTTTTGTCTTACCTGCGGACTCGAACCCCATCGTCGTCGTCGTGTTCAACTCCTCTCTGCTTCTCAAGTCCGCCGACGTAACATGAGGAGCTAATGGGACAAACTGGTTGGGGTCCCGCACATAGAGGTAAGCGCTCAGCTGGTGAGCGCAAAAAGGAATGACGTAAAAACAAAATAAAGCCATACGTACCTCCAACTACATAATTTGCGGTCTCCAGAAACGTCCACGGGACTATGTTTTCAAAATGAGCCTGTGTTGGTATTATTTTAAGATGTCAAATGTATATATAAAAATACATATATTAACTGCTGCGTAAAACGTGCTGGATAAGTTGGCGGCTCATTACGCTGTGGCGACCCCAGATTAATAAAGGGACTAAGCCAAAAAAAAAAAATGAATGAATAATTAAAAGCAGCTTTAAATTTTTAAAAACCCATTTTAAGGTCAAACATTTTAGCCCCTTTAAGCTTTTTTAAGCTTTAAAAGTCTACAGAACAAACCATCCTTATACAATAACTTGCCCAATTACCTCAACCTGCCGAGTTAACCTAATTAACCTAATTAAGCCTTTAAACAAAAATTGGGGAAAAATAATAAACAGGGGGGCTAATAATTCAGGAGGCCTAATAGTTCTCACTTCAACAGTAAATATATATATATATATATATATA
>CAIGQZ010001492.1:18757220-18771771 GCA_903798205.1 Danio tinwini | reverse complement strand
ATATATATATATATATATATACCTTCAAAACCTTCATAAAATATATCAATAAATAAATATAAATGCATTTTATATATTAATTATTTTTGGTTTTGTCAGTTTTTGTATTTGTTTTATTACATTTTCACAATCTCAAAAGAATGAGCTTTCTTACTAAACTTGTCTTTTCTTCTTACTATACTTACCTCTCACAAACTGTTGTCACGTGCAGTTCACTTTTTTGAAATCTCTGTTGACCCATTTTAATTTACAGTGCTGTTTTTTTTTGTACAGTGTCTTTGATTTACAACCAAAGACCACCCAGCATTAGAAATGCGATTAGAAAACAATCACAAAGAGCCTTACAGAGTTTCATCGAGAATCTGTGTTTGTTTTGTCTCTGAAGAGGCACAGGCTGTCATACCTGCGTTGAGAGATTACACTTTGAGCAACACAGATTCAGGAACGCACAACCTACTGTTCAACTCCAAAAAAACAGATCTATCATCGTCTCCAAACAGGAGGTTGTCAGCACCCTTTAGCCCCAACTGCAATTACAATGATAAACCTTGCGATGCAACTTATCATTGGTGTAAAATGCATCAAAATTTCCGGTTTGAAGTGTTTACTGCAAAATTCTCTCATCTCAGACTTTGTTTGATCCTTTGTCTATTGTTTTTAAGTTGTTTTAAAGGGATTTTTCATTTACACTCAGGCCAACCAAGATGTACAGTAGATGATATTTATTTTTAATAGAACATTTATTAAGGCATAAAGAAGTAAATATTTTTGTCTCCTGATGATTCATTGTGGCTATATGCAGCTAAACGATTATAAGTAATACAGTCCAGAATTATTTCACAGATTTCATTGTATGTTTTGTTTTGTTTGTTTAATTTACTCTTAAAGTGTCGGTAGCAGAATAAAATGTTTTCTTTCGAGCTTTTGTCTTGTTTCTAGTCCAAATACCTAAACATTTTTATGTGAGTTGTTTTAACAAGTAACAAATGTCATTTTGTTTTAGAATAATAAGTCAAAATTAAGTGAGATTTTATTACTTACACCATTGGCAGATTATTTAGCTTGTTTTCAGGAAAAACTCACTTAATTTCTTACATACCATTTCAACAAAATGTGTTTTACTTTTCTGGAAAATGCTTCTTATTTAAAGAATTGTATGATATGTGTACTAGAAACAAGACAAACTTGAAGTAAGGTTTTTTTTATGTTAACTTTCATTTTATTAACCCAAGGGACCATGGTTTCAGCTTAAAATCTTTAATATTCTACAAAATAAAAGTCACCTCCATCTTGTATGCCTTGAGGTTGTGTAAACGAACATCACATGTTAATTTTCGGTTCAACTACCTCTTTCAACTGTTTATCCTAGCAACCGCCTCTAACATAACCGTAAATTATGTCACGGTGCAGCAAGGCTTCATTTCAACAGATTCTTTTTTTTGTCTTGTATATCTACACAGCCCCTTTAATAATGCTCAAGAATCTCTTAGTTGACACCGAAAGTGTTTATTTTACCTCTTATTGCACTAAAGATTGAGGAGGTGTCGTAACCAAGAGAGATGGACAGGAATGTTCTCCATTCAGGGCTTGAGCACCAACCTTTGACCTTTGCTGAGAGGTTTTTATGCAATCCCCCATCATAAAGTCCCTCTCTTAAAGCACAGAGCACAATTAAGTGGGATAATGGAGGTTTTATTGCAATAAGCAGTGATTGTGTTTGGCTCGGTGAAGGTTGGGCATCTTACTTTTTTTTTTTTTTTCTCGTGCCCTATATGGAACCCCAGAATAACAGACCCAATAAAGAAACCCTCAACAAGTTCTATTCCAAATTATATGACTGTGCCAGACATTTTGGCTGAAAGGAAAATAATGTTTTAATGGCTTTATTTGGCACTTGTGCACCAAATGAGGTTTTTTTTTAATGCTGTGTGGGTTTCCGGAATGAATCCATCTTTCCATATTGGGTTATAAAAACAGAACCCAGTGAACGTCAGAGAAACTGTCCTGTTAATCCATTTTTTTTTACAAAAATGTACAGTAAAAATACATAAAACAACTTTAGTCCACAAAGAAAGGTGTCCTGTACACACTCTGAGTTGTAGGCCCCTCTGTCTACACTTGATGGGATGAATGGCCATCTTTGTTTGTCACGATGGTGTTAACAGGTTAGGCTGACCCCTGCAAGTGGAGTGTTGGTTTAGAGTTACACCACCTTGGGTTAACATAGGCTGATGTTACTTCGTTCATTCAAGTTTACGACTCTGGTGAGGGCCCTGGGAGCGTTGTAGGGCAACTTTTCTGGCAGATATCAGTGCACCCTATGAGCATTTCAAAAGTGTTGACACTCTTTTAGCCTTCATGTAGATGACAGCAGAGACATGAGACTAGTTTCAGGTCATCGGGCACCATGATAGTCATCAGTAGTGTCTGATTATTGTCATTAGCTATGTTTCTATCCACCTTGTTTCTATGCGCATCGATTTTGAATATGAGCATAAAAAATGTATGCGCATAACTGAGTAGGATAAACTTTTTAATCAATAAGAAAAGATGCGCATAAACTACAATGGAAACACTTTTACCAAACAAATTCCAGTATGCGCATTAAAAAAGTCATGTGATTTTGTTATAAGAGATCATGTGATGATAAAAATGTGTGTGAATGAACAAACCAAGCGACTGAGCACATTGTAAAACATCTGAAATGTTGTTTTGGTCATTCTGAAATGCCTTAACCGTTGCAGTATTAGTGTTATTATATTATTAAATGACCTCCATAATCAAGAGCATCTGTGCTCTGCGTCTCATGTCTTCAAACGCCACCACACGTTCACTGCGTGTCGGCATAAATGTGTCGTGTTAAATAAGGAAAAGATTCACACAGCTTCTCCTACTGCAGTAAATTTTGTTTTTACTTTCGATATTTGGCGCCAGTTAATCGGAGAGTGACGATTTTTTTTAAATGGATGGAAACTGTGCTGTATTTGCAAGTCTTTTATGCTATAATCCAGTTTTGCACATACATTTTATTCTTATCTTTGGATGGAAACATAGCTATTGACTGGATGGTAGAATGGATAGATGGGTAGATAGATGAACGGATGAAAGGACATTGAGTTGAGAACATGAATATGTGGAATACATATGAAATGTACATAAAACTTATGATTTTGAATCACGATTTTGGATCATCATGGTTTTCTTGCAGTATCAAAAATGGTATCAAATATCTATATTTTCTTGGTATCATATCAGAGTTAGAAATTCCAGTATTGTGACAATCATAACCAACCAGAGATAGTGAAAGGCGTTATGTTAAATGTGATGCGGTTAAAATTTGTGTGCACCTAAGAAAAAACTTAGCCACAACAGTGCAAGAAGTCTAGAACCCTGTGGATGGATGGTTGGGTGGTTGGACTGCTAAATGGATGCATGGACAGACAAGATATAGATTGATGTATGGTATGTGTAAATGGGAGGTGGATGGACTGATAAATAGATGGATGGAATAATAGATGAATAGCAATATAGATGGATTGATAAATACATAGATGGGCATTGGATGAAGGTATGGATGGATGGGTGAATGGATGGATAGAAAGACAGATGAATAGAAATCTACATTAATGGATGGGATTCATAGATAGGAGATGGATGGGTGGATGGACTGATAAATGGATGGATGAAAAAATTAGATGAATATAAATATAAATGGATTGATGAATGCATAGATGGGGAAGGAAAGACACTGTAGATGGATGGATTTTCAGATTTTTTCCTATACCGTGTCTCGTGATTGACTGTTTAATTTAGAACATTTGCAGATGTAATGAGAACAATAGCTTTTTTATGGAAATGTTTGATGATTTTTTAAAGCTTCAATTTGGCATAATACTATAATCACTATAAGTTAAAAGTTAAAAGGAACAAAATTCATAATGTTGGCTGTGTAAAATGTTCCTTTTAGCATCCAGTCTTCATTTTCTCTACATGTGCGATTAATTTGCACCATATGCATGTGCTTATAATATTGCAAACCATAGAATATTACTTTGCTATTATATTTTGTGACTCACCACTGAGTCATTCTCTTACAATGTTATAAGCCCAATTTTCAAAAGTTGTAGTTTTTCTGACGGCCTCTAATGAATAGGCTCTCTCTCTGTACTTTGATATAAGCACTTGAAGACCATAAAATAGCCTATAATAATATAATAAACGACTTTGTCCGCCTAAAGATTTGTTATTAACATAATTCACACCATAGATCTGGAGAAAAAAATGACCCCAGAAAGTAAAAAAGTTACATTAAATAAAATGGCTTCAGAAACCAATGTATTTGAAGTGTTAAATGTGCAAAACTGTACTTATTAGGCCTTTGTTCATGTTTTTTTTTTCCAAATCTCTGACCATTGACAGTACATTTTGCACTCTCTTTCTCTAAATCATTTTTTTAAACATCAGTCAGTCATTTTCCTCCGCTTTTCTGGGGCCGGGTCGTGGGGGCAGCAGTCTTAGGAGAGAACTTCACACTTCCCTCTTCCCAGACACTTCCTCCAGCTCCTCCAGGGGGGGATCCCGAGGCATTCCCAGGCCAGCTGAGAGACATACTGTAGTCCCTCCACCGTGTCCTGGGACTTCCCCGAGGCCTCCTCCTGGTGGGACATACCTCCATAGGTATGCATCCGAGAGGCATCCGAAACAGATGGCCGAGCCACCTCAGCTGACTCCTCTTAATGTGGAGGAGCAGCAGCTCTACTCTGAGCCCCTCCCGGGTGACAGAGCCCTTCACCCTATCTACAGTATAAGGGTGTACCCTGCCACTCTGCAAAGGAAACTCATTTTGGCCGCTTGTATCCAAGATCTTGTCCTTTCGGTCATGATCCAAAGCTCATGACCATAGGGAGAGTAGGAACGTAGATTGACTGGTAAATCGAGAGCTTTGCCTTTCGACTCAGTAACTTCTTTACCACAACGGACCAATACATTGACCGCATTACTGCTGCCGCTGCACCAATCCGCCTGTCAATCTCATGTTCCATCCTTCCCTCACTCGTGAACAAAACCCCAAGATACTTGAACTCCTCCACCTGGGGTAAGGACTTTCCTCCAACCTGGAGATGGCAAGCCACCTTTTTCTGGTGGAGCACCTTGGCCTTGGAGTTGGAGGTGCTGATTCTCATCCCAGCCACGTCACACTCGGCAGCAAACTTCCCCCAAACCTGTTTTTTTTAACAGTGTTTCTTAATTTTTAGTTTTAAGTTACACTAATTTCAATGTCTTATCTTAAATGTTCATCATTGAAAATCTATTTTTTCATATTAAAAGTTGACTTGTAAATCAAATTCTGCAACTCCCCACAATGGCAAAGTTGTAAATGCTCAGTCTATGACATCACATAATAAATGCCATCGTTTCCAGGCAACCACACCTTTAACCACACGTGAGCAGATGAAGTAGCAAAACCTTTATCGGACAACACTTTATTACATTATCATATGAAAGAACGAAAAGTATGTGCTTGTCTGAAAGTCAACCGTGTCAGTCTAATTATAGTTCTGTTATACAGCCGCATTAACGTGTGTGTCTGCTTGTGACGGCCTGAAAACACAGTGGGGCCCTTGTTACCGTTGGTCTCCAAATGAAATTTCCCATTCGTCTCAGTAAGCCTTTCCCATAATTATGTAAATATGTTGTCTCTATAACGTGTCCATATGATACTCAATAAAGTGTGAGGTTGGGTAATGCAATAGCTGGAAATGTTTTGAATTAAGCTTGTTGGAATCTGACTACGTTCGACCGGAATGTATAAGCACACCTGTGTTTTATTATTAGGGGATTGAGAAGGGAAGAATGGAGAAAGGAAAATAAGTAGTTTTGGAGAGGAAAAGAAGTGGTAGAAAGTGTTGCAGAGGACTTGATATATCAGGAGCAAAAGGACTGCGAAACCTGAGGTGACATTAAGGGCTTTTTTTTCCCCCCTGAGCTCTCAAAGGTAGTATTGTGATTTGGCATGCGCTTACTTGTCAATCAATAAAACAATTTTAGCATAATAACTCTAAATCCAATACTAAGTCCTTGTTAAAAAATGCTGTCAACAGTCATTTTTAATGTTTGGGGAAACTATGCTTAAAAATAACAGTTGTTAAACCACGAGAAATAGACATTTGGACTTTGTGTTCACTGGAAATGGACTGCTTCTACTTTTGTTTACTTCGTACTATGTACTAATATTGTCCATAATCTGATTCTTAGGACTTTTGATTGGCTTAAAAACTTGTGAGATATCTGGAAGGCGAATAGCTCAGAGGCATCTTCATGGCCACAGTCCATTAAAAGTTTTCATGGCTAATTTTGTTAGCGTTGCAGCCAGAGCGCCTAGCATGTGTTTTCAAGCAGTCGCTGTGGTTTACAAAAGCCTGCTTCATTGTGTATTGGAGCCTTCAGCAGCTCAAAGGTCTGCGTTTAAACAAGTGGCCAGTCTGAAAGTCCATTAAAGAATGGTTGCTTAGACGTTTGGTGATGGCTTGGGTGTTTTGTTGCATATATTTACACTCACGTTTTGGCCTGTGGATGCAATGGGGAAAATTTCAAGAGCACTTTTGGTTTCTTTTGATGTTTGATTCAAGGCAAGTTTTACTGAAGCCAAGACTTCAAAAATCTCCACGCCACTTTTACCTTCAAATCCTTATGAACATGTACTTGGCATGTGCATTAGCCCTTATAGGTAATATATGCATGCCTTTCTCCTGAATGACCCATAGAATATTGTACTTTTCTGCCATACCATTTTTCCATACTGTTTAAGCATGTGATGTGTGTCTGGGTGTGTGTGTGTGTGTGTGTGTGTATGGGTATTTACTGTATGATACTGTTCTGTGTGTACTGTATGTGTTTGAATATATATCTATAGACCATTTTGAGGTAAGTAAACAAAAACATTGGTCCCAATGTATTTCCTGTTTTACATATTTAATTTCTATAGCTTCCGAGATTCCAAAAAGAGCCACATATTGATAAATAATGTTATAATAGCAGCTTGAACATTAAGTTATGACTAAATTGCCTCTTGTTACAGTTATGAAATAGTTTGATAACAAGCTGGAAATGTTCATGGGCCAATGACATGACCACCAGACCACAAATATATATACAGGGTGAGCCATTTATATGGATACATCTTAATACATTACATAGACAATTGCCTTCAGATAACCCCAAAGATAAAAGTCTATGGGGGTCAGATCAGGAGACTTTGGGGGCCATGCAACTGGCCCACGACGACCAATCCACATTTCAGGAAACTGTATTCAGAATCATTCCTATTTTAGTAAGGTGTATCCATATAAATAGCCCACCCTGTATATACGCACGCACGCACTTGGATACTCACTCACTCACTCACTCACGCACGCACGCTCACTCTCACTCATTTACTGGCCACTTTATTAGGTACACCTTACTAGTACCTTGTTGTGGTGGAATCTCCCGTTCCACCACATTCCAAGGGTGCTCTATTGGATTCAGATCTGGTGACTGTGGAGGCCATTTGAGTACAGTGAACTCATTGTCATGTTCAAGAAACCAATCTGAGATGATTCAGGCTTTGACATGGCGTGTTATCCTGCTTGAAGTAGCCATCAGAAGATGGGTACACTCTCCCCACCTGCTCTTCAGTTTGCGATTGCCCCCCACCCCCATTTAAATTTAAATTAATTGTGCAGGCCTAATAAGTATAAACAAGTACCAAGGGGTCAGAAACGAGGCTTGTCCCAAATGTCTTTTCTTGTTTAATAATTTACAAGTATTCTTTAAGATTCTTTATACTTTTCTTTAAGATTTTAATTTTCAGAGCAAAACCAGTCTAACCTCAGATATCACACCCACAGACCTTTAGCTTCTATGGGATCTGGATTTATGGGTGATGTGTGCTCTTTTAGGGTCCACCTAGAAACAAGGTCAATGTCATACTCATGAAAGAGCAAGGCCATCGTGTTTTTAATTGGGAAAATAAACAGTGATAACTTACAATGTCCCATCTGATGATCACAATCTTGAATGAATTATCAACACATTTGTCTGGTATAGTACTGACATAGACTTTACGTTTTCATGCCCAAACTGTAATTTGTTGCTTAACATGATGTCCAGAAAACCTCTTGGGCAAACCTTGACCAATAAAAGCTGTGATGGAGTCCAAAACTTCTGCCATCAATCTGAAGATGTAGCTACAGTTCAAAAAGTAGAGCTAGGCCTTTATTTTGTAGACATACCATCTCTTTCTTTTACAAACAAAAATTCAGTATTTGAGATGTGTATACCTTGCATATGACTAAAGAAATCGAAGTTAGACCGCAAGCAGAACCCTAATTGAGAACATTCAAAAGGTGATCATTGATTGCGGTTTATGGACCACTTTGAGAGATGTCTTTATGTGCGTCAGCACCCTTAGTTTAATTCTGGCCTCTTTGTATCTCTGACCTGGGCGGGTAACATAAGGACAACACCTGTGCTGGCTCTTCCTTTGCAAGCTAATAGGGGACCATCCGGGGCCCCTGATTACCATCCCTTGGGGGGCAAGAACTCGGCCAACCAACAAAACCATTCCCCATGTCTATTTTTTATGAAACGGGGCAAGAAGGGAATGTTCTCATCTATACCTAAAGGATTCGGTTTGTGTTATAATTTACTGCAATAGTTCACCGCATGGGTCCTTGGGTCCCTGGGTCTGGAGTTTGGATCCACAGTTGCTGTGCTGCCATCTACGTTTGTAAAATTACTCCGCTGATGAAAAGTTATGGCTTTGCAGATATCTAAGCTCCCCAAGCATCTGCTTCGATGTGTTATCTTGAGATTCCCTTCACGTTGAACTGTTGTGACTTTTTCGATGACAAGCCCTCATCAACTCAACCTCTGCTGGAATAAAAGAGGCTTCTTTTGGGATGCCTTTTCATATCCTGTGTCGCTTTTCATTTCCCTCAGAAAAATTAGACCCTCTTTATGCTGTTAGTATGTAGGAAAATTGACCATGGCAGAAATGGGAAAAAATTACAGAATGACAAGGAAAGAAAAGGGAATGGAAATGTTATTTTTAAATAAGATATTGGAACACAAATACAGCAAGTGACTGTTATTTTCTGTTAAATGTTTTTGTTGTTTTGGAAATCTATGTATTTCAAAAATCACATTTTGGTTGTTAAATTGGGAAAAACTGCCTAATACAGGATTCAGTTAGATTTGGGTGTAACGCTTTCCACAGTAACACGTTACTGTATTATTTTTACATTACATTTTTGGGGAACGCAGTAATGAAATGAATTACATTTTAAATTTGTTTAACAATTTGATTACAGTTACTAAAGTCAATGTAATTGCATTACTTGCGTTACAAATATAGTTTTTTGAAGTAAAATAAAGCTTTTTATAAATAATGTTTTAAATTGCTGGAAAATGCTAGCTGTAACGGTTGCTGACAAGAGTGTATTTAGTGGAAATACATACATTACTTCGATTTGCTGTGAAATGCAGTCTACTGTATGTCCAGTTTCTTAAGAACTTTCGACTGCTTTTAACTCGACCAGCAACTTGTTCAAGCACTTGAATAGAAAGCATTCTTCAGGAGTCCAAAAACATGGTGGTCCAACTCCGCCCAAACAGGTTAAATTGAATTTTTGTGCAGGATAGGGAGTGAAGGTATCTTCTGAATATGAAGAGAAGCATAGCTGCTTATGGAGCCGTTCACATATTGCATCTTTTTCGCTTGCAAGGTCGTTATTTACAATGGATGCACTCAGAGCGCATATTGCGTGCGCTCACATTTTTCAGGTGCACCAGTTAAAAACCGCGAGTCACTCGACAAGAACTGACCGATTAGATGCTTTGTATGGACTAATCACATTTCGGTAGACTTATTACCTCAGACAAACACAAAACACCCAAACACTGCAGCGCTTTTGCATTCTATGGATGTCAATGGTTACAGGTATCAAGTTTTCTTCATGTCTTTTTTGTGTTAAAACAAAAAGACAAACCAGTTTAGAACAAGTGAAAGTCTTTTGAATAGTGGTGTAACGGATCACAAATCTGCAGTTCGGATCACACTACGGTTTTTTAGTCACGGATCGGACCATTTTTCAAATCAGCAAAAAAGTGAGGAGACAAATTTCATTTGCTTTCCATTTATATAAAAATATTACTGCAAAAAACATTGCATTTAACAAACAGAACTTAGAACTTGTAATGTTAATAAAAATAAAAATCAAGAAAGAACCAGCTGAAAAAAGAAAAATATTGAATATAAAATATGATCGTTGTTACTGTTGCTGATAATGCTAAATATAGAAATGTAACATCTTGTACAACAGATCATATTTATCTTTAATTAATGATGCAACAATTCACACATAAAACTTCATGTTTAATTATACTGTAGGTGTATTATTTTTAAAAACCTATTCAATGACATAATTTTGAAGGTTGTTTGTCGCCATCTGTTGGTAACACAATATAATTGCTTTTACCAGCGTCATGTTTCATTAAACAGTGATTTGGGGGGTGGGGGGTGTTTGGGGTTGTTGGTGCGGTGGATGGCAGAGGACTGTCGCAGATGAAAGTGAGCGGGGCGGAGGTGTCGCAAACGAAAATGAAAATGGTTGGGGAGTCGCAGAAGAAAGTGAACAGCAGACGGGTAGGAGAGCGGTTGAGGAGGGTGATCGGTAAAATGAGGTGCCGGATCAGATTTCAGAGGTTACGGATTCGTCATGTTCTGGCACAAATTAAGCCCTGGTCCCACCACAACATTTCCCGTCATCATAATATCTTACAGGGAAGCCAAAATGCTTTCATGCACACGATTTGAATGACGCGAGAAGCGATCTCTCTGCAATGGTTATAAATGTTGGATTAACTGATATGTTCAAAATAAATTATTAATCCGCGGGTCACGTGCAATCCGAACCATGAGTTATGATCTGTACGGATCACGGATCAACCGTGATCCGTTTCACCCCTACTTTTGAATATGTCAAGCTGCTGGGATCAACCCAATGTAATGTTTTTTAGTGAATTTTAAATTACTGAAAGAGCTGCAGCTTATTTTGTATTTTTATAGGTATATTTTATATAATTAAAAAGTAACTTCAAAGTAAAGTAATTATTAATTTTAATTTTATTATTTTTAATGTAATTTTACATGAAGTAATTAGTAATGTAATCAATTTACAATTTTCCAGTTATAGTCAGTAATTTGTAATCTATTACTGTTTTAAAGTAACTTATCCAGCACTGGTCATAAGCATCATAAGCAAGCGTTTTTTTTTTTTGTTTGTTTTTTTTTTGGTCTATTTGTCAAATTTTGATGGAAAATTGGAAAAGATTCTGCTGTTTAAATTGACTCTAGCACCACATTTGTATGCTATTAAGTTTGACCAGTATGTTAGAAATGTTCAAGTCTTGACCTAACTCATTCCAGAGCTTCTCATGTTACTGAGACACCAAGACACATTCATTTACTGTAGTATCCTGTGCACCTTTGCAGTTGGAAAACCACCTGTCTTTTATCCACAACCAATCTGGACATTTCATTTATGTGGTTTTTCTCTTCCATTGAAGAAATTCAAGAACCTTGGTATAGTTGAGTCTGGAGAATGTGTGGTACGAGTCTGGAGCATTCGGGTCATGATGGAGCCTAGGCAGAGGAGAGTTTCTTTATATATCGCTCTCATTCATACACAGCATGCATTCAGAGTTTTATCATGACCTGAGTCTAATACGACCTTCGAGAAGAAACTGTTAACCTCAGATAAACAACAACTGAGAAAATCCAGGAGAAATGAAACATGAAGAAAAGCTTGTGTAAAATTAGCATTTTTAAGAGTTAGACTGTGGTCACTGTGTTTTTTCTGTCAAATTTTCAAAAAAACAATGCAATATCATAATCGTGCAACACATCTCAACAGAAGTCTCCTCCAAATGAAGCAGGATTCTGTTTGTCAGCTTTGTAAATTTGTATGGCCAACTTTAATACGAACAAAATCCCTGATATACAGTAACCACAGTCTTTTAGATTACTATTGGAATGACTGGAAACTATCTGTCAAATTTCACAGAGCATTAGTAATTCTGAACGTAACTTTATGCCAGGTCCAAGTTTTACAATATCAGCCCAATTTTTCATCTGTTAGGGAGGTAAAATATTCTGTTTTATATATATCAATGGCCATTTCAGGATGTCCCGGAAAGACAAACTTGCTTAACATTATTTCAATACAAAATACACATGTTTTTTAACCAATAGCACCTTAGAAGTCACTGATTCTGCCTACTTGATGACATCACACATGCTGTTTAACACACCAAGTGATGATTGGTCAGGGAGCTAGGTGTAGTCTTAAATATTTATTGTTTATGACAAAAGAATTTAGAGTTAATTTTGCATAATTCCTCCAGGTTGGAGGAAAGTCTTTACCCCAGGTTGAGGAGTTCAAGTATTCTGGTGTTTTGTTCACAAGTGAGGGAAGGATGGAACGTGAGATTGACAGGCGGATTGGTGCAGCGGCTGCAGTAATGCGGTTGTGGTAAACACAGAGCTGAGCCAAAAGGCAAAGCGATTGATTTACTGGTCAATCTATGTTACTACTCTCAGCTTTGGGTCATGACCGAAAGGACAAGATCTCTTATACAAGCGGACGAAATGAGCAGGGTGGCAGGGTACACCCTTATAGATAAGGTGAGGAGCTCTGTCACCCAGCAGGAGTTCGGAGTAGAGCCACAGCTCCTCCACATCGAGAGAAGTGGCACAGGCATCTGTTTCAGATGCCTCCTGGATGCCTACCTAGGGAGGTGTTCCAGGAATGTCCCACTGGGAGGAGGCCTTGGGGCAGACCCAGGACATGCTGGAGGGACTATGCCCTGGAAAAGCAAATGAAAACGAATGACTGAATGAACTAAAAAGAGCCCCTATTATATATTAAAAAGGGTCATATTTTGGTTTTATAGGTGTCCAACAACAGGCTGATCTGCATGCAAGGTCAAAAAACACTTTCATGGTCTTATAATATGCATTTTTTTTACCTAATTATCCCAGCGACTTCAATATGAATCGTTCAGCGATTAATTTGTTCCCAAACCCCTCCTTAGCGCCTCTGTGCTGATTGGACTGATGGCAGCCTGTTGCGATTGGTCGACAGTGTTCAGCGCAAGAGAGTAAAATGCACAGCGCGGTTTATCAAGCCCTCGGGTCGCCAACATTAGCATTGGATCCGATTGCAGCGGACACCCGAAATACGCTTCATAGTAAACTTATTAACACCACAGTAAACAGTACCCGGTTCTCAACAGTGCTATTCAGATACCTCACCCCTAAAAGCAGTGCAGTTAAACACCACAAATGCATTTAAATCCGTAAACTAAGCAGCACGCGTCACATTTTTAACGTGGCATTAGAATCGATATAGGAATATAGAGTTAACCTGATACAGTGCAAGCGGTTACAAGTAACAACACAATTAAATACATACTTTACAAGCTAGAGAAAACGAGGCAGCTATTTACTTACACTTATGAAATGTGTCATGGGCCTGGTCTGATTTCATAAATTATCTTTCATTTTGGAGCTTTTCTCCCTTCTCAGCTGTAGATTATTTCTATTTGCAATCATTGCTGTGGCACCTCTTGCGTGTTATATGTTCTCAGGGCTTACCTGTACTCTGCTTTGCCTAACGATCACATCCCCAGCCCGGGGGTCTGACAAGCTATCTTTGCGGCTCCCATCACCTTTCCAGTGCTGTGCACCAGCCCGAAGTCCAGCGTGCCTTTGTTTGACTTGTACCTAATAAATTGTCCTTATTTTGCACGTGTTACACCAAATTCTGTGACCATTGTATTTTGTGACCCTAGTAGGCGCAGTTCTCACTGTTTGGCTTGAACTCGCTCCTACAGCATACTCTCACATTAATGCACTGGAATGAACTGTTCAATACTAGTATCTATAAAACAAAATGGAGGAAGAAACTAATCCATGAGCTGTGTACTGAAAGTTCATTTTAAGCATGTAGATTGCTGAAG
This sequence comes from Danio tinwini, assembly GCA_903798205.1. Classification (NCBI taxonomy): domain Eukaryota; kingdom Metazoa; phylum Chordata; class Actinopteri; order Cypriniformes; family Danionidae; genus Danio; species Danio tinwini. The sequence goes on along the minus strand of CAIGQZ010001492.1, from coordinate 18,757,707 downwards.
CACTTCTTTTCCTCACACTTCCAATAATGTCCAGGTAAGCACAGCGTCTTCATGACTCATGACTTCAGGATCTGTTTGTCTTTCCTGCTGTGTTAGTGGGCGGGGCCGCAGGTTTAAATTTTGTGGGTCTGCGCGCGCAACCATTGTTTCGTATCGACGACACGCCGAAACGGCTAAAGACTCGTTATCAAGACGATTCATTTAAACCACTATGAGTCAACTCTTTTTTTTTAGATGAATCAATAGTTTTAAAAACTGTCCACTTTCAGATTTAAGCTTTAGCTGGATATTTCACTTCAATTAGAGCTGTGTTACACACTACATGGAACGTCAATTTCAAAAACCCATAATAGGGGCTCTTTAATGAATTAGCGTAATCTGACACATTTGCTAACGTAACAAACTAGCAATTGTTATTTGTGCTTGGATGTCTCGGTCACACTTTATTTTAAGGTGCAATACTTGCTATTCAAAAACGATTGACTAA
>CAIGQZ010001492.1:18730704-18751925 GCA_903798205.1 Danio tinwini | reverse complement strand
TATATATATACAGTATGTATTAGGTTGTGTGATACCTTCTATGATTGTCTTTACTGTGAAACGTATGAAGCGCCATTAAAAAAAGGTATTTTATCCTCCTGCAAAGCTTGCATTTTTTAGGTTTTGGAAGAGAGCACTGGACTCATCAGGGAAGCTCATCAGACAAACCGATAATGATCATCTTTATCACCACAGAGCAAAAGCCACATTTGCCAGCATTAGAGACGCTTCGTAAAAAAACATTGACGCTTTACGAGGGGGTCGGATCGGATTGTGTGTTTGGCCGCTCAACCGTGTCCGTCCTACTTCATTTTCAGTTTCACTTTTCTGGAAACTCTCACTGACTTCGGGCTTTAATCTAATCAGTATCTTTGTCAGAGAAACACTGAACAAATATGGATTTAGGCGGTGGGCCAGGCGTAAGTGGTACACCCCGTTCAGAGTCTAATAGGAATGCTGTTGCTGTTGGCACGTACTTCCAAAAGTCCTTTTTTCCCTTTTGGTCCGCATGCGGATCCCAGCACATGGTCATCTGGTTGGAGCCAGAGGTGTACTTTTATCCTTGAATGAATAAGGCTTTTGGTTCTGTGTGGAATTGACCATTTCATCACCATTGGAGACTTGGAGCGGCGCCTTCTGTAAAGAAACAAAAGGTTGATCCAGGGGGCTTTGGTTGAAAAGAAACGACACTTCACAGTGATGTCAGGTTGCTAGAGGGAGGAAACGGAAATAGGTATTGAAATGATGGTTATGTTATATTTGCATGATGTACAAAAAAGTAATGTATGAAAAAAGGCCTACATTTAAGGGTTCATTTAATAAATATACTAATAATTGTTTTCTAGATAGGTTTTTTTTTGTGCGGTAATGTTATGAGTTTCATTTAGGCATGACTGACAAATAATTTAAGATCTATTAGATTATTTATTGCTAAAATGTATTTATTTTATCTTGTTTTATTTATGTTACATCATCATTTCTGATGTTCATTTAGCTAATATTTATATTTAATTTAAGCTAAATCAACATAACAACTAGCTAGAAACTTTGTCCTGTAACTTTATTTATTTATTTAAGTTTTATTTATTTATTTATGCTTTATTTTTTTAACAAAATTATTTCATTTATTTGTCAAGGCAGCATTTCAAATTTTTATTTAATGTTTTTTTTTGTTTGTTTTTATTTCAGCTTCATTTATATGAACTATATATATTTCTATTTTAAAGGTGCAGTATATAAGTTTGACACCCCGTGGTTGAACTAGGTATTGCATTCCTGGATCAAAACAAACACAAGCGCAGGTTGACGACCAACAGGAGTGAGTCTGACAATCGAGCCTAAAGGCTTTAAATCATGTTTTAAATAAAAGCACTGGTGCGCGATTGAAGGAATATTTTCCATATTAAAAGGAGTTTTTTTTTTCTAACCAACACCTGAAATTGATATATTAGAAACGGCTTCTATTTTTTGCAGCTGAACAACAGAAAACTAACAATGATAACCTCAGGTACACCTCATGTGCTTTATTCAGTGTTAAATGCTAATAATCTAAGTTTGAATGCCATATTACATGACATTTACTGCCATACAACTGAAAGCAGCAGCAGATAGTTCACCTCAATAAAATAAACCGCTTGAAATTGAACTTTAGAACTGTGACTCAAAACCAACACTTATCAGTGAATCAGCCTGTACATTTAATAATGTTAAAGAGGTTTAATATGAATTAATTATATTATAAACCTTACCATTTTGTGAGTGAGTGTATATTCTGTGCTATAGAATTAAATATATGTAATATTTATTTCTGAGCAATTTTTCATTTTGTGTTAGTAAATGTTTTCCATCTAATATATTTATTTAATTTCAGCCTTAAATTGAGCAAAATTTAAATAATAACAGAAATTCTTTACACCACTTCACCATTTAAAGGAAATGGCTTTTGCTCCATTTGGTCATTAGTTATCACCTCCTCCTCCGTTTTCCAGAGTATTAGTCTCTCAGCGCTGGCATCTCTGCCGAATTCCTGGCCTGTAGGAGTGTCATCGTGGCAGCGGGATCAGTGTAATTGAAATCACATGCGGCTCATCCGTCGCAGCTCTGATGATTGATCAGGTTTTATGAAGACATGTGGCGGGCGCTGCCATGCGGTCAGATAAACCAGATGTTCGTCACGAAACCACCTTGATACATTAGTTGCCCTTCAGACCTCATGCACTTGCTCTTCTTTGAAAGTAAACAGAATAGTACTGTTGCATTTCTCCTATAAGTCTAAAGGGGACGCTGTTTTTGTCTTAAATTGTTATTAAAATTGATTGTTACTGGTTTAATTTTTGTGTATGGTTCAAATTGTCTTGATAGTTAGCATTTCAGTTGTTTGGAAAAATGGTTTTATTACAGAGGTTCTTTAAATGTCCCTTGAAGCGCCGTGAAATGCTCAGCTTTGTTTAGTGTGTGACGTAATTTCAAATGAATCCTGAAGACAGGGTTGAGCGTATAGATAAACTCCTTCCTTTTTTAGATATTGATAAGTAACGTTTGGTTTTGTCACAGTTCTGCCAGAGTTGTTCTGTCTAAAAAAAGCCACAGTCTACAGCAATGCTGAGTCTAACTGTTTGTCCACTTTACAGTTTCTTCCCTAAAATAAAGAAAGACAAAAACAGATGTTTGCATCTAATTTGACTATTTTTGCAAATTTTGTTTCATTTAAAAAAATTGATATGAAAATATACACATTTACATATCTTAATTGAGACCAATTGATCAATTTAAGAACGCAGTATTTAATTTCTCACAGGATGTGTTCTCTGTTAGCGGTCTCCCGAGTTCATTCTTCCGAGGTGACCTAGCAAGACCGGTCTTCACAAGAACGCAGTCTGTTTTCTGCATTTTTGGAATTGAGAAACAGCCATATTTGAAAATAAAACCAATGGTTTGAAAGTCGTCCATGTTGTTTTACTGCTATTTGAACACGTTGATGGAAATGATGCAGAGCGTCTTTGTGTGTATTATATCAAGTGAGTGAGAAAGAAGGCTATGCTTATGACGACAGATGCATATGTACAATATATAGTAGCTTTTTATGATTGATACTCATGTTGCCTAATTCAAACAGGCTTTAAATGCGAATTGTGATAACGTCACATGGCACGGATATCACACCAGACGAGAAGTGTGTATTGATAACTCGAGGCTTTGCACATCGGACAAGCACATTCTGTTCATGAATACATAAAGTTTTTGAACGTGAAATTATGCAGTTGACATGGCAGGAATTTGAATAGTGTCCTGGCTGCCCAAAATATTTGGGAAATCTGAAGGAAATCTGAATATCACATAATAACATTTGCTTTGATTTGACGTTAAATTTAGCGATCGCCAAATCCTTGAAGGTCTGACTTTATAATATAGCATTCATGGTAATTCAAGATTTTCTGTAAACTCCACTACAAACGCTCAGTAAATCTGTATGTAAATAAATGACCGATTTCAGCTGATTCTTGTAAGTAGCGGAACATTTCAAATACTAGAAAGCATTTGATTGGTCAGCAGATCTGACGAAAAGTTGAAATGCTCAGTAATGTCATAAACAAATAATTGATTATTATAAAAACTATATTTCTCATGCTATATCTTGTAAATGCAAATTTTGTCACTGTTGTGGAGCACACTTATAAATAAATTTTAAAGACACCTATTATGCCCATAGACAGTAACGAATATGGACGTAGTATCCGTGACGTCAACCATAGGTTTTTGAAGAGCGCAAATAAAGCTACATGTAGGCGTGGCCAACGTCGCCATTTTGTTTGTGCGTCATTGCACAGACCGGGGGATACCAAACAAGGGCAAAGAGGTGGAACGTGAGCCGAGCTACAGATGCCTGCTAGCATTTTGCATAAACAGGCTTTTCTTTGGGAGAAACTTTCGTTACCAGAGACTCGTTTGTGTTCTGACCACATGTGCTTGGTTGTACACTGTCTATAAAGTGTTTAGACTTTTAAAAACACTGTTGTAACACATTGAGCCACTAAGCATTGTTCTTATGATGTTTTTCTACAGGAGGAAAACGCAAATTACTTTCAAACACTTAAAATATAGTCTGTGTTAGCAAATGCATGGCTGTTTATGAAATCCAGGCATAAAACTGTATGATAATGTTTCAGATGACTGTTCTAGAGCGTACAGCTAATCAATCTGTCAGATTCTGGAGTGATTTACAGGTCTAATGAAAATTATAAATACATAAAAATAAATCCGTAAAATTTACGGTAAAAAAAAACGGCAGCTATGGTTGCCAGTATTTAACCGTAAAAAATAGAGTACAAACCGTAAAAGTAAATTCTCATTTTTACAGTAAACTACAGTATTTTATTGATTTATAGATGTAATATGTCTGTATTTTAAATTAGCAAAATCTACAGTTATTTTGTTACACAGATAGACATGATAACACAGCCATATGCAGGTGGTGATGAGAAAGTTCATACATAACGAACCAATGCTCATCACAAACAACTTTTCCCACAATCAGAAAAGTGTATCAGTGTAAAGAAGGTGCTCGGTGTCATTCACACAGCTGCTACACACCAGTATGGTAACACGCATAAAATTAAAGTCATAAAAAAATCTTTGTTTATCAATATTAGATGTATCATAACTCACTAATATACATTACTGATGGGAAAACAACTAAAAACATCCATAGTAATGTCAACAAAAAAGCATAAAATTTACAGTTATTCACCATATATATTAAGGAAACATACTGTTAACCAGGTTATGGATTTGTACTGTAGCATTTTTACAGCTTTTTACCGTTGAAATCACAGCCATTTTTTACAGTGTAATATATTATCTAAAGTAAAAAATACACTTATAGATATAAGTATATAATTTCACTCACCTGGGAAATGGAGGCCACTTGAATGGTTTGTGAGCACAATTAAGTGCACAGCATGCCATATTATCTGATAATTGTATAAAATAATTCCAAAAGGCAATTGACTGTGTAAAGCCACATAAAACAAAACAAAAATATGATGTATATGCCAAGTTCAGCGGCTAATTAGCCGGAATGACATGACTGCTACCAGCGAGACCTAGCTTTCATTCAAGTGGCCACACCCTTAATTATCACGCCCCTCACAGTTGTCATGAAGGGTAATATTAGCTAAATGCAGCAAAGCCATCTTTTGTACCAGGCTGTAAACCTGTTTTTATCAGCTGTAAAATTGGTCAATTTAGCATTGCAGTCAATGAACATCTGGAGTTCCTGGAGCCAGCCCTCAAAGGCGAGTCGATGAATTGCAGTTTCAGTTCCTTCTGTATTGGCTTTACGAGGGAGAGTGGGATGTTGCCGCTTGATTATGCCCGTTTACGAGATAAAAATAACTTTTGGTAAAATAACTCTCTGATGTCCCTAGAGAGTGTGTGTGTGAAGTTTCAGCTCAAAATACTACACTAATAATGTTTTATAACTCTTTGAAACGGCCCCTATTTAGGCTTTGATACAAATTGTGTCATTTTGGTGACTTGTCACTTTAAATACAAATGAGACTGTGCTGTTTTCAAAAGAGGGCGGGGCTACAAATGCCTGCGTGTCAGCATAGTGGCAGATTCAAAAACAAGACTAATGTTGTATGCTAATGAGGGAGATATTGTCTTTTATGGGCGGGGCTTTTCCCCTCTGATGACACGTACAAAGGGAGAATGTCAATCAAAGTGTTTCTGCATCTCATCAAGTCCGATTATAATGAATAAAATGTAGATATTTTTACCTTTTAAAGTTAGTTATATTCACACACTGTTGCCACACAACATGTGCTTAAACCTTATAAAAGTGATTTTTGCATAATAGGGCCCCTTTACGACATAAAATATTGATACTAACGTTAAAACTGATTTTAGTGGGACTGTACAGAGAGGAAGAGAATCTCGCTTGTTGGGAAGAGATGTGTGTGTTTTTTTTCCTTTCGTGTTTTTCATTGGTTCCAGATGTGTGTCATTTTTCTCTCTTGCACTTCCTTATTTCTTATCTTTGTCTTTTCCCCTCCTACATCCCACTCCATCTCTACACACACACAGATACACACACACACACGGTGTATTATTGTAGTTGTGTGTTGGTGTTACCATGTCAGAGAGCATTGATGGCCAATGTATTAGACTGAGTGATTGTACGAGAGGGGGAAATAAAATGCTCAAGCTTGTTGGGTCTTCGATCACATACTGTAGGTCTCATATTTTCTTCCACACAAACCACCTCCTCTTGTACTCTCTTACTTTTTTACATTTGGTCAGTGTGTCTTTTCTGTAGGGGTTGTGTTGCTGCATAACACATTCTGTGTTCTTGTATGGCAGAGAGTTTTTGCTGTTGCTTTTTTTACTTTTTGTTACAGAGGTGAGCGTTTTACGAGGCCGTAAATGTTTGAGATTGTCATGTGAAGATAGCTTGACTTTTTTATGTCTGGTATCTGTCTGGTCTGCCTAACTGGGATTTTAATCATACCACAATAAATAGGTTTTATTGTATTTTATTTTGTTTTACTTTTATTTATTTATTTATTTATTTTATTTTGTGAAAATGTATTTTATTCATTCATTATTCATTTATTAAGCATATTTAATTACATAAATAAGTAATGTAATGTAATGTGTGCATTTACAGTGTATAGCACATTTATTGTGTTTGACCATGCACCCAAAACCCTTCACAATCATGAGGGGGACCACCACCAGTGTGCAGCATCCACTTGGATGATGTGACAGCAGCCACAGGACAACGGTGACAGTGCGCTCACCACACACCAGCTGTAGATGGAGTGAAGAGACAGTGATAGAGCCAATTCAGTGGATTCAGTGTGCAATTAGTAAAAAAAAATTATGTCAGTGCGATTAAAAGTGTTTATAATTAAAACAAAACATCTAAAACACACCAGAAAATATTTAATTTTAACCAAAATATAGATAATACAAAATATAAAATAAAAACTAATTAAAACTTAAAAGTACACTAATTGAAAGCACTAATGGAACGTACAGTGGTTATTCAATGATACTAAAAATACACTGATGCATATTTATTGATTATAAGATGATATAGTTATTCTATAGTACATATTTACTTTATAATCATATAATACATTAAATTATTTGTTATTACTTTTATATAGTGCCTTTAAAGTATTTTCACGAGACACTTTACATGAAAATAAATGAAAAGAGTGTTTTTACATACAGTAAGCTTTAAAAATGCATGAAATCTGTGTATAAGAATCAGGTACATTGTGTTTTTCCATTGAAATGTTCTTGTCAGCTCTAATGTTGTGAAAATCTTGAGTGTTTCTGGGCCTGTAAACATGCCTAAAGAGCTCTAGGACCACTTTCAATCTTTGAAAAGTCATTTTTTTTATGCTCCCATCCTTATTAAATATTAATTTGAAACTTCAGGGAACCAGGAGCTGGTTAATGTCTCCTGTCAGAAGCTCTACAGTTTGCAGACTAAATAACTTAAACATCTGCAGATGGAAAAATCTTTGTGTGTGTGCAGTGTGTGTGCGCGTGTACTAATGCATTAACCTGCTGGTGGCATGATGCCTGGCTGATGCCATACGGTGATCATAAACTCATCGTTTAGAAAGGTGATGATAGTTGTAACAAACACATTTGCTGTATGTGTTTCTCTTCTGCAGTTGAGGTATCAGCATGGACTCTCCACACCGGACCTGCGGCAGACTTTACCCAACCTGAAGAACTTCCTAGAGCATGGGCTGCTCGTACGATGGTGAGTTACAGCATGATTACTGCTATTTGTGAAGGTATGGACGTCAAATTCAAAATCCCAAAGACCTCCCATAGACAGAAATATTTTGTAATGACACACCAATCGTCTCAAACATTGCAACAACTGAATAGTATCAATCTGGAAAGCACTTTACAATTTTTAAAAACAAACAATTTTATGAAAACAAACTTCTCTAAAAATTGTTTATATTGATACAAAATTTTACAGATGTGTTAATATTATTTGTACTCTGTATTTTTCTGAAAATCTTAAAAACAGTAGCATTTTTGTCATGCTACATTTTTATTTTTCATGTGGAAATATTTGTATTAATTTTTGCTTATATTTTATCCCATTTTTTTCTCTTTGCTTTGATTTCTTTTAGATATACTGTATTTGTTATGTATGTGCTTTATAAGTACACATATTTGAGACTTTATATTATACATTTTTGTATTATCATATAAATAATTCAGTTCTGCATATTTATATATGCATAATAAATATACACAGTGCATGATATTTAATTCCATAATTATTTTATATCTGTAGATATGTACACTCACTGGCCACTTTATTAGGTATATCTACTAGTACCGGGTTGGACCTCCTTTTGCCTTCAGAACTGCCTTAATCCTTTGTGGCATAGATTTAGCAAGGTACTGGAAATAATCCTCATTTTGGTCCATATTGACATGATAGCATCACACAGTTGCTGCAGATTTGTCGGCTGCACATCTATGATGTGGATCTCCCGTTCCACCACATCCCAAAGGTGCTCTATTGGATTGTGATCTGGTTACTGTGGAGACCATTTGAATACAGTGAACTCATTGTCGTGTTCAAGAAACCAGCCTGAGATGATTCTCGCTTTATGACATGGCGCGTTATCCTACTGGAAGTAGCCATCAGAAGATGGGTACACTGTGGTCTTAAAGGGATTGACATGGTCAGCATCAATACTCAGGTAGGCTGTGGTGTTGACACGATGCTCAGTTGGAACTAATGGGCCCAAAGTGGGCCAAGAAAATATCCCCCACACAATTTTCTCTTTTTCAGACCCTAGAGATGGTTGTGCGCGAAGTCCCAGTAGATCAGCAGTTTCTGAAATACTCAGACCAGCTTGTCTGGCACCAAAAATTATACCACGTTCAAAGTCACTTAAATCACTATATTTTAATAATTTTCCCCATTCTGATGCTCGGTTTGAACTGCAGCAGATGTGTTGACCATGTCTACCTGCCTAAATGCATTGAGTTGCTGCCATGTGATTGGCTGATTAGACATTTGCGTTAACGAGCAGTTGAACAGGTATACCTAATAAAGTGGCCAGTAAGTTTGTCTTAGTAAATGTTAGGAAATTAATACTTTGTTATTAATTACTTTCTTTTTTATATTTGCTCACCATATTTTTCAGTGAATGTTGAAATGTTATCCATCCATCTATCCATCCCTCTGTCTCTGCTTTCCATGTAGTTTCCCAAGAAATGAAAAATATGAATTACCTTGTGATGTATGTTCAGAAAATTGTAAATTATGTTCTTACAGTACATTGTATGTGCACGTTTCATTTAGTTTAGTGGTTAACAGGTTTATTAACAGTCCATTTGCTTTTTAAATCTAGCGTTTGTTGATATGCACGGATAAACCACTCCAGTAACCAAGCCAGGTTTAAAAAACAACAAAATAAGCAAATTAACATAAGCAATGGTAACAACCCACAACTGTTTCCATCTAAAACCAATGGCACTGTTGAAGAAAGCCTGCTTTTGATCTCTCGGTTCAGCGATAGGCAAACCATCTATCCGAACGTTAATTTAATAATCTGTGTTTTGAAAGAACAGAGGCCAGCATAAGTGAAACGCTTCAGCGTCATCGTCTTTTCCTCCCCAACTAATGTTTAATGGATTGTGGAAATGCTTAAGATGGAACAGATGAAAGCATGACTTTTTGACCTCTTGAACCGTACAGAGTGGCAGGAAGTAAAAAAGGAAGTGGAAGTCCGGTTGCGCCGCGTGGCTAAATGCAGCTGGAGGGCAGTCGTATCGAGTCGACAATACTCTTAGAACCGTGAAAGAGCGGTTTCCGTCTCTCCTGGGGAAGAGGAACTGTATACACAAACACAAAACTGCAGAACATTCCTCTCGACATCTTCCTCATAAAGCCCCGCAGACATAAACAATAACTTACAACACGTTGAGACCCTCAAAAAGTCCAGAGCGGTGTGTCTGCTAGCGTCCAGTCTCATTCTCTAGCAGCATTCTGAATCCAAAGCTGAAATATGAAATATAGAGTAAATGGATTCTTTTTTTTTCCGTTTGTTGCAGACTGCTTTTATTACCCTTGCATCCACTTCCTCTCATGCACTCCTTCCCCTTTGAGTTTAGATAATGTTTCCAGGGCAGGGGCCAGAGATGTGAATTATCGGCGCATAAAAGTCTGCATCAGGGCAGCTGCAGGAGTTCCTTACCGAAAAGAAGTGGAAGGGAATGGCAGAGAAGTGGGAGTGTTGTACAGGTGTACCTTGGGAACTTCTGCAGATCCTGAGAAGCACATTTGGAGAAAATATGAAGAGTTCTGTAATCCCAGCGGACGTTTATGTGGGGAAAGGGAGATGGCAGAGTTTTTGAGGCTTAATGAAATTGTTTGATCTGTTCAGTTTTTTATAATAGTTGACAGAGTCTAAACAGACACAGTCCCATCCCACAATGTGTGTGTGTTCAGAGTTTTTTGCGTATGTCTGCATTTCTGAACCGGGGTTATTAATATTTGATTGTTTAGCAGAATATTTGGCTCTGATTAATGGACTCAGCGTGACATTCAGCTCGATTTACAGACTGGACGATAAAGTAAAGAACTTTTTTTTTCATGGGATAACGTCTTGATTCCAAGTTTTTCAGAATCACTTCAGACATACCAAAGTTGAAACAACAACTTATGTTGTTACTTACTTCCAACTTAATCGGAATATTAGCAGCTATCCAAGATTATTTCTGTTATATTATTGGTTATCATGTACCCCTTTTCCAATTCCATTCTTTGTTTTTCGACACCCAATGCACCAGGAAAAGTAGCTCTTAAATAGCACCAAAACACTGCTTGGCATAAAGTAAGAAGTGCTTGCATCAGAGGTTACCGTGACCAAGGCGATGAACAGAAACTCACCCAATCCAATCATGTCGTTCCGATCCCCCTAGATCTTCATTCGTCTCCAGAACACAAATGAAGATATTTTAGATAAATTCAGAGAGCTTCTTCCATAGACCGCAAGAGTCTTGAGATATTCAGAGTTCAGGTAAATCACCAAAAACATTTTGTCAGAACATTCCAAGCGACTTCAGTGGTTTAACTGTTATTAAATGAAGCTCTAAGACGGATGCCCAAACTCTGTGCTTGAGGGTCCTGCAGTTTAGTTCCAACATCCTTTAACACACCTGAATGGAAGTATCTAATATAAATATGTAAAGCTTGATTAGCTGGTTCAGGTGTGTATAATTGGGGTTGGAACTAAACTCTGCAGGACACTGGCTCTCCAGGACCAAGTTTGGAGACCCCTGCTCTAAGAACACACTTGTGAGCCAAAACAACTGTAAATACGTCATCAGAGTGTGCAAGTTTACTGTACTTCGGAAAGTATGATATATTGCCATTAGTGTCTGCAGCACAACACTAATTGTAGTATTTCCCAAAGTAAATGCATATCCTGATATGATACGGAAGACACAGGCAAACAAAATAGAAACGTTGCTGTCAATGAAGGGTCAGAGGGGTAATATAAATAAATATTTATAAATAAATATAAAATATAATAAATATCTTAATTTGAGTTCTGAAGATAAATAAAGGCCTCATGGTTTGGAATGACAAATTAATAACAGAACTAACAGAACTAACCCTTTAAAGCCAAAAGTATATTTAAGCCATGTTCTGTGAAAGGACATGGACGTGCTCTGTACTGTCAGCAGTAATGCAGATATTTCTGTCCTTGTAGATGGTCTGGTACAATAGATTAGACACAGGCGAATGTTGAGGTTGAACGGGTCCTTTAGATGCTACTCTGATTTGACTCTTGACACTCATAATCTCTTAATTCTGGGTACACAGAATTAAAGGTCCTTTAAAATACTTTCTCATATTCAAGTTTAATGTGATAACGCACAAAATAGTAAGCCATTCTTGGTTGTTTTCTCCAAAAATAAAAGTAAATAGACATAAGTGGACACGAGGTGAATGTTGAAAGTGAACTGGTCCATTAGGTGGTACTCCGATGTGACTGTACACACAGGGGTGTAATGGACATGGACAGAGGCTTGAAGTGGACAACTGGGAATATTTTGGTATGATGGGGATGTCCACGGATTTGGAGAACTTTTTTTTTTTTTAGAAAACAGTCATGACAGACTTGCTAAATCAGCTTAACTGCTTTATGTCTAAATTGTATGCAGATTGTGACATATGTTTGAGTTGCGATTAAATTGTTAACATGGCAGAGTCCTGTCGTACAAAATCAGCCTGCTTATCACACATCTCCAACCAAGCCTTTCACCATCCTGTTGCTTTTTTCCCTATTCAAACACTGATTGGCAGCAAGATTCAGTCTTCACCGCCTTCATCTGGAGCCATAATCACTCTCATGCATTCTGGCGGTTTCCTCTGCGCGTCAGTCCAATTGGAGCGGGAACCGTTGGAGATGCCAAGTGGGGAAGAGGAGCAGAATGATGAGAGAAAAGTCACAATTTAGAGCCGAGGATGGAGTGTAAAAAGAAACCAAGAGTGAAGATGGTGAAAGGCAGACAGGGGGTGCAAGACATGGTGCCGCTGTGTTAATGACGTGTCCTGCCGAGTTCAAACCGAATATGCGAAGCATTTTCTTATTTATGGCACAGGACTCTGGCAGCGGTTTAGACGTCCTGCTGCCCCACCATGGAGCTTTTAAGAGCGGGTAAAAACAGGCAGGCATAGTGGGTGAATGTGGAGTTGAAAGGGCTGATGTGACTCAACACCCCAGGATGGAAACTCTAGGGTGGGGTTGGAAGATCTGAAGAACCTTTTGGAAACTTGGTGAACGCAAAACACTAACAAACCATAATTTTCATCTTTTTAATAGCTTATTTTGAACTTTTCTTGTTTGCTGTAATTGGTTAGGTTTAAATCCAAACCCACCCATCTGATTGGCTGGTCCAGATTTCCAAACTCTGCCCATTTGCAGTAGGTTCTATAACTTGGCACCATATTTGGAATTTTTTCCATCTATTTGGGAACATGATTCATCAGGCAACTACTTTATAATACATCTTCAAAACAAGCTTCTGCTAATGCGGTTTATTAATGGCTGTCAAATAGTTTTGAAGGAAGGTCTGATTTACAACAAACAATGTGTCTGGATGTTCACCCATATACTGTAGTAATCCCTTAATCCTAGGTACACGTAGAAAGAAAGGTCCTTTCAGTGTTAAAACACCTTCTCATATGCAAGTTTAATGTGAGAAGGCACAGAATAGTAAGCCATTCTTTGTTGTTTTCTCAAAAAAGAAGTAAATAAATAAATAATACAAGTTAGATTTTTTTATTACGTAATTATAAAATAAAATAAAATGTCCCTGTGAAAATAAACAATTTATGGTTTAAATATATACACTTTAAAGCAATAATAATAATAAATAAACAAAATTAAAAAGTCTAATATAGTAATTCAAACAGCAGTATTTATAATACAAATAACATTAAAATGTTTGTATCACTTTAGTTTAAGTAACACTTCACACTATTAAATACTGGGTTATTACCTGACCGTTATAAAGATATTAAATGTTTATTAGTAGTTATAAAGTATGATCTTATTTTGGATCTCTAATCCTATCTATAATCAGACCCCCTAGTTTTTTGCGATTCCGCGATTGCTGAATCCAACGCAAAATCAACAAAAAGTCGCACATTTTTTAAAACGCAAAATAATCGCAAAACATGGAAATAATCTCATTAAACTAATTCCAAACCATATACTGAATTATATTTAATTCAATTTGCAATTAATTGTTTAACATAACTTATAGACATTGCATGTGCATTGCACGTGATGTATTTGATTACGTCTCACCTGCGCCCTCACAATCATTACATTATATGGAATGGGGGGCAGGGGCAAGGGGGAGTTTTCAGCCTGTGCATTAAGCAGACGTAGATAAAGCGCGAGTGATTTACATGTGAAGTCAAAGCAAAGATGGGATTAGACATCCTGTGGCACGAATTGGGCGTTTTGCGCGTTTGAAAGAAAATCTGAGAGAAAGTAAGATTGTGGATAAAAATAGGAGTTATACAACCTTCTTTTGGCTTAATCCCTACCGTTTTAGATCTTGTCTTGACAAGAGACCAATTTATATTATTACAATTATTTAATAATTTCCGCAAAATTGTCTGCAAATTTCTGGGAATTACCTCCACAAAATCAGTCATTTTATAGCAAAAAATCACAAAACAAATCATGAAAAACTAGGGTGTCTGTATAATATTCGTAATATTTTCTCTATTTGATTTATTTGATTTCTAGCTTTAAAATTACATTAAATTAGTTTTTTTTTTAAATTAGATTAAAAATGTATTTACACACAAAACTGTTAAAACTTTTGATATCAGTACTACCTAATACAATGTTATGTCGAGTATTCGTTTATTTGTATATATTCGTATATACGTCTATTTTCCCTATTCGTTTCACATTCTTTCAGCTGCAGTTCACAAATAAAGCAGTTGGCATTGATAGATTTGCACCGTGGGCTGAATCTGTCTCTCCGGATAACATATCGATAGGTGTTTGTTCTCACATCTGGTGGAGTGTTCCTCCAAAATTCCATCTTTATTCTTTACAATCACATAGCCAGTCTGCCAGGAAAACGTTCCTATTACAGAACCCAGTGCCATGAAACCTGGGCCATGACGGCTTGCGCTTAGTTTGCCGGAAACAGTCCCATATGTGTGATCATTCCTGTCGTTGTACATTTTATGAAGGTTGTCAGTAGGATATAAACACTGTACGGCTTTGAAGCGTCATTATTACTGGTGCATATCCAGAGCGGGAATACAGGAAACAATTTGTCACCCATATAAACAATGCATTTTCATGTCAATAGGTAAATTAGTGCACAGGCATTTTTCAAAATGCAGGCCAGTTCTTCTATAATCTGAAAAAGATGCTCCGCTCATTTTCCGTGAGTGCTAAAAGAACAATGGATAATGTCATATTTTATTTTCTTTGTCATGTTCTCAAATAAAGAAGACTGGGGAAAAACACTGCTCTACTTGCTGGCAAATGTTGCAAGATTTCTCTCTCTCTCTTTATTTTTTATTAAAGTATCTAGGAAAATGCCTGATTCACTGTAAAAAAAAAATACTGGCTTCCACATAATCAATTTGTGTAGGGACAACGTGAAGGTATTAAGTTAACTTTTTAGTTTTTACAAATTTACGTGGATTGAACATAAAACAATTAAGTTGTCTCCAAAAAAACTCAAGAATTGTGTTGTTTCAGTTTATTTTAAATAAGTAGTACTAGGGCTGGGCGATTAATAAAAAAAAAAATCGAAATTCACATTCAGAACCTATATTTTTCCAGGTCAATTTTTTTCAATTACTTTCCCCACTGTGTGTGGAGTCGCATGAGAAGGTTAAGCTGTCATGACAACCATATACAACTCACGTTACGCGTGAGTAGGAAATATATAAGCATAAGATCATTTTAATGGAACATAATCAGACTTTAACGTTAGTTCACCCAAATTTGTGTGCAGATCACATGCTATACTGACCGCTGTGCCAAGGATAAACATTATTTGTCCCCGAGAGGAAATTTGTCCTGGGCAAAAAAGTGCTACAACGTTGCTCAAAGCAGACAATAAAATAAATAAAACAAACAAAACAATTAGGAACATACATTGTTTACAAAATAAGACCATATATAAATATATAAATATGAAATATATAAAGCACAGAATGCAGTCAGGTGCTAATATACTACAGGTGCATTGTTCTTGGTAGAGTTCAAAAATTTTATCGAGGTAGGAACAAACGAAACAAACGGTGTGTGACCGACTGATGAGGTTTAGTATAACAAGCGCAAACATTTGAATTAATTAAACTATGAACAACGGCGGATTTGAGATGTGTTTACACTTATTCTAAACTTTCCGCATTGCTATTTATTTATTTTCTTCTGCCATAAACTAAAGTTACAAATTACGCCGAAGAGCACAGGCATAGCTTAATTTATAATGAGCCATATAGCTTACCTTGTCATGTGTTTGACAGGGATCCACAAAAGTAAATGGGCAAACTATTTTACCCACAGATTTTTTCTCTCTCTCAATGGTTCGTACAGTGTGAATGAGTGCAGTAACGTGGTTTCCGGGTGCAATTTTTACTTTTACTTTACATTTACTTACAAATACTTATGTATTTTTTTTTACTCAGTAATGGATATGATTTGAAATGTAGCAATGTACAATACTTGAGAAAAAACATACTTGAGTAAAAGTACAATTACAGATTTTAAACACTACTCTAAAAAGTACAAATTCACACAAAAAAACTACTCATAGTAACATAAGTAAATGTAATTTGTTCTTTCCCGCTTAGAAATTCCCAACTAAATGCACTCGATCCGATCACTCGACACAGCAGTATAAATCAGCTAAGGCTGATTTATATTTCTGCGGCCACTTTGCAGCCACATCTGATCTTTGGTCAAGTAGGATTATAGGCTATTTTAGCCTTACTTTACTTTCATACAAGGACCATGATTAGAAGCTGCACCTAAGATGCCTTGATACTGCATATTTTTTTTACATTAAAATTATTATTCACATAAAAATATTTATTTACAGAAGATGCAAGAAATTCACTTTATATTTATCTAAATATTATTTACAGGATATACAAGAGATATTTTATTTTCTACTTTTAATATGAAAAACATTGTAAATACTTTTTGTTTCCAAAAGTGCAAGTTATTTATTTTCACTTTTTTATAAGATGTTGATTTTAATGTGTGTTTTCATTTCAGTTGTTCAACGTTGATGTTGATAGTGGTGTGTGTTTCCTTCAATTGTTTTCAATTAAGTGATGCACCCTTCATTCAGAATTTTCTGTGAGCATATTTACTGTACAAAACGTGTCAGTGAACTACGAGGGCAAAAAAATTAAATAGACAAAATAATCGTTCATTAATCGTAATCGAGTTAAAATGTTAAGTTAATTATGATTTTGATTTTAGGCCAAATCGCCCAATCCTAATAAGTACAAACAGCAAACATCATTTTTTGAGTGTGGTTATATACAGGGCAACATTTTGTATGTTGTAAAAAATGGACAAATTATAATTGATAAATAATAAAAAATAATGGTAAAACTTTACAATAAGGTCACTAACAATAACAAACAATGAATAATGCATTTATTACTGTATTTATTTATTTGTGTTAACGTTAGTCAATGGAAATGAAGTTCATTGTTAGTTCCTGTTAACTCACAGTGCTTTAAATAACTAACTAATGTGAACTAGCTGAAATTTGGATTTTATGAATTTATTAGTAAATGTTTTTTGATTAATAAATGTTCTATGATTAATAAATGCTTTACAAGTATTGTTTATTATAAGTTCATGTTAGTAAATACATTAACTAATGAAACATTATTGTAAAGTGAGACCAAAATAAGAGTTCCGAGGTGGGTCAGTGGTTAGCACTGTCGCCTCACAGCAAGAAGGTCGCTGGTTCGAGTAAAATAAATGCTGGATAAGTTGGTGGTTCATTCCGCTCTGGCGAACCCCTGCCTAATAAGGGGACTAAGCCGAAGGAAAATGAATGAATGAATGAATGACCAAAATAACATTCATAAACTAAACGTTGGTTCATAAAAAATGTCACTATTTATTGTCAGTCATGTTAGTTCATTCAATAATCGTAACAGACTCAATAATAGATTTGCAGTTGTTAAAATGATGTTAAATGCAACTTTACCTTTCATTGATATATGCCATGTTAACTAATGTACTTAACTCTCAGTTTTAGGACACATAAAACAGTATAAAATGCCCGTGCTCAAAAAAATGTGTGTAATAAACAAAACTGTGGCATTCATTCAGCAGAACATGCAACTGCAGTTTTACACATTGAATTTTGATTAAGTACTATAAAAAATTGACAGCTTTTTTTAAGTGTTTGTATTTTTGTGATTTATAGATGTTTGCCATTTTATTTATGGATATGAATTGCATCATGGGAACTTTTGTCGACGTTTGATGTTGAAAATTCAACATCAACAGTTAAGCAAAGTGACTTTTATTGTCTTTTTAGTAGTTTGAAACAGCATATTGTATATAAAATCATTCATAAATTCAATTCAAATGAAGTCTGCAGCATAACAGAACGAGTACTGGCAGTTTATTCCCAGGTTTTTGTGCCATAGTTTACAACTCCAACCAAGACAATATTTCACTTCAAACTATTGTCACAACATTATTATAGTGTTATAACATCGAAAGGTGTTTGAGGAAAGATTAATTTCCCAAAATACAATTGAAAACCATAAATACTGTAAATTATAATAAAACAAAACATGAATCTCCTATTGCAGGTCAAACAAAAAATGATTGAAAACGATGTCTAACAAAACGAGTGATGGCAGTTTATTATCAGGTCTTTGAACCATAGTTTACAACATCAACCAGTATTTCTTTTCAAACTGTTATTACATTATTTTAACATCAAAAGTTGTTGGAGGAAAAAGTAAAGTCCCATAAAGCAATGGAAAACTATAAATAAATAAAAAAAACTAAACATTTATAAAAAATGGGGAAAACTGCTAATTTATGGATATACACACTAAGGAATGCTTGGTTATTTAAATCCAAATTGGGTATATTATAGACTAAGTTCAAACATTGGGTTAAAACTGGGCCTAATAATTTAATTCAAAAAAATTAACCCAGCAGTTGGTTTAGTCCCTATTACACCCAGAAATGGGTTGAAATAATCCAGCATTTTTTAGAAAGGGAACTAGTTTACAGTTTACGTTCATCCATTCATTTATTTTCCTTCAGCTTAGTTCCTTTATTCATCAGGGGTCACCACAGTGGAATAAACCGACAACTTATTCAGCATATGTTTTACACAGTGGAGGCCCTTTCAGCTGCAATCCAGTACTGGGAAAGATCCATACACACTCATTCACATTCATACACTATGGCCAACTTAGTCTATTCAATTCACTTATTATGCATGTGTTTGGACTGTGGGGGAAACCGGAGCACCCGGAGGAAACCAACTCCAACACTGGAGAACATGCAAACTCCATACAGAAATGCCAACTGACCCAGCCGGGACTCAAACCAGCGATCTTCTTGCTGTGAGGCAACAGTCGTAACCACTGAGCCACCGCGTCGCTCCAGGTTACAGTTTAAAGTGTATTTACTTTTTTTGCCAGAAATTAGCCAAATTATTCATCTAAATTCCATTTTCACTGACTGGATTCTGCATTTCTATCCACGTTTTCCACATCGCGGAAGACATGGAGCCCTAAAGTATGCTGTTTATTTGCAGTGTCCCGTTAATGTAATTAAGTACATCCACGTCCACAGGAGAGGTGTAAGCTCTTAAGCAAACATTATTCAAACTATCTTTTTTTATTTACCGTCATCCTGCATTTATTTTTGCTTCTCACCCAACCGAGGAGAATTTGTGGTTTGCCTAAAATTCCTCCCAAGTCTGTTTCTCGTTCCAGAGTCTGTCTCACAAGACTACACACCTCTGCCGCACCGTCATTCCTCCTCTCCCCCGGACCACCATCCCCATTCCCACACGGGACGTTCATAGATGGGCTCCCTCTCCCTGCCAGCGAGGGAGGTGCGACAGCGGCCTAATTGGCCCATATTAAGAGCCAAGTTTAAGAAAATGTGCAGCGTAAAAAATATTATGACGGTTCTGGGAGATCAGTCTGGCATGCTTGAGCGCAAATAGCTCCTTTTTCAAATCTCCAGCACACACCGGCCCCTTGCTTTTGATTAAGGGCTGTGGTTTGACACATGTTTAGAGGAACTCATTTATAACGGGAAGCACGGTGTAACAAATAGCCTCCTGCTCCAAACAAAAAAATGTTTTATTTTTTCCCTGCAAGGGGTGTGACGTCTAAACACTTGGCTAGATGGAGCCCATATGTTTTGCATATCTACATAACAAGTGCTTAAGTGGACAATTTTTGAAGTGCCGATAGGACATTTTTTATAATCTGTAATCATATGTATTAGCCTGAGAGATGTAGCACTGTAACTCACACAATCAGCAGCCGTCATTAGTCAACATGTTTTTTTAATGCTTTGCAGGAACATCTGACTGCTGTTTTTGAAACAGTACGGTTTTGTTTCAGAGCAGCATTTAATTTGGAAACAACTCTCCCAATTTCACATCTGAAAACTGGATCTGATTATGTGCCGGAGCGCTAGAAGAATCATTTGGGAAATGGAATACACAATACACGCTACGCATTAGATGTTTGTTTTCAGTGAACTGATGAGGAATTTGGGAGCATGTTTCTTTGCTTATTCTTGGTAATGAAATTCGTGGCTGTGGTCGGAGGACATTAAAGCAGCGGCTATGTTGCATTGCAGCCTGTTCAGACACGCAGGATTTAAACCACATATACTGCCACACATACTGTATTTGAAGGCTCATAAAAAACACACGGATAACGTGTACAGCGTACATTTGCATTCTGTGTAGCACTTTTTATCTAATATGTGACTTGTTACACATACTGTAAATAAAATTTATCTGGATTGTCACATGACTTCAGTGCAGTGCAAGTTTTGAAAGTCAAACAATTAATGATTGAAAAGGATATCTAACATTGTGACAAATATTTAAACAGCACTGTTTTCTACAAAAAATGGGTATATTAATGGGTATGATATGGCTATATTATAGATATTTTGTGTGGGTATAATATGGGTATATTATATGGGTAATTTAAATTGATATAATATGGGTATATTATACATTTTTTGGGTCACACTTTATTTTGATGGTGAGTTTGTTGAATTTAAGTGGCATTGCATCTAAATGCCAACCAATTCTCATTAGATTATAAGTAGACTGTTAGGTTGGGGTTAGGGTTTGAGTTAGTGTAAGCTGACATGTACTTGCAAAGTTTCTTATAGTCGCTTTAATATCTGTTTAGCAGCAGTATCAACAGATATTAAGCAGACAGTCTACTAATACTCAAATGGACCATCAAAATAAAGTGTTATCATATTTTGCATATCAGATGTTTATTTAGATGACAACAGCATTTTGAAGGTCTGAAAGTCATTGAAAGGGGTGTATCATGCTCATGTCATATTAATCTTTAGTATGTACTGTATAGGGTAGTTTTGCTAAAGGGTATATAT
>CAIGQZ010001492.1:18709760-18721520 GCA_903798205.1 Danio tinwini | reverse complement strand
ATATATATCTTTTAAATTATACTGCATTAGTTCATATAAAGCAGGTCCTGGAGATTTTATAGCTCCACCTTGCTTCAACACACCTGCAAGTATGTTTCTAGAAAGCCTAGTATGAGCTTGATTAGCTAGCCCAGATGTGTTTGATTGGGGTTGGAACTAAACTTTGCAGGACACCAGCCCTCCAGGATTGAGTTTGGACACCCCTGATATAAAGCAATGTTTTATAGTTTTTTTTATTATATTAGGAAATAAATGAGGAAATTTTCCATGGCAACTTTAAATGTAACACAGTTTGCTATATTTAACTTTGCCCCACAGCCCTCGATCAAGTTTGGTTTTTGGCCCTTCATAAGAAAAGTTTGGCCACCCCTGATCTAAAGAAAAGAATTAGTGTATAATAAGTACTAGTATTTTCAAAACTGCACTTATACCTGGACAATAATAACTAGTTGCTAATAAAAAGGTTACTAATACAAACTAAAGTAACTACTAATATAGATACAGTACTTTATATTATATTGATTGTATGTCATAACAGCTTGTCTTACAACCGTCACATTAACACAGTTTAACTCTCCTTGTGGATTTATTTGTTTTTAAATCTCTATGTTCAGTTATGCTGGAGGTCAGTCTGTGTGTCTGCTCTTCTGTTCCTCATCAACAACACCTCACTAAAGCGTCCAGCACCCAGCGGCCTCAAAGATCACGCGGCATGCTCAGACTGCACACCGTACTGTTAAAGCCTATATTTGGATTACAAGAGAACAATAACCTTTCAGACTCCCCACAATGTGAGTACAGCATTAAGAGATCTGCATTTTGACTTGAACAACTGTTAATATTAATTCTGCTGACTTTTTTTCTTCTTCTGTAGTCCATTAGGAACATTTAAAAGGTCCTGTGAAGTGCTTTGAAATGTGCATTTTTTTATTTGATGTTTGACGTGATATAAACTGAAACCTGAAGATAGGGCGGGACAGAGTTGCTCCTCCTCCTTTTAGTCAAAAAGAGAAAAAGTTGAAGAGAAAATGCTAATTCCCTTCAAAACCTAGGTGAGCAATATGAGTACATTTTCTACCCTCGCTAAAGGCTTCTTTCTCATTATGTAGGCTAGTTAATAACAAAAGATATACTACATGACCTCGCAACCTCACTTTTCACCTGTGTTTAGTTGTGAGTCGTAGTTTGCGGACCGAGACGAAGTTGTCAGCGATTCTTCCTATTGTAAAGTCATGGATTGTAAAACCCCCTGTCGCCGATCCGTCTTGCAGTGTAAAAAAAGCTGCGATAAAATGCTATCCCAGATAGTCATGCAGTGTGAAAACATTTGTGATATGACTATGAAAATCCTGCAGTCTGAACTCGCCATTAGATTTACATGAACAGTTTACATGAATTGTAGGAATACAATCCAGTGTTAGTAATTAATAATTAGTAATTGAAGCTTTCAGATGAATAAACCTTTTCTTTTATCATAATACTTTGTGTCGTTATTTTGTGAGTCTAAAGGGCATCAATCTGTGGATGTCAACTGGACATCCAGGTTTTGACATCAAATTGATTTGCATTTTTGACTTAAGTGCCATTTTGGGGGCGTGTACACAGTTTGTTGTTTTAGGGGCGTGCTGCTTCGCATAAAAATTAGTTTCGACTTCCCGCCCAACTTAACAAGGGGATGGAGCCAAGAGCTCCCCCGCTTTGTGTATGGCGACAGACAGGCAGACAGAGAGAAGCAACATAAGTGAGAGGACCAGCATTCAGCTGTACATGTACGACTCGGACACAGACCAAGCAGAGAGTACAAAATCATTTGTGTGTTTGTATAGTTTTACAGCCAACTGTGTGCTAGTTTAAAGCTCCGAGCTTGTAGCCTACACTGAGACTAATAACCAAGCACACTGAATTAACTTTGACTGCAGGGCATCACACACTGGATGCACCGCGACATGGCGCACACATGACAGTAGTATCACACACATTTGCGGCGCCGATGTGTGTTACCTGATAGAAACTTATGTTTAGAATTCAGAAATGCATGTCGCTGCGTGGCGCAATGCTGCTTGTCGCTGAGCGGCGCTTCTGGTGTACGACCTGCTTGAGGCTATAACTAAAGGGCGTCATACATCAGATGTGCCGCTGAAGTTTAGGGAAGACGCAATGAAAAGTACACATGTATGCAAACCCACCAAAACTCACAAACACTGGCAGCGAGGAGAACAAAAACGTGGTGAATGTTGAGCCCAATAAGCCTTACATCTAAAAATAGAGCAAAGGTGTTTCTTTGGTGACGTCGCTTTGACTCACACGCTGAAAATGGCGGACGTGAAACAACATACTGAGGATATGGTAATGCGCACATGTCAATCAATATTGGTGGGCGGGGGGAGCGCACTCCTACGTCAAGTTGTGGTCAATCTCAAAACCGCTCCAATTAGTTTACCGTTTTTTATGTTGGTAAATTGAAAAAAAAGCACTGAGTGTGTTTATATCACCCCAATATGACGATCTATACACTACACCTACACATATGTCTGTCCAAACAGCTTGAAAAGTAGATTTTTCACCATAGGTGCCCTTTAAGGCGTCCGCTGTAATACAAACAGCCACAAAAACCAGCCAAGCTCATAAATACAGTCCATAAGCGCTTTTCACAAAAATATACAAAAATGATTAAAAGGTATATAAAATAAACACCAGGTTTAAACCATAACGTGCCTCACTTGTCTACTTGTGATCTAATCAATCAAAAACATCTGAAAAAACAATCTTAACCTTTATGCCATTAGCCAAGACAAATAACAAAAAACCTGACATCGGACACGTTGATCTTGAAAAATGACGGCGGCAATGGATCGTGATGTCTGAATAAAAAAAAATCCATTTCATGCAAACCACATTTTTCTCATCGACAAAGCAGCTGCTATTTTCATGACCCCCTCTTCCATCTATTCAATCTATTAATAAATTTGTCCATTTAGCATCCACAATAAGTGACTCAGTCTCATTTAAGAGCCAATCCGTCTTACCATCCAATCGGCTGTCACCGATCCCCAGCAGAACAAATCACTTCTCGAAAGCTCTTGGCATGCTGGACGTGTTGCTCAGTTAAGCCTCATTGCTTAAAATCACATCATGTTTTTATTTAAAAGCCATATTATGACTGAACTTTACTTGTTCTCCAGTCTCATGTTTGGCCTCTTGAAACGCATCGGAGTGGAACAGATAGTATTGGATCGATAGTACTATTTAAATTGGACAGATTCGGGGCACATAAACTCCGCAAAGAATAACAGACAGGTGACCGTAAACGCTGCTCCGTGACCTCCGAGACTGATGTCACCTCACAAACTGGTTAAATAAACACTTTTGCACAATGCAGGATTTCTATAATTATCTTTAGCAGGTGCCGATGATGTAACTGACACCCGACGTGAGAATGGACAACATGGAAAACTCCCCTCAGTTACAAAAGGCTAACCTTTGTTGAACAATAGGTAACAAAATCACTGTAATCCCTCTCAAAGGTGGATCATATTGGCAGCGTACGCTTTTGTGTTTGATTTTTTTGGATGTGTATGTCATCTTAGACCAAGCATGGATTATTCTTTGTCTGTTTCCGACATTATTTATGACTTTGCTATACATCTGTCATCTTGTTTCTTTCGTTCTCTTTCCTTTTTTTTTGTGCTTCTCTCATTTCTTTCCTATAGTCATCTGGGGCGGTCATAGGTGCGGTTTCTGTTCAATTAAAAACTCATAGTAAATGCTATAATGTTTTTGAATCATATTATAATAAAACATATTATTCTGTACTGTATACATTATGGTACTATAGTCAAAGTCCCTTTAAGGCAAGTTATGTCACTCTGCTGCCATCTTTGAAACTCCTCTCGGGCAATATGTTCGGGCATTCTATTTGAATGGGGAAACATCACATTCTACAAAACTGTTTGCCAAGCTTACGATAACATATTTGGAATCACCAATGAAATAAAAAAAAACCCTCTCATAAGTTTCGTTTCTAAACATTTAAATCAAAGAAAATCATAATTTTTTTTCAGGTTGCCCGAGCTAATGTGCATTTGCAACTGAAAAGTATGAGATCACCTTATTTATTGCCATTCCACACATTGGCTGCATTCGAAATTGCATACTTCCATACTATATAGTATACTAACAACTGTATGCGAGCCTAGTAGTATGTCTGAATTCAAAGAATTCAAAAAACAATATGCAAGAAGTAACCGAATGACGTACTACTTCCAGCGAGATTCTGAAGTGCGCATCTGATGCACTCTACGCCATCCCACGATGCACCGCGAGAGAATTCATGAATGCGAGTGAAGCGACGCAACTGATGTGGATAGGTCACGTGATCATGACAAAATGGCGGATGTAGTACATTCGAATTCCATTCATACAACTCACATTCATACTGTATAGAACATACTTTTTTAATGGTTGAGTAGTACATTTAAATTCAAATACAGTACCTACTGAGTAGTAGGCAATTTCGGACACAGCCCTTATCATCCTCTGAATAATGCCTCGTCTGATCGCGCTGCTCTTCTTAAGTAATCCACAACTTGGTCTTGATGGTGAATCTCATCCAGAAATGAAAGTAGCTGCGTCCCAAATGGCACACTATGCACTTATGCAATATGCACTTATTCACTTACACACTCACCAGCTCAAAATATGTAATGTTGTCCCAAATGGAACAATAATGTTTGTTTACTAAGCAGAAATTCAAATCATTTCCCTGATGACGTTTGACAGTTGCCAAATGATCTAAATAAATGACCAAACTACAAAATAATACCTGCCGTGAGTATAACAGCAGTCACCATCGGGAGGCGGTATTATCATTCTCATAGGAAAACTTTGCTTTTACAATCCATAAATAAATAATAAAATCCAACATGAGCGGCTGAAAGCTCCGCCCTTTTCACTACGTGGACAAAGCAGTGGCTGTTGAGTGTGTGAAGTGTCCAACATTACACACTTCTTTTTAACGGTTGAATAAGTGCATCATCCGGGTATTTAAAGTGCACTTATTATTTTTAGAGTTTTCCGTGTGAACGCACTACTTACACTATTTACACTACAAAATGACGTAGACTAGTTTTGAGTTTGAGTAGTTGCTGCTGTCATGTTTGACAGGACATACTGTACCTCGTGTTTTTTTCATACAGATTATAAAACCAGAAAACTTGGTTTTGTGTAGTTGGCTCATTTAAAAGATGTCAAGCTTCATGTGGGTATATTTTTTATCTCTGTGAAGCAAGTGTTTGCTGAGATTCCAGTCTGTTTGTTGATTACATAAACCATCATAAAAACACGCGTCTGGTCTGAGCTTCTCTCCTGGAGAATCGTCAGTCTATAGCAATCGATAATTGGCTACTGTACTAGTAGGCGAGGCTTCATTCGCCATATTGACGTTCTTGGATTGAGCTTCTCCCCCGAAGACATGTCTGTTAAGCAAGTGTTCGCTGAGATTTTAGTGTGTTTGTTGAGCATGTAAACTGTCATAAAAACACAAGTCTGGTATGAGCTTCTCCCCTGGAGAATCATCAGTCTATAGCGATCAATGATTGACTTCTGTACTAGTAGGCAGGGCTTTATTCGCCATATTGACCTTCTTGGTCTGAGCTTTCTGCCCTGAAGAATTGTCTGTGATACAAGTATTCGCTGAGATTTCAGTGTGTTTGTTGAGCACGAAAACTGTCGTAAAACACGCGACTGATCTGAGCTTCTCCCTCGGAGAATTGTCAGTCTATAGCGATCGATGATTGGCTCCTGTACTAGTAGGCGGGGCTTCATTTGCCATATTCACCTTTATACTTTTTTCCCATTCAAAACTATATAAGTGACACGTCTTATGTATTCTATAGACTGATTTCACACAGCCGCCATTATTAACAGCGAAATCGAGGCTGCGTTGGGAAGAAACCCGCATAGATATTTACATTAGATGTCGCCTGCCCTGTTGTTGTCTATTGGAAGGAATGCGTCAATAGAGCCGCCATTTTAGTACAGGGTAGCGCTCCCTTAAAATGAATGCGAGACCAGGCTGTAGTGGAGGACTGTGGCCATCCAGAGCGAGAGATATACACATATACACATATATCTATGATCGGGGGTTTTCCTGGTGGTCAGTACGCATTTTTTTTATATTAATATTAATATTATAATTTTACATCACTTTTCTATATTGATGGATCAGTGACCGCACGGGCATTGCTGACAAAGAGTGTGTGTTTGTGTGCATATAAATGTTTTATCCTCCAACCTGTTTGGATTTGATCTAATCCATGTCCTGAAACACACACCCTCTCCTGCTTTCACTTCTCATTCTGACGGAGGGAGCGATTCGTTTGTGAATGAATCTCCGTATGAACGACTTGTTCACTTAGCTGACAATAATATAAGTTTCTGGCACCGTAGCATCTCGTTGTCATGTTTCTTTTGCATTGTTTGCTTATTTTATTCAACTAAACTGGCATAAGCTGAGTATTTAGTGCAAGATGGTGCTACTTTGCCTTATGGTGAATGCAGTAAGTGACTGTATTATCATCAATAACATTACTTGAGCACAAAAGTTCATAACATAAAAACGTCAAAAGCGAAATCTAACCTATGAAATGTTCTGCCTTTGTGCTTTGTTTTCTTTGTTTGCTCGTTAGTACACTCGTACACAGCGCTAAAGTCCAGCATCTTCACGTTGGCACACGGTCTTGCTGGGTGCACTGTACAAATGTGGCATCGCTTTTGACGCATGCTCAGGGTCCGTATGCGATATCTAGTGTATATATCTATGAGAAACCCAAAAGTATAGCCTGAGTCACACAGGAATGTTGTGTATCTGGCTGTATATCTTATCAGCGAAGAGAAAGTGACACAAATTTATAATTTCAATAAAGGTCAGTTCTGAATGAATAGTGAAAATAAAAAGGGATATTTGACCTCATTTTCAGCTAAGTTAAGGGAAATGACGCTACTTTGCTAACATTTTCTTTCCCAAACACACATTTTAGATGCCATTCATCAAACTCCAGTTAATGAACTGATTCTTTAACTATATCAGTTATAGAATATATTACAAATATTACAAAATTTCCGTAATAAAATACTATATAAAATAAACTGGCATTTCCCTTTAACATTTAAGACTCTGTTCATGGAGTTCTTAAACAGCGCTGATTGGCCATTCTATTCACATGCTCAACAGAAATCCCTATGATTCGCTGTGAAGGTCATCATCAAACTCACCGCTGTTTACTGAATGCAAACACAGACGAGCGATCCGCTGATGAATCGACTGATCTTCACGGCTTTAAAACGCTCCAATGTCTGTCTATGTGTGTTTTCAATCTGTGAAGAGCGGTGAACTGATAACCTTTACAGTCATTCAGTTGAGCACTGGTGAATACTGCAGCAAATCAGTGGTGTTTATGAGCACGCTCAGTGACATTTAAATGTTAGCGGGAAAGTCGATTTTTAAAACTTTAGTACCGGGAAAACACTGTTAAAGACAACACGAAGATGTGCTACAGAGGACTGCATTGTTTTATCGCTCACCGGGTTACATAGGCTGAAGCAGGGAAGCGTCCCCACGGTGTTTACCTAGTGTCATGAACTGAAGCGTATCACTCTTAAAGAGATTGTGATGTTGTTTGATGAATAATATGCTTTTAATTATTTCAATTAAACTGAACTGAATGATATTAAAGTGTTGTTTACACCATTTCTGCATTTTGAAGTCGCAGCAACAGCTGGAGGTTCATAGTCCACAGCATATTGCTGCAATGTTTACAATGCTGATCCTATACTTCCCGGTTTCTTCCCACCGCAACCTCGCTTTCGTGTTTTAAAATGGCGGTTGCGTGAAATAAGTGTATAGTCTTGATATAGTATGGTTCAAAGCACTATTAAATACGATAGAATTTTTATACTGGCAGCTTGGGTGCTATAGTCAGAACAAATAGTTTTACTTTTTAGTTTCTTTGAGGTACACTTGAAGTGTTAACAAAATTTTTTCATAAAAAATATCATAATTTAAAAGAAAAAGCCTATTTTCTATTCTGTTTTTTTAACATCACTGTTTGAATAGATGTGGTAAAAGTGAATACCCATTGACATGATTAATGTACAGTTTACCTGTACATATTTAAAACGTTTTTGAAAGTTTTGAGTAATAATATAATAATAATAATCATATGTAATACATTACAAATTAAGAAATAAATCCTCTTATAAATGCTTAATTCTATGTATTCTTATGTGCTTAATATAAATTGTTTACATGTTTATACATTATGTTAGAATTGTGGTAAAACTAATAAATTTTGATGTAAGAATAAATGCTTTATCTTAATTCATTAAAATGTATTAAAGTAAAATACCTTATGTGTATGACAACTGTGTTATATATTATATTATATTGTAATAATGTACACATTTTGCTTTAACCTTAATTTCAATATTTAATACTATATTAATATTCAATATAGTTGAAAAAATAATGTTTCAAAATGTGAAGATGAATCAATAATTGTGGGTGCTGAATATTTATAATTAATAATAATATAATTACATAATTAACATAAATACATAATCTTGAGAATGCGTAATTCTGTGTAAAATTGAAATTGTGTAAACTTAACATTGTCATGTTCTCTTTACTCTGGCCTAGTTTTTATTTTTTTCATCATGTGAGTGATGATTTCCTCCCTGATCGATTGCCGAAACTACTAGATGTGCCCAGATTAAGATCACAGTTGAACGCTGTTTCCACATTACTGATCCTGATCTGATGATGCACTGCAGGAGTGAATTAGACATTGAATTAATTGTCTATTGTTCTTTCCTCTCTAACTCACAGGCGCCATCACTTTCCAAAAGACCTCCTTAAAACTGACTGGAAAGCTCATGAAGGGCTGCTTGCTCATCTGTTTGGCCCACGCCGACACATCTGCTGCTCTGAATGATGGAGGACAGGAAAAACGGGGAGAACGTGTAGGAATGACGGATGGAGGTGAGAACTGATGAAGCTCAGAAGAGAAGGGAGTGTTGGAGGAGAATGATCTACTTCATATTTATGTTTTAGATCAGGAGGGTGGAAACCAGGCTTTGGCACCAGATCAACTAAAGGTTATCTGGACTTCATGTGGGGTTTCTGTGGACGTCTTTTACTTCAGTGTTGTCAAAAGCACTAATATGTTTCTAAGGAATATTTGGTCATAATTTGGTTTAATTTTCGCTATTAATAAAGCTATTAACTGTGAATTTTCCTCAATAAAGGTTTTTAGTTAATTTATAAGAAAGTTTAGCGTCAATGCTCTCGCAGTGCAATAAAGCTCAGCTTCCATATGAAATAATTGAAAACACTTGACTCACTTTACACACTGTTTTAAGGGACAAGGGTGAGGTGTAAGGGTAGGCATAAGCGTAGGGGTATGAAATAGAATTGGGATTGGGCCTTAGTGTGTCCTACAGTCTCAGTTTGGCCATTCATCTAGAGCTTTTAGTGACTCATTTGCCAATTGACGCTGCAAAATCCATGTACAGTGCATCCAAAAAGTATTCATAGCACTTCACTTTTTCCACATTTTTTAATGTTTCAGCCTTATTTCCTCAAAATTCTACACACAATACCCCTTAATGACAATGTAAAAAAGATTTTTTGAAATTGTTGCAAATTTATATATATATAAAAAAAGCTAAAAAAATCACATGTACATACGTATTCACAGCCTTTGCCGTGAAGCTCTAAATTGAGCTCAGGTACATTCTGTTTCCACTGATCATTCTTGAGATGTTTTAACAGCTTATTTGGAGTTCACCTGTGGTAAATTCAGTTGATTGAACATGATTTGAAAAAGCATACACCTGTCTATATAACGTCCCAGGGTTGACGGTGCATGTCAAAGCACAAACTAAGCATGAAGACAAAGGAATTGTCTGTTGACCTCCGAGACAGGGTTGTCTCGAGGCCCAAGGCTGAGGAAGGTTACAGAAAATGTTCTGCTGCTCTGAAAGTTCTAATGAGCACAGTGGCCTCCATCATCCGTAAGTGGAAGATGTTTGGAATCACCAGGACT
Source organism: Danio tinwini (assembly GCA_903798205.1). Classification (NCBI taxonomy): domain Eukaryota; kingdom Metazoa; phylum Chordata; class Actinopteri; order Cypriniformes; family Danionidae; genus Danio; species Danio tinwini. The sequence continues at coordinate 18,711,417 of CAIGQZ010001492.1, read as the reverse complement.
CTTCCTAGAGCTGGCCGGCCATCTAAGCTGAGTAATCGGGGGAGAAAGGCCTTAGTCAGGGAGGTGTTTAATAACCCGATGATCACTCTGTCTGAGCTCCAGCATTGTTCTGTGGAGAGAGGAGAACCTTACAGAAGGACAACCATCTGTGCAGCATTCCACCAATCAGGCCAGTATGGTAGTGGCCAGACGGAAGCCACTTCCCTTCTGGAATTTGCCAAAAGGAAACTGAAGGACTCTCAGACCATAAGAAACTAAATTCTCTGGTCTGATGAGACTAAAACTGAACTCTTTGGAGTGAATGCCAGGTGTTATGTTTGGAAAAAAACTGGCACCGCTTATCACCAGGCTAATACCATCCCTACAGTGAAGCATGGTGGTGGCAGCATCATGCTGTGGGGATATTTTTCAGCAGCAGGAGCTGGAAGACTAGTCAGGATAGAGGGAAAGATGAATGCAGCAATGTACAGAGACATCCTGAATAAAAACCTGCTCCATTTTGGAATAAGGATGTAGCATAAAAGATTTGGAAAAAGCTATGAATACTTTCAGAATGCACTGTATGTTTGATCTGTTATCAGTTTAAATATCAAGCTCAAGATGCCATAGAAACTAACTTCTAGTTGTTTTGAGCTCTCTTTTTACTTTTTATGTTCATGTTCAGCAATGGATAGGCTAAATATATGTCAGATGATGTAAAAATAACAATATTATTTTTTTTTAAAGCACAGTCAGTTGCGTCTAAAGTTAAAGTAACCATTTGTAGAAAAAAAATCCTTAAGTGACAGTAGCCAAAACCTGCTATTGTCAAAAACAAAAAGTCAAATTTGCTGTTAAACCTGCCTGAAGAGCATAAATAAATCACTGTTTTCATTCATTAATTTCATTCATCACTTTCCTAATTACACATACAGTAATGCCGCAACACTCGATAAAAGGTATCTTTTTTTATGTTAAAATGATTTTTTTTCCTAACCATCTGTGATGGTGATGCGCAAAATTCCTATTTTAGAAACTGGTAGTTTCTATTTCCGCAACAAATGCGGCAAAACAACAGCATAAACCACTATAACAATTAGCATCTCAGGTACAGATTATGGGCTTAATTCAGGGTTAAATGCTACCAATTTCAGTTTGAATGCCACTTTACATGACATGTTTTGCCTTATTACTGAAAGCAACAGCATATACTGTAGTTTACATCAGGTCTTGAAAACAAAATAAGTAGCAAGTGGTTTAAAAATGAAAGTCGAACTGTGACTGCAAATCAACAACATCAATGTACTTTTAATAATGCTAAATAGGTTAAATACGTAATAATTAGGTTATAACCTTTACTATTTCTTTGGGAGTGCAGTGACTGATATTTAAATTAATGGCTGGTATTTAAATGTTTCTGTCCTGTCGTGCTTGGTGCTTACAGCCAACTTTCTACTTGGTGAAATCTTGTCCCGTTGCATCTTGTTAGAACATAGTGTAAGAAAATATTTACAACATTTGCAATATTTTTTGTGGTATCAACAGTGGTATTGATAGTTTAAGGTATCATATCGAAGAAGAAATTCCAAGATAAGAATGAAATAAGAAATTATCAAGACAACACTATTTTCCACACACACACACACACACACACACACACACACACACACACACACAC
>CAIGQZ010001492.1:18670470-18702495 GCA_903798205.1 Danio tinwini | reverse complement strand
CCAATTCGTAAATTCAACATATGATTTATAAATACACAAATCCAATTCCTGAATTCAAAAGATGATTCAAAAATACACAAATTTTATTCGTAAATTCAAAAGATGATTCAAAATTACACAAATCCAATTCTTAAATTTAAAATATGATTTATAAATACACAAATCCAATTCATAACTTCAAAAGATAATTAAAAAATACACAAATCCAGTTCAGAAATTCAAAATACGATTTATAAATACACAAATTCAATTCATAAATTCAATACACGATAAAAAAAAAAACTAATCCAAATCAAAGCACAGTTCATAATATACACAAATCCAGCTCTTTTGTCAAAACTATTTATGATTTTTTCTTGTGAATTACTTGTGTTGTATTTATGAATTGTGTTTTGAATTTACAAACTGGATTTTTTGTGCTGTGCATGTTTGAATTTTATTTCAGAAATGTATTCTTCTTGAGATTGATCTTCATATATTAAAGCATAAATATGTTTTATATTATTATATATGTAGCAATTTAGATGACACTTTTTGTATTTTGTGTTTGCTCTTTGCGTAATTTGTTTTCTATTTTAATTTGGATATTTAAATTATTTATTTTATTCATTTATAATTAATAACAAAACATCATATTTAATGTAACAATCTATTTTTTATACTTTATACTTTATATAAAATACCATATTAATGTAAAGTACATAATGTATTTTCATATTTGATATTAAATAATTTTGTTTAAAAAATGAAGCATTTTTATTTGCATTTAATTGAAATGGACCAATGTGTATATCATTTATATAGAATATATATTTGCTGATGTTAATTATTCAAAAATATTAAATGACGTTTTAATTTATTAAAATACTTAATGTACTATTAAATTTGGGAGAAGCGTATTTATTTTGAACCGTGATTAAAACTTGAACTGGAACTACCTGTGCGTTTCAACGAAAATAATGCACACTCTCCAGCCAATCAGAATCAAGGATTTCAACAGACCATAAAAATATTATATTTAATGTAACAATAATTTTTTTCTATATTCTATATGCCTATATACTTTGTTAAAGTCTATACTATAAATATAAATCTAGCATATTTATATTTAATATATTTTTCTATTAAATATTTAGTGTCTGTATTTTTATTTTGAATTAATGTTTTATTGTAGTTTGATATTTTTTTACAAAGTATGTATGTAATACATATAGAATATAAAATATAATATATTTTGTCTTAAAAATATTAAATAACATTTTAATTAAATAATAATAATAATAATAATATTTAAACATACTATTAAAGCATAGATTATCATAAATCTTATGTCTTAGGACATTTTTGAAAAACTTTTTCTGTCCACTTCAAATGTTGTATATGATTAATTATATATAGTATTTGTGTGTACAATTTCTTATAATATACATTTCACTGTATTTCTTAATAATATCATGTCAAAGAACTGAGAGAAAATATTTAAATTCTGTACTTCCATCTATTGAAAACAACATTAATGCTTCGGGCTTTCATACAGTATGAATTGAAAACACTGCCAGAGTCTAATCTTCAGCCCTGTCTTTATTCTGGAATGTTCCTATTTATACGTATTATAGCCGTCCTGCAGTAGACGTGACCTTATAATCCCCCGTCCTGATATGAAACATGATCACGCTTGAGCTCTTGAAGATAATGATCATGTGAAGACTGAAGCCTCTCATCTCTGAAGCAGCAGAAAAAACAACAACATTTAGCTAACCTGTTACAGATAAACAGCGTACCTTCATTATGAGGGATTTTCAGCCTTTTGCAGATGAAAGATGAAAGTTGTTTGGTGATAAAGTCAACAGTGGAAATGAGGATCTCTTTTGGACAAACACACAGAGTGTCGTGTTTCTCTGTAAAAGTGGTAATAACTGTAATCTTAATGTTGTAATGAGGCTTTTCCAGACTTTAGGAAACGGGATACAGGGGATCTTGTTTTCAAAGACTCCTAATGCACTGTCCTTCTGTGTTGTTTTGATGACCGGTCAGCTTTTATAATAACCCCTGTGCAAAGTTTTCTTTAAGATCATGCTGCTATATATTCTTGCCCTTCACCTTAATGTCAGTCTGTGAAATCTAAATGTTTTTCAACAGTTCTGCTACTGTATGTGTTATAAAAGGTCTAAATATGTGAGAAAGAAAAAATATATATACTTTAGTTATAGGCCAAATTATTAGCCTCCTTTGAAATTGTAATATTCAGTAAGTGCTTATGTAGAGAAGATTTTTGCAACACATTTTTAAATACATTTAATGACTAATTTGTCTTTGATATGATGACAGTACATCATTTTTATTTTTTATTTTTTGCCAGAACCTAGTATTCAATTTAAAGTGCAATTCAAAGGTCTTTAACAAAAGCTATGTTAGTAATGTTTGTTAAGAAATATCATAAACATATATATAAAAAAATCTAATTAACCAGGTAGAGTAATAATTTTGCTTTAAATAAGTGAGAAAACCAGTTGTCTACTTGTGAGTAAACCCATTGTATTTTGAATCTATTAAGTAAACTTAACTTACTTTTTATAATTATGCGTATAGTTCATTTACGTAACCTAAAGCCAACATGTTTGTCAACTAATGTCAATTAAAGTCAACTAATTGCTTTAAAATCAACAGATTATGAACTTTTTAAAAGTAAAATCAAGTAATCACTTTTAAATCGAGTTTACTTGCTTTTTAAGCAACAGGTTTAATTGTTTTTTATAAGTAGAGTCAACTAATTGCTTTAAAAGCAAGAGGTTTAGTCATGTTTTTAGGTAAAGTCAACTACTCGCTTTAAAAGCAACAGCTTTACTCATGTTTTTTAAGTAAAGCCAACTAATCAGCTTATAGGTAAGCAAAATAATCTTGTTTTTCCTTTCGACATAAGATTATTTTGCTTACCCATTGGCAGATTATTTTGCTTGTTTTAAGGAAAAACTTACTTAATTTTGGCATATTATTTCTTAAAACAAAACAATATGTTTTGCTTGTCTAGAAAATGCTTCTTGATTTAAGAATTTTTACATATTTGGACTAGAAACAAGATAAAAAATCTTTACTCACTTAAAAGTAAAGTCAATTCATTGCTTTTTACAGTGCACAGAGGTACAAAAAGCATTACTGAAGATGCATTGAAAACAGAAAACATGTTTTAACTACAAAAGTCAAATTCATCACTTTAAAATTGTTTATTTCAAATATAAAATATAATCATGTAAGATTATACTTTCAAATAGTCTACTTTGATTCTATTTCTACATTTTCGTAAATCTACAGCATTTGCATCCTGTTCAGAGGAGATATCGGCGATCTCAGTGATGGGCTCTTAGAGCGAGGTGAGGAAAGTTAAAAAGACAGAAAGCAGAGCTCAGTGATTGTGTAAACAACAGCAGGGATGAATCTACACCGCATGAAAGCCTCTCTCAACCTTTACCTCTGACCCTTTCACCTCCATCTGCAGGAAACATGAGCTTTTTACAGTGTCCTCTGAACACACACATCTGCCGCGGTTTAGCAGAAGGTGTATAGACCGAAATCAAGCCCACCGAAAGACCCTGTGTCCATATAGTACGCACTGCAGGCTTTAATCATATTTCTGGCTTTTGGTCTGGATTTGCTGCAGTTAATCAGGCTGATGTGAATGAGTCAACAAACTATTTGGTTTTATTGCTTGAATTCTTTCTGACAGCCTTCAGGAATCTGTTTATGGAAAAGATGAGTGATGAATTGAAGAAGACTCGACTTGTCGTTTGCAGACAGCGATAATGGTTTTAGACAAGACTATTTACGGGAAGAATTTGTATTCGGTCCAGCTGCACATCAGGTTTTTTTTTTTTGGAACAAAACATGATCATTTTTGATGTTCTGGTTGGATGTTTCAGTGATTTACAACAGCATTATATAATTAAGCCCTGTTTTAAAACTGTCTATAGGCAGATTTCCTCAAAAATGGCACGGTTTTTATATTTTTAAAAGGATTGTTTTATTTGCAATTAAGCACAGCTATGACCATTTAATTATCTATGATTTTTATTTTTTATTGGCTGACTTCTTGGGGGATTTATGTCTTGTTTAAATATTTGGCTTGCATGTTTTTAGGTAATTATGTGTTCTTTGTGCTCTTGGAAATTTGAATCTTCTTTGAGGGAGGAATAAAGTATTATTCTGTTCTATTCTATTCAATTCCATTCAATTCATCTTTATTTGTATAGCGCTTATACAATGTAGATTGTGTCAAAGCAGCTTCACATGGAAGTTTATAGTGAATTGAAATAGTATCAGTTCAGTTTTCAGTGTTTAAGTTCAGTTCAGTTTAGCTCAGGTCAGTGTGGGTTAATAATCACTACTGAGAGTCCAAACACTGAAGAGTAATTCCATCGATGCGCAGCTCTACAGATCCCGAACCGTGCAAGCCAGTGGCGACAGCGGCAAGGAAAAAAACTTCACCAATTGGCGAAAGTGAAGTATTTAAAAAAAACTCGAGAGAAACCAGGCTCAGTTGGGCACGACCATTTCTCCTATGGCCAAACGTCTTGTGCAGAGCTGCAGTCTAGGCGCAGAAGCTGGACCTCAGCGAAGACTCGTCTGTCCTGGAGCATCACAGGAATCAGTCTCATGCTCTCCACCATGACCACCACAGCAGCAGCTCAGGATACGGCCTGGTCCAGAAACCTTGGGATCATCTCGCCGCTGGTCTTGGATCGCATCAGTGGCACTGCATAGTCTGAGGGCCTCGAGATGAGTACCCCCAGGTGGAAATACAGAATAAGGAGAATAATTAGCGTAGCTGCTCTATTCTATTCTATTCTATTCTATTCTATTCTATTCTATTCTATTCTATTCTGTTCTGTTCTGTTCTGTTCTGTTCTGTTCTGTTCTGTTCTGTTCTGTTCTATTCTGTTCTGTTCTATTCTATTCTATATTTTCTCACTGAACACATTTGTGCATCACTATGCTTTTTAAAGTACAACTGAAATCAAAACTGACTACATGATTTTGTTAGCTCACATTGCTAGTTTAGTTGTGAGCAATTCATCTGTGCATGTTGTTAAGGAAAAAAAATTGACCTTGTAATCTTTAATTAAAATCTGAAAATGCACTTCCTGATTTTTTTTTCAGTAAAATTGTCAGATTATGTCTGTCTGAGGTATTGGGCGTGGCTAACATACTTAACCACGCCCCTCCAACTGTCAGTTTTGACAACAAACAGAAAGGGTAAACAGGAAGACTCTGTTAGGTTGTGATAACTCTTCTAGAACCTAAATTTCCTGATCTTTCTGAATGAAATGCCTACTTTACTACATCCAGTCAGCTCACAGTAGAAAAAACAAGCCACGCCCACAGTTTTCTTATTTGATATTCCGTTTCTCTAGGAGTCGCGTTACAATACGAAAACAAACAAACAAACAAAAAACGGTCGCAGCTTCCAGGTCATGTGGACTTTAAAATGAAGTTTCTTTATTGGCATTCAACTTTTTCAAATATTTTTGTCAGTTTAATATACTGTAGGAAAAAGCACGGAAGATTAATGGGAACTAGTAAAAGGTCATACATTACATGAGGGTTCTACTCTATTCGTTAATGTTAGGTAATGTATTTGCTAATACAAACGTATAATGATCTTCTTCTAGTTATGCAAGAACTTATAACTGTTCTTATAGAGTATATGCAGAAGTACTTATAATTTTCAGTAACCTGGTTCAAATGCTTCTGGTGAATTGTATCCAGTTACAAAATCACTACATTTAAGGTCTGTTTTCTTTTTAAGAAAAATCTATGATGAATAAGACTGATTGATATACGATATAAAATGGGTCTCAAAATGTACAAGAAGCACTGCATGAAATTAAATTTTTTTTCCCGCAACATGTCTTTAAAATATGAACTTTTACTTTACCCCAATATTTTCACTTAATTTTCTGAGCTAGCCTGCTGATCCTGACGGCGTGTGCATATAAACGGCTTTTCTCATTTTACACTTGTACAACTGAATTCTATTTAACTGAATATATTTTGAATAAATTACAACATTGATGCTGTAAAAGGAACCATATAAAATTGAAAAAAGTCACATTAACCGTTGACCTGAAGTTTATCACTGTGGGAAGAAACACTAGCTGTGCATATACCCTAAAAACTTTGTTAATATAAGCAAATGATCATTGTAAGTTCTTGTGCAATTTTATTGCCAATTACTTTGAGTCACATACTGTCTACTTCACATTAGGATTTTATGAAAATTGATTTTTTTATAAGAAACTTTATGGAAATACAAACAGATAACATCCCTAATTCCTAAACTAAAATCCATATTTACTTTTGAAAACATAAGAAACTCAAATCATTCCAGAAATGTGCTGAAACTATACAACAGAAAATAAGATTAACACCTGGGTTGGGCTGGGCTGTCTGGGACTGTGCTGTCAGGGACAGTCCTCTCAGGGACGGTCCTCAAATGGTTCAAGTTTTACCTTGAAGGGAGAAGTTACTAGGTCGGTATAGGTGACCATAGGTCGAGGTGGACACCCATGACATGTGGAGTCCTACAAGGCTCAATTCTGGCACCTCTCCTGTTCGGCCTTTATATGCATCCTCTGAGCCAAATAATGAGAAAGAACCAAGCTATCACAGCTATGCTGATGACACTCAGATCTACATAGCCTTACTGCCTAATGAAATGAGCAATTGGATGTGCCAAAACTTTCTTCAGTTAAACAAAGAGAAAACTGAAGTTATTGCATTTGGGAACAGAAATGAGATTCTCAAGGTGAATGCATACCTTGGCACTAAGGGTCAAACAACAAAAAATAAGGTCAAGAATCTTGGTGTGACTCTGGAGTCAGATCTGATTTTCAGCAGTCATGTCACAGCAGTTAGTAAATCAGCATACTATCATCTCAAAAACATTGCAAGAATCAGATGCTTTGTTTCCAGTGAAGACTTAGAGAAACTTGTTCATGCTTTAATCAGCAGCAGGGTGGATTACTGTAACAGCCTCCTCACAGGCCTTCTCAAAAAGACAGTCAGACAGTTGCAGCTCATCCAGAACGCTGCGGCCAGGATTCTGACCAGAAGCAGGAAATCAGAGCACATTAGACCTGCCCTCAGGTCTTTACACTGGCTCCCAGTTACATTCAAAATAGATTTTAAAGTATTATTACTTGTCTATAAATCACTAAATGGCCTTGGACCTCAATATATTACAGATATGCTCACTGAATACAAACATGATAGATCACTTAGATGTTTAGGATCATATAAACTAGAAATTCCAAGAGTTCAGTCAAAGCAGAGTGAATCAGCTTTCAGCTACTATGCCCCTCGCTGCTGGAATCAGCTTTCAGAAATGATCAGATGTGCTCCAACATTAGGCACATTTAAATCAAGACTGAAAACACATTTGTTTAGCTGTTCCTTTACTGGATGAGCACTGTGCTATGTCCGATAGATCACACTATTATGTATTTCTTTTCTTTTTAATTCCTTTATAACCTGTTTTAACACCCTTTTATCTGTTTTTTAATCATTTTTATTATTTGTTTTATTTTTATTCTTTTCTCTTTCATTCCTGTTTATGTAAACCACATTAAATTGCCACTGTGTATGAAATATATAAGCTGTATAAATAAACTTGCCTTGCCTATTAAGCTATCAAGATAAAGATTCAACACATGGACACTTATTTTGTTTATTAGTATGCAATAATTATTTAGTAATAACTAAGTTTCCTTCCTCTGAACATTTTAATAGAATAATATTGCTCATCACATTTCTCTGTCATAGTTGATTTGGGCAATTAGGACCAAAAAATATAATTTTTATTGTGTTTTGTGTAATATTGTTTAAGTTATATAGTGTTTTTATGTTGTATATTATAATAAAACAATGCTTTAACAAACTTAATTGCATTAAAATGTATACCTAAAAGACCACTTTTTTTCTTTTTCTTTTTCTTCATAGGACCGTCCATTGGGGGCCACAGTGGGATCTCTTTCATCCCTCCGGGTAAAGAATCATGGTAAATCTCTAAAGAGACTGTCAGGTTACACATTCACCCGAACAGTAGCGCAACATCTGTCTGTGGAGTGTGAGTCCAGCAATTATTTACAGCATCCCAGGTGGTCTGTGAGTGACCTGAGCTCCATCACGAACTGAAGAGTGACTGCAGGGTCACCGCAAACTGCTTCCACCTTTGCACTTTAGATTGAGCATTGATCGCCACATCTAACTGGATTCAGAAGGCTGTCAGTCTTTTCCTGCTGTGCAAAAGTAGCCTGAGCTTCTGGATTCAGTCTGCCATGGCCAGCGGGCACCTTGGTGTCCAAACCACATCAAATTGGCATTGACGTTGACGTAAAAAAAACATGTCAAACATGCTAATCGATTTGACGTCCATTTGACATCCACACATTGAAGCCCTTTTGACCACCAAAATAACGACATAAAATAGATTAATTAATATTAAACGGACAAATTTACACTGGGTTATTGTGTCCCTACAATGCATGTAAACTACCTTGATGTCAAAACAACATCATATTGTCAAAAAATGTATATTTTTCATTTGTTTACCCCAATGTTAAATGTCAATTTGATGTCAACAGATAGTCAATTGACATCAAATGGATTTGCATTTTTGATGTATTTTTGGTGTGTTTTAGATGTCATTTTGATCTTAAGGTGCGTGCTGTGTTCATCTGTACAGGGTGATATAAAAAAGCGAGCAGTAGGCATTAAAGATTTGTAAGAAAGTCCATATTTTTATGCTGCCTTATGTGTCTGATTCCTGTACTATCAAATGGGAAATTGGAAATCCTATATACTACCAACTATTTATTATCATGACTCCAGTGATACTGGTGGTGCTGTGGAGAGACCCCCCCCCCCTCATGATTGTGAAGTGCTTTGGGTGTATGGCCATACACAATAAATGCACTATATAAATACACATTACTATACTGTAAGTTCTATACCCATAAAATATTGCCTAGTTACTTTTCACGCACCCTGTATAAGAGACCTGTTGCAAAAACAAAAACATACAATAATACTTCACCTCCACCCTGTAATGTATGTTTATATAATGCATATACCATGTATGGCTATACACCCAAAGCGCATTACAATCATGAGGGGGGTCTCTCCACACCACCACCAGTGTGCAGCATCCACTTGGTATGATATGATGCTACGGCAGCCACAGGACAAAGGCGCCAGTGCACTCACCACACTCCAGCTATTGGTGTAGTGGAGAGACAGTAATAGAGCCAATTCGGTGGATGGGGATGATTGGGAGGCCATGATGGGTAAGGGCTGATGGAGGGAATTTGGCCAGGACACTGGGGTTACACCCCTACTCTTAACAAGAAGTGCCATGGGATTTTTAATGACCACAAAGAGTCAGGACCTTTGTTTAACATCTCATATGAAAGACAGTATAGCATCCTCTTCACTATACTGGGGCATTAGGACTCACCCAGACTGCAGGTTGAGCGCCCCCTGCTGACCTCACTAACACCACTTCCAACAGCAACCTAGTTTTCTCATGTGGTGTCCCATCCAGATACTGACCAGGTTCAGCTTTGTTTAGCTTCAATGAGTCTTGGGCTGCAGGTTGATGTGGCTGTGGCCGTGGCGTGATATGGTTTTTCATCTTGACTATGAACAAAATGTTTCTTACTGGACCCAAATACTTTTAATCTTGCTCTCATCACTAAAGTGGACTTTGGACCACACAACATGATCTTCAGCAAAGGTTAAAGGGTTAATTCACCAAAAAATATATTAATTATTAATTTATTACTTATTAATTGATCAGCCTCATGTTGTTCCAAAGCCATAAGACCTTCATGCATCTTCAGAATACAAATGAAAATATTGTATACAGTATGAGCTCTCTCATCCTCTATAAACAGTCCAGAAAGGAACTAAAAACATAATTAAAACAATCCCTGTGTTGTTTAATCTTAACTCTTTAACTGCCCTACCAGCAAAAGAAAAAATTGGATTGCATTTCTTAACTCCTAATGTCACTAGTTAACACTCAATGCATTTTTAACACATCCCATAATTTCTAAAATATCAACCATTTGGTAGAGGTTGATATGTCGGTTTATAGTGAAAGTACCAGAATTAATGCATACAGTATACGATGAAAAATCTGAAAATATTAAGTGTAAGACCAATTTATTTTACAAAATAGTCAAAATAAAACATTTTTATATACTAAATCATCTTTATTTTTTTGAAGCATGCCATAAAATACTTCACATTCTTATTTAACAAGTCAAGTATAGTAGTGCAACAGGATTGTTAGATTTTTTTGTAAACCAACAATGCTGTGTATGTGTAAACCATTATTTAAAACTGTCAGTCTTTAAATGACTTTAACAGTCATTATTTAAAACCTTCCTGTGCCTAGACTGCAGCTCTGCACAAGACTTTTGGCCATAGGAGAAATGGTCGTGCCCAACTGAGCCTGGTTTCTCTCAAGGTTTTTTAAAATCTTCACTTTCGCCAATTGGTGAAGTTTTTTCCTCACCGCTGTCGCCACTGGCTTGCATGGTTCTGGATCTGTAGAGCTGCGCATCGATGGAATTACTCTTCAGTGTTTGGACTTTCAGTAGTGATTATTAACCCACACTGACCTGAGCTAAACTGAATTGAACTTAAACACTGAAAACTGAACTGACACTGTTTCAATTCACTATAAACTTCCATGTGAAGCTGCTTTGCGCTATACAAATAAACATGAATTGAATTAAAACAGTGAAAACATGGTCAACCATTTGGTAGAGCAGGCAGTTAAAGGGTTAATACGGTAAAGCTTTTTTTTGTGTTCACAAAAAACTAAAATATTCTCAATTTTAACAGTCAGACTTAATTTTAACGTACATTTCACGCTATCAACAAACCATTACATATGACTTTTAGCTCAATAAACTACTAATTAGCTGTAAGTTATAAGTAAGGTAGTAGTTGGGTTTAGATAGAATCAGGGATGTAGAACAGATACTAATAAAGAGTTGATATATCTTAATAATAGGCAGGCAATAAGCCAGTAGTAGATAGTGTGAACTGTTACTTTAACTACAGTGTTACCATTTAAACTTACTTAACAACTTAAAGGGATAGTTCACCCAGAACTGAAAATTCTGTCATCATTTACTCACTCTACACTTGTTAAAAACTTATTTGACTTTCTTTCTTCTTTTGAACACAAAGATTTTTTGGAAAAAACGCTGGTTACTGGCACTTATTGATTCCCGTAGTAATTTTTTTTTTTACTACTATAGCAGATGATGTGTGCCAGCAACCGGGAGACTTCAAAATATATTCTCTTGTGTTCAACAGAAGAACGAAACGCAAAAAGGTTTAAAACCGCTTGGGGGAGAATAAATGATGAGGTCATTTATATTTCGAGATGAACTATCCCTTTATTGGCATTTGTGATTTGTAATTGAACATGCCTCACATACTGTATCTCCATATGGAAAACCTTTTCTCACCTGTGAAGAGTACGTAAAGCAATTCAGCTTTCATGAAAGTTCAAACAACGATAACAAATGCTTTTCTGGCTAAACCTCTAACATTGATTGCAAGAGCCACGGCTATAATTCATTGTTTTTCATAATTCATTCATTGTTTTCCTGAATCAAGTTGTAGTTCCTCACTTATGAAAAACATCTAACGTGATACCTATTCCAAAGAGAGAGAAATCTAATTCCTTCAATGATTTTCGACCCATTTCTTTAACAGCTTTACTTATGAAAGCCTTAGAGAGGAAGTCACAACTGTTGACAGAAACTGGTCATAAGTTAGACTCTTTGCAGTTTGCATATCGCATTAAAAGAGGTGTGGATGATGCCAAGCTTTTCCTTCTAAATACCGTACATCAACACCTAGAGAGTGGAGGCGCTTTTGCAAGAATGCTATTTGTGTACTTTTCCTCAGCATTTAATACTGTAAATCCTTTTATTTTAGCAGAGAAAATTGAAGGTGAATTTGATGCAAGTCATGGTTTGGTTTTATGGATTTTAGATTTTTTGGCATGCAGGTAGCAGAGAGTTATGTTGAATGGAGAGTTTTCAGACATGCTTTTTACATCAATAGGATCTTTACAGGGTTGTGTACTGTCAATTCTTTTTTTTTATTGTACACAAATGCTGCAGCACAAAGGACAATTGCCATATAGTCAAATATGCTGATGACAGTTTTTCTTGTTAACAAATAAGAATTGTAATGACAGCGATAATCATAATGAGTTTTTTAAGTGGTGCAAAGAAGCTGAACTACAACAGAACATCGCAAAAAAGAAAGAGATGGTAATTGATTAAAAAAAAGGCTTCAGAGATGAAATCAGTGCATATTAATGGAAAACAAGTTTAAAGGGACAAGAGTTTAAGTATCTTGGCACAATCTTTGATGCCACATTAAAATTTTAGCAGAACTCAGAAGCTGTTAGTTAGAACATGCATCAGAGAATGTATGTTCTTAGGAAACTAAACTCTTTCTGTGTAGAAAAAAAATATATACTAAGAACTTTTTATACTACCTACAGTTGAAATCAGAATTAATAACCCCCCTGGATCATTAACCACCATGAATTATTAGCCCCCGTTTATTTTTTTCCCCAATTTCTGTTTAATGGAGAGAAGATTTTTTTTCCAACACATTTCTAAACATAATAGTTTTAATAACTCATTTCTAAAAACTGATTTATTTCATCTTTGCATAATGACAGTAAATACTATTTTACTAAATATTTTTAAGACACTTCTAAACAGCCTAATGTAACATTTAAAGGCTTAACTAGGTTATTAGGTTAACTGGGCAGGTTAGGGTAATTAGGCAAGTTATTGTATAAGGATAATTTGTTCTGTAGACTATCGGAAAAAAATATATAGCTTAAAGGGGCTAATAATTTTGACCTTAAAAATATATTAAAAACTGCTTTTATTCTAGCCAAAATAAAACAATTAAGACTTTCTCCAGAAGAAAAAATATTATCAGACATACTGTGAAAATTTCCTTGCTCTGTTAAACATTATTTGGGAAATATTTAAAAGAGAAAAAAAATTATAATTCTGATTTCAACTGTATATTGAGAGTATATTAAGCATTTCCTTTTATGCTGGTTCTCCTCACTTTCCTTTAGGGACAAAAATAGTCTTCAAAACGTAGTCAAGACTTGCTCCAAGATTATTGGTTTGCCTCTGCGGAGTCAGAGTTACAGGAACAGCAAATGAATAAGGAAAATGCAGTGTGATAGGAGAAAATTCCCATCCTCTGAAGAGTTTTTTTTTTTTTGTACTGTTGCCCTCTGAAACAAGGTTAAGAAGCATTAAATGCTCTTCTAGTGGATATAAATTTACATTAGTTCCTGAGGTAATAATAAGGCTTCATAACCTTACAATTTAGCAAGATTTAAGTTTTTAAGGTATGGGTCTTTTTTGTATTTTTTGAAGTTATTATGAAGCATGCTGGATTGTGTTTTTTTATATTGTTTGTAAGTGATTTGTCTCTTTATGTGTTTGTTGTATTATTGTGCTGCTGCCCTAATTTAATTGCCCCTGGTGGGATTAATAAAGTTGTTAAACCTTAACTAAATAATGACAGAGATTGTAAAAATGTACTTTGCAGCTGATATGAGAATGTATTTTTTTGGGTCATATCTTTATTTTGATGATCCGTTTGTTGAATTTAAGTTACATTGCAACTAATTCTCATTAGATTATAAGTAGACTGTTAGGTTGGGGTAAGGGTTAGGGTTAGTGTAAGTTGACATGTACTTGCAAAGTTCCTTATAGTCAGTTAAATGTCTGTTGAAGGAGCAGTGTCAACAGATATTAAGCGACTGTCTACTAATACTCAAATGAACTATTAAAGTGTTACTGTTTTTTGTGCTGGAAGTACCTAAAAATTACACAAGTTTACCTCTTGAAATGTATAGTTACTAATTCATACCTTCAAGGTACAATATGGTAGAAATATATACAGTAACACTCTGAGTTTATATTTCATCACTGACGATTTCATTTAAAAAAAGTTCAAAATTTCTCTTGTTTTTGTGAACTCTTGTCTCTTGGTTATATCACGGGTTTCTTGTGACATTGTTTAGTGACGTTGTAAAGTTTCAGTATTGTAGAAATCAGAGCTTTGAAATGACCAACTTCTCTCCCTTTGGTTTTCATCTGTTCAACCTGCTGTGGGAGGCTCTCAGCCAGTTGAACAGCTCACCATCTTGCAAAATCAGTCAAAGACCTCCTTTTTTTTCCACACCTGCCTTTTTTGTCTCCCATTTTCCAGGAGCCGTATAAAATTAAATGGACAGATAGGGCAACAAATGTGCTTCGTTCAGCCATGGCCTGGTCTGTGTTAAGACCCAGCGTGGCCTTCAAGATCTGCCATCTCTCTGAATTCAGGACCCCTGCTGGCACAGAACATGTGCTAAATCCAAACCGGACCGTTTTTCTGCACAGCGTCACAGAAGAAGCTGGATGAATATGCTCTTAAATCCTGCTAGGGGGGGAATTGTATTTTATTTACTGTGTGTTTTCTGTAGAGCATAACCCGCCACTCGGGCGTCTACATGGAGATTGATGGACTTAATCAAAGCCTCCCATGGCTGATGTCTTTAATATGGTCCGCTTCTCATACTCACTTCAAAGACTCGCTTTGGAGAAACTCGAATATGGAGGCTGTAATATTTCATTTGCGGTGGATGTCCATGAGCTACCTAATGGGTTCCTACCTGACACAGATTCATAAATATCCTGCGTTTTTGATCTCTTTTGGAGATCTTCAGGGAAATAAGCCTATTTTTTTGGTTCAGAGCTGTTAAATGTGTCAACATTGTTGTACAGTACCTGTGCACTACCGATTTCTTTACATTTTCCAAAGGTAGTCTCATGTTCATCAAGACTGCATTAAAACGTGTCCAGCATTTTGAAAAGCGCTATATACATGTAAGGAATTATTATTATTATCATTTATTTAATCTGAAATACAGATAATGTAATATTTAGAAATATTCTAATTAAAAATAACAATTTAACAAGTATAATTTAATTGTATTTTATTGTAATTTATTTCTGAAATGGTAAAGCTGATTTTTTTGCAGTAATTAATTTTGTCTTCAGTGTCACATGAGTTGATGGTCAAGAAACATTTCTAGTTATTATCATTGTTGAAATCTGCAACTTATTTTTGTTGTTGAAGCCATAATAAACTTCTGTATAATAAATAATTATCTGTATAAATAAATTCTGTATAAAACAAATTATTTGTTGTTGCTTTTTTTTTTTTAAATCACAGCTTTATCGGTATAGTATGAAACTGTTATTTTTTAGTTTTGGCAATGTATACATGAGAAACAATTGGGGCAAGACTCGAGCAGGCAAAGTAAAAAAAGAGCTTTTCCTGTAGAGTTATTGAATGGAGCGCTACCGATTTCTTTACATTTTCCAAAGGTAGTCTCATGTTTATCAAGACTGCATTAAAACGTGTACAGCATTTTGTAAAGCGCTATATACATTTAAGAAATTATTATTATTATCATTTATTTAATCAGAAATGCAGATAATGTAATATTTTGAAATATTCTAATTAAAAATAATACAAAAAAATCAGTTTTGTATTTTTATTTATTTCTGAGATGCTAAAGCTTATAGCAGTGCGTAATTCAGTCTTTAGTGTCATGAATTGGTGCAGGATCATTTCTAGTTGTTGAAATCTGCAGCTTAATATTTTCTGTTGAAGCCATCATAAACTTCTGTATAATAAATACATTTCTGTACAAATAAATTCTGTGTGAATAAATTTCTGTTTTTGATTTTTTTTTTATCACAGCTTCATTGGAATTTTACAAAACTTTGTAAGCTATTGTAATGTATACATGAGAAACTATTGTAAAATAGTTTTTCCTGCAGAGTTATTGAATGGAGTTCACATATTCTCAAAACTTTGATATTGGACAGAAGTGCCCAAAGTAGAGTCTATGGGTCAAAGTTGCCCCATGGTAAGCTTTGGTTTGGCTTGCCATCCCATCTGAAAAGGGAGGGAGAATGATGGGGAGTTGGTTGGGTCAAATGCCTTTGACAGAGAGTATCATTTCGAATTTACCATAATCTTTTGTTTAATTGAGGAGCTACAAAAAAGACAACTAAAATGAAATGTTTCATTTAAATGATGTAAGTAAATCTGACTTTTAAAATGTAGAGATTGAGGACAATGCACAAGACATCGGTGAGCAAGTGAAGGCAAAGGCATGAGCATCTCGTCTAGTGTATTTAGCTTTGAACTCCATTGTGTTATAAATGGGATTGTTTATGTTTTTACTGTAATAAGTTCATTATAAAACAGTAACAGTGGAGCTGCACATCTATGGATTTGCTCTTCAGTGTTTGGACTTTCAGCAGTAAAAATTAAATCACACTGAACTGAACTTCAACTCTGAAAACTGAACTGACACAATATCAGTTTCAATATCCGATAATCTTCTATGTGAAGCTGCTTTGACACAATCTACATTGTTAAAGAGCTATAGAAATAAAGAATTGAATTAAACTAAATTGACCATATGCATGTGAATGCAAGGGTGTATGGGTGTTTCCCAGTGCAGGGTTGTGGATGAAAGGACATCCGCTGTGTAAAACAAATGCTACAATAGTTGGCAGTTCATTCCTCTGTGGTGATCCTTGATAAATCAAGAGACCAAGCTGAAGGAAAATGAATGAATTGTGTTTTTGACATGAAATCTCATGTTAAAACGGTGCAGTTTGTCTTACATTTGTTGTGCAATGTGTGAAATCAAACCACTAATGCAAATGATTTTGAAGCTGGTTTAAATGAAAAAATAAAAATAAACTAATTTTAAGCTGAAGATACTTGATTTTTTTCAGATATCCATGCTGATCATGTAATTGAAACATAATGTCAAGCAAATCATTTGATGAGTTTCTCTGCCTTGCTTCATTCTGTAAGAGCTGTGTTTGCGTGACTAGCTGTCGGCAGGCATCACCACAATGTGAATCAACTGTTTTTAAGGAGCTTCGACTCCATCTGGCAACGAGGATGTGTAGCATTACACAATATTAGCGAATATATTTTCTGTCATGAACAAAAGGCCCTGCAGATCATCATAACTACACAAACAAATCAGATAAAGCTAATGTAATCCAGCCCAACAGTCTTTGTAGGAGCTTTTCTTTATGACCTGCGTGTGTAAAAGTGACTTGTTGTGATCTTAAGTGGATTTTCATT
Source organism: Danio tinwini (assembly GCA_903798205.1). Classification (NCBI taxonomy): domain Eukaryota; kingdom Metazoa; phylum Chordata; class Actinopteri; order Cypriniformes; family Danionidae; genus Danio; species Danio tinwini. Next base: position 18,685,200 of record CAIGQZ010001492.1, on the reverse strand, counting down.
TGTAGCCTGGAATGAATTAATTACAGAGGCTTTCAGTTCATATACTCAAACAATTTATGCGTCACAAAACATTCCCGTATTTTATGGGCTTTAATATTTATATCCCTGTCCTCGGTTTATTTATCAGCGCACGCTAACTCTATATGGATTTCTCACATTATTGGAAGATAAAGGCTTTTTTCCTTTCAAAAACAAATCTGAGCTATAAAATATGAAGTGAGACATAAAGGATCAGCCTGTCATTTTCGTCAAGCTGCTTTCAGTAAGGCGATATTTTGATTGATTCTCGGTGTAATATACATTTGAACTTTCTGCTGAAATGTGACTAATTGTGTTTTGTTTCATTTTGGAGAGATTGACTGTCAGCCGCAAGGAGACGGATGTGGGATGTGATTCTGGGATTCTGGCTTCGGGAAGTGCGAGGATTCCTGTGGAATGTTTTGGGTTGAGAACAGAGGGGAGAAGCGGGATATGTCTTAATGAGATAAATGGGATATATGGGTAAGATGATCCAGTTTGTAAAACACAGAAATCCCAAATGCAGATTTGTTTTCGTTCGTTTGTTGTTTTTAAACAATTTATTTATTGCGATGTCATAAAAAATATGTTAATATTTTCTTTTATTCATTTTCCTTTGGCTTAGTCCCTTTATTTATCAGGGGTCGCCACAGGGGAATGAACCACCAACTTATCCAGCATATGTTTTACGCAGCGGATGCCCTTCCAGCCAAAACCGATTACTGGGAAACCCCCATACACTCTCGTATTTTCACACATACACTACGGTCAATTTAGTTCATTCAATTCACCTATAGCGCATGTCTTTGGAGTGTAGGGGAAACCGGAGCACCCAAAGGAAACCCACGTCAACACAGGCAGAACATGCAAACTCCACACAGAAACACCAAGCTTCTTCCTGTGAGGTGACAATGCTAAACACTGAGCCAACATGTTGCATATAATACAACACAATTGCTTTACATCTTTCCATTTGAAAAAATAAAACATTATGCTCATTTTAATATTCTTTTTTTTGTCTTGGATATTCCAGATATTAAAATAGTGTATAAATTGTAAATAGTAATAAATTATTTATGAGTATTTATTTGTTATTTAAAAGTAAACTTGATTATTAATAGTAAATAATTGGAAATTATATAATGAGCCAGATTTTTATACAGAAATCACAAATGTAGTTATGTTTTATCTTTTTATTGAGATGTAATTAAAATAAATAACTAATAAATAAAAGATACAGTCACAGTTACTAGGTTTAGTTTAGTTACAGTAGTTACGGTTATTCCAGATATTGAATCAGTAACAAGAAATAATTGAAAATTATATTATATATATATACTACCAGGCAAAAGTTCAGTTAGTTTATTTTTTTTAAAGAAAATGATTCTGTTAATCAAGGCAGCATTTATTAATTGTATTTTTTTTGTTAAGTTAAATATTTATTTATTATTTATTGTTTGTAGTTTCAAATGAAAATATTACTCCAGTCATTATTGCTTTTATTACTATTGCTACTTTTAATAATAATAATAATATTCATATTAATCAATAATATTAGAGTGATTTCTGAAAGATCTTGACTCTGAAGACTGGAGAAATGAAGCTGAAAATTCATCTTTACAATCACTGCAATAAAAGATTTAATTAAATGATAAACTACTTTTAAACAGTTATTTTATAGTGCAATAACATTTCACAATTTGTACTGTATTTTTGATTAAATAAATGCAGCTTTGGTAAGCAGTAGAAGCTTATTTATTTAATCGAAAATACAATACAAATTGTCTAAAATATATGATTTTTTTCAATTACAGTAAAACTTTCTTCGGTTTCTGCTACACATTTCAGTTAGACACATTTCTTATATTATGTTATTAAGCAAATTTAAAGCAGTCTGAATTATGTTTTCTGATCAACTATACTTTTTACTTGACATCACACATCTGAGAGTGTCACTAAAGCACACAATGCATTGCCATATGAAGTGAAAATGTGAAGGGTTTGATTAAGTCCATCAAACCACTTGTGAAGTAGTAAAATGAGTGTGAGATACTGCTGTGGAGAGTGCAGAGCAGAAATCAGAGGTGAATCGCACTAATTTTATGAACTGGATGAAGCAGTTTGTTCATTCATTCACCTGAGGCACTTTATTCTGATGGTCCATTTGAGTATTAGTAGACTGTTTGCTTAATATCTGTTGATACTGCTCCTTCAACAGACATTTAACTGACTATAAGAAACTTTGCAAGTATGACAACTTACACTAACCCTAACCCTTACCCCAACCCTAACCCCAACCTAACAGTCTGCTTATAATCTAATGAGAATTAGTTGGCATGTAGATGCAATGTAACTTAAATTTAACAAATGGACCACCAAAATAAAGTGTGACCCACATGAGCATCAAAACCCCTGCTTCGATTTATCCACCTATCCTCTGATGTTTAGTTAGTTTTAGAGGCTTGAACTCTGCCACTCTTTATCCCACCTCGGATACGCTCTTATTAAAATCACATGGAGTCATAGATGAGATCCTGCACGTTTATCATGCCTATTTTGAAAAAAAGGCCTTGGAAAGGATATTGTGACATGGTGGTTTGGTGATTTCAAATGAACTTTAAACTGGTTTAGTTCCGTCTAGCCACAACATCCGCCTGTCTCCCTTATCGCTGCATCTTTGACCCTAAAGGCCATTGAGCAAAGCGTCTGGACCGCCATAGGGCACAGCTCTTTTGTAATAGCATGTAATTTTGCAGCTAAGTGTAGGCGGTTTCACGCTTCCAAAGGGGTTCCATATCCTGTCCGGAGATTAGCATGCTTAACGTGGAATTTCTGCACACTGTTTCCATTCAGTTTGTGTAGAAAGTCTGATACTTGACCCCAAAAATGTCCCTTTGCTGCTGGTTTTGTGGCGGTTTGTATGTAGATGAGTTGTTGAGTACCAAAACCGATACATCTCTGGGGGGCGTTCATTTAAGGTGAGACACCAAGGGCAAATAAACTGTTGTTCACACACCTGTCAACTTTAAGATTGTGGGCATTTTGGCTTTTCTTGAAGTGTTATTTTTTCAGTCTAATGTAAAGAAAGTACACTTTTAAGTTTCTTTTGTCGTACTTTATTAGTTTTTGTTTGTGTAGATTTCAGTTACTTTATTTTTAAAGGTGCTGTATGTAAGTTTTTGACTCTTCTAAAGCTTAAAAATACCATAATATGTGTGCAGATATTTAAGAAACATCCCAAGTGAACATACTTGATTAACTGAAAAAAATGCTGAAGTCAGATATTCTGCTTTAAAAATGTTTTTCCGTGCTGGAACGCTGTCTTTGTTTAGGTAAATTTAACCTGCACAATGCCAGTTTAGCCAATTATATTTCAACACCCCGGGTTGCCTTGTTGAAAAACAGCATATTTCATTCATTCATTCAGAAAGGCTCTGAAGACATGTGTCTGTGAGCGAATTGCGACAGTGTCAGTGGACAGTATCAGATGTCAAAATGAGACAGATTCAGTTCCACATGAGGTTATTATTCAGCAAAGCATATAAATATTACGAACGTAAACATTAGGTGAGCAGGTTACATTGTAACTGTGTGTCCTAACAACACGCTTTGTAATGAGATACACAGTGATGAACAGTTTGGCTGCTTGCACAAGACGAAACACGACAGAAATTTAAATTAAACCTTTCAGAAGCACAGAATAAGCACTCACTCACGAAACGGTAAGGTTTAGAATCTATTCAAACTCACATTGTTAGCATTTAGCACTGAATAAAACACACAAGGTTTACCTGAGGTGATCTGTCATAGGTTTCACATGTTCAGCTGTGAGAAATAGAAGCCGTTTCTATTATATTAATTCGAGGTGTTAGTTAGAACCAAAACTCCTTTTAATATGGAGAATATTCCCTCTATCGCGTGTTGTTGCTTTTATTTAGAACAGTTTAAATCAATCGCTCCTGTACTCAATCTGGCATCCCACGCTTGCGTTTACTCTGATCCAGGAGTGCAATACTTAGTTCAACCACTGGGTGTCAAACTTACATACTGCACCTTTAAAGGCCATTCATATCTATTTATTTATATCTATATTTTGAACACTTTTAAAGAGGCATTTTTTTACAGAGGCATATAATTTGCCATAAATATATATATATAACTTTTTATTCTATGCAATATGTTTTATTTTTATATTTTCTGAAATATAGAGGGATAAAAAGAGATTCCCAAAATCATTTGACTCTAATATATCAAAAAATGTGACAAAAATGTCACTGGACTTCATTTAGTGTTCAGTTTTGTGTCCAAATTAGTGCATATTTGAAGAAATAATGCCTCATTTGCATGCTTAAACATAACTTGCAACAAACACACAAAATCGTTTACCTCACTTCCACTACAAGTGTACCCTAGGGCTCTGTTCTGGGTTCCCTGCTGTTTTTTTATCTACCTTCCCATCTCAATAGTATCTGGATGCAGACTTGGATTTCAGACACTATGCACTCAATGGAGCTTGTGACATCACTGTAAGGGGTAGGGTTAGGGGTAGGCCTGTCACAATAATCAATATATCGACTTATTGCACAACACATGAACATGACCTCAATGATTTTTGGTGATGCAATATATATCGCCCATGAATAAAAAACATTTCTAGCAGCATTTTAGCTGATTGTACAACATCTCTATCTCTATTGGAGGTGCCACTGTCAGTATGGTACCATATAATGGTCTTAAAATGACAATAATATCTCTTATCACCAAATATTCTGGTGCAATATATCTTACAACAAAAAATAGATATCTAGTTAGGCCTAGTTAGGGGGTGGGGTTATGTGTGCTCATTAAAAAACTCCTCTTGGGTGATATCTTCTGCAGATATCAGATCTGCTTTCATTGTTATGTAGATAACACTCTGCTCTACCTGTCAATCAAACTGCCACCATCATTCATTACCAATTGCCTTTTCTGACATTAAATTTCACAAACATCCTAAAATTAGATGACAATAAAACAGAACTATTTCTCATAGGCTCAAAATCAACATTTAACAAATCCCATAATTTTTCTATTGCCACTGACCATTTAGTTATCTCCCGCTCCCCTTGTCATAAGCATGCATAAAATCTCACTTATATTCATGACATGTGTCTTGTCATGATTATAAAGGTGTCAAGAAAGGAGCTTTTTTTATACAATACTAGCCACTTTATTAGGTACACCTGTCTAACTGCTTGTTAACGCAAATTTCTAATCAGCTAATCACATGGCAGCAACTCAATGCATTTAGGCATGTAGACAGGTTCAAGACGATCTGCTGCAGTTCAAACCGAGCATCAGAATGGGGAAGAAAGGTGATTTAAGTGATTTTGGACATGGCATGGTTGTCGGTGCCAGACAGGCTGGTCTGATTATTTCAGAAACAAAACCATCTCTAGGGTTTACAGAGAATGGTCCGAAAAAGAGAAAATATCCAGTGAGCGGCTGTTCTGTGGGAGCAAATGCCTTGTTGATGTCAAAGGGGAATGGCCAGACTGGTTTGAGCCGATAGAAAGGCAACAGTAACTCACATAACCACTCGTTACAACCGACGTATGCAGAAGAGCATCTCTGAACGCACAACAAGTCCAAAGTTGAGGCAGATGGGCTACAGCAGCAGAAGACCACACCGGGTGCCACTCCAGTCAGCTAAGAAAATGCAATTGAGACTATGATTTGCACAGGCTCACCAAAATCGGACAATAAAAGATTGGAAAAAAGTTGCCTGGACGGATGGTGGTGGTGTAAGATATTTTCTTGACACACTATGGGCCCATTAGTACCAATTGAGCATCGAGTCAACGCCACAGCCTACCTAAGTATTGTTGCTAACCATGTCCATCCCTTTATGACCACAGTGTACCCGTCTTCTTCTCTTGCTACTTCCAGCAGGATAACGTGCCATGTTAAAAAGTGCAAATCATCTCAGATTGGGTTTTGAACATGACAATCAGTTCACTGTATAAAAATGGCCTCTACAGTCACCAGATCTCAATCCAATACAACACCTTTGCGATGTGGTGAAACGGGAGATTTGCATCATGGATGTGCAGCCGAAAATTCTGCAGCAACTGCATGCTGCTATCGTGTAAATATGGACCAAAATCTCGGAGGGATATTTCCAGTACCTTGTTGAATCTATGCCACAAAGGATTAAGGCAGTTCTGAAGGCAAAATGGGGTCCAGCCTGGTACTAGTAAGGTGTACCTAATAAAGTGGCCGGTGAATATATAATTGCAATTCTAATTGTAATCAATCAATACGAGAAGAATGGTAATAACTATAAGTTAACTTTTAACCTCATTCACTGCACCCTGTTCTGCAGTGTCTAAATTTAAGACGCTGCTAACCCGAAGCTAACGAAAGAAGAAACGGCCTGACGACAATCAGAAGTCCTAAAAATAACACCTGATACTCATCTGCATCAGAGCAAATGCTATTTTTAGAAAGGTGGGAAATCCGTGTACATCCCTGCTATGATCTCTGCCTTTTGTTTGGCCCGTAACATGTGTAACACCCATTGAGCCTGAATCGTACTATCAAAGAGAAACCCGAGACTAGCACAGGCCTCCAAGTCATTCTGCTTCTCAATGACACGCTGAATAATACGCTTTACCTTTTGCTATCAGAAAAGCAACTTGTCATGATCGGTTTTCAGTGTGATTGTGTGAAACCGATGCCGTCATCTCTGTTTAACTGTACCTGTCAGGAGCTGTAAACTTGGTCAGGTGAAGAGGTGGCGTCTCTGTCCGTGAGCGGATGTGAAAGTGACCCCGTGTGATTTTGAAGGAAAGGAAATAGCATGTGTTTTATTTTAAAAGCTCAGAAATAAATCTCAGTATATGAGCAGAGTTCACATTGACCCCACAATGCCTTGCACACACTATTGTCATGACATCATGTAGTGATAGAAACGGTAAAAGCGGACCCCTTAAATCTTGCTTTATATATGAGAAACAGCTTTAAGTGCACATTTTATATAATTATTATACTATTTCTATGTTTTTAAATATGATATTGTAATACCGTATTTATAATATTGTTCATAGTTATTTTTAATAATAAAATAATAATAGAGGGGGCAGCACAGTGGCTTAGTGGTTAGCACTGTCGCCTCACAGCAAGAAGATCACTGGTTTGAGCCCTGGCTGGGTCAGTTGGCATTTCTGTGTGGAGTTTGTGATATAAGACATGTGATATAAGTGAATTGAATAAACTAAATTCTCTGGAGTGTATGAGTGTGTATGGGTGTAACATGGGTTGCGGCTGGAAGGGCATCTGCTGCGTAAAACATATGCTGGAATAGCTGGCTTTATTTTTATTTGTATTTATTAGTAAAATAAAGCTAATTAAATAATTTCTCTGTAAAATATTGTTAACTCCAAACTATATATCCAACCCATTTCTGGAGAGTGCCAAATACCTCCCTGGAGCTACGTTTTTTAGCAATTTTTATTTTCGCGAATTTACCAGAGGCTGATGTGTGCGCTTTTTGAGATCTCAAATATCTCTCGCGAGTGCCATTCATGCCTGCGGTTCTCACGTAAATCCACCAGAGGCCACTGTTGACTGACTGGCTAACTGATCGACCGACCCACCCTCCTTCTTCCCTAAACCCAACCAATATTGTTTTTAAAAGCACAGACTGAGCCGCCCACCTGCTTGCCTAAAACCAACCGACAGTTTTCAAAACAAATCCAGAAAAAAAGCCCTCACTTGATTTTACCACATTTTTAGATTTTACCACATTCTCACCCTCTTTTTTACTTGTTTATTTTATTTAATTTGTTACGGTTTTTGTCTTACCCTATTTCTGGAGCCGTTCTTCTTGTTGTGGTCAACTCTCTGCTTCTCAAGTCTGCCAACGTACATAGCGAGCCACTGGACAAACTGGTAACAGCAGGAAAGCCGCCCATATGGAGATAAGCGGTCAGCTGGTAAGCGTGATAAGGAATACTGTCATACCGCCCTGTAGCGTTTGTCTTAGAGACGAATTGCAGCCATACCTGCCTCTGGCTACATAATTCACAATCTCCAGAAATGTATGTAGGGCTACGTTTTCAGAATGAGTCCATAAGTGGAAAGCTTGTTTATTTAGCGTTCATATAATCTATAAATATTCCTTTACAAAAAATAACATGGTTTTGTGGCCCATGGTCACATATATAATATGCATAACAGAATGAAGTCAATACATGTATCACAGCCAGGCCAGGTTCTCCCCAATCCCAATCACTGCTCTCAGTCACCCCAATCAGTTCGATCTCCTTGACCTGAAAACTAATCACTCCCGCACCTACACGTCATCCCCAGTTATCACCCAATGCCCATAAAACCCTGCACTCTGCTTCAGTATCCGGCCTCATTGCATTGAGAAGGACGATCTCTCACGGTCAGTGATACTATTAGCAATTAGTTATACTTACCTGTCTGATCCTGTTTATCTCCAGTGTCTATGTCTCTCCTCCTTCCTAATGTGATTCCTCCTGGTTGTGTGTTTGCCAATCTCCTCTGTGTCTATATCCATCATCATTCTCTGGTTCAATTCCATTCTGGTCCACTGTGCATCCTATTAAGATAAAGACTGTTTGCCATATTACCTGTTATCATCCATTTGCAATTAACTGTCGTTCATACTCACAGTTCTGGTCTCAGTCCCCTCTGCAACTTGCACGTGGTCGCCCACTAAAGCTAAGCAGGGCTGCGCCCGGTCAGCATCTGGATTGGAGACCACATGGGAAAGCTAGGTTGCTGCCGGAAGTGGTTTTAGTGAGGCCAGCAGGAGGCGCTCAATCTGTGGTCCGCATGGGTCCTAACGCCCCAGTATATTGATGGGGACTCTATACTGCTCAGTGTGCGTCGTCTTTCAGATGAGATGTTAAACCAAGGTCCTGACTTTCTGTGGTCGTTAAAAATCCCAGGATATTCTTCGAAAAAGAGTAGGGGTTTAACCCTGGCATCCTGGCCAAATTTGCCCACTGGCTTCTGTTCATCATAGCCTCCTAACTGTCCCCATATGGTAATTGGCTTCATCATGTCTCCTCTTCACAAATCAGTTGGTGTATTGTGTGGGGTCTGGCACAATATGGCTGCCGTCACGGCATCTAGGTGGATGCTGCACACTAATGGTGGATAAGGAGATGAGTGTCCAGAAAAGCGCTATATAAATGTAAGGAATTATTGTTATTATTATTATTTTATCTATTAATACACTGATTGTATTTTAATTATTAATAAATATAAAACACTAATTTAAAAAAAAAAAAAACTTTTTTGTACAGTTTTTACTTTAATAAAAATGCTTAAAATAATAATTACGTGTTTAGTTAATTAATTAGATTCATTAAAAAAATCTCTGAAATATAATTATATAAATAGAAAATGTTGGAGGTCCATGGGGTTATTTTTAAGATTCTGAAGGTGACTAGAGTGATGTCATTGTAGCTGACAATAATAATAACACACTTTGTCACGACATGAAGCAACACAAAGCTGATGATTCACCTGCACGAACTATTGTAATTGAACACTGATGTATGTGTGTGCGGTCATACGAGTGTGTTTTTGTTCATTTTATGTTCAGTTAAAGGGAGGTAAATGGAGAAGGTGGATATCCTCAGTGAAGCAGCTCTCTGCTCCTGTCCAGAAGGTGAAAGTAGGCCGGTTATAAGCGTGTGGTAATGACAATTCGGAGGTGTCAAAAATGCCAGAGAGAGAGAGAGAGTTATATCAGAGCTTAAGTTGAGGCTTGTCAACAAGGTGTGTGTTAGGAAATGAACACTGTGGGGATGCCAGCAGAAACGGAATTCAAAACACTCATGAATAAGCATATGGCCACACACACGACTCATGTTACATTTATGTTGTAATTTGGCTCCAAAGCTTTCAATAACTTTCTGGTTAGTGATGTGTACTGCATTCAAAGGTCACTAACTCTGTGTTTAAACATTTTAGTTTAAGAAATTATTTACACCATTTAGTACTGGCTTATTACCTGCCTTTGTTAGTTTTTGGGCAGCATTGTATTTTATTTTTTCACCCTCATTTACTATTCATTGCTGTTTTTGCCTCATTGACTTCCATTATAACAACATTTTTTTATTCTAAATCCATGACACTATACAATCATACATTCTTGATTGTTAGTGGTTCACCTAGTTGGGAAGAAGTACATTAGGTAATTTTATTGTTAATAATCAGCTTGCACCATTAACCCTTTAAATGGGCTTGTGCAAAAAAAAAGCTTAGTTTCTGGTTTTTATATGGAGTTCTATTGAGTATAACAGCAAATTATAGTGTGTGTGCATTAATACAATTATTTTGTTTTTGTTTACTCTATGGAGTTCCAAGTGGTGAGGTGCTTACTTAGATTTATACTATTAAGATATTAACCGTTTATTAGCACTTATAAAGTATAATCTTATTTTACATCCCTAATCCTACCCTATACCTAAACCCAACAACTACCCTACTAATAATAAGCAGTTAATAAGTAGCTTACTGAGCTAAATGTCTTAGTAAATGGATTGTTAATAACATTAATTAAAGTAAAACAATAAATAAAAATAAAAATGTGTGTGTGTGTGTGTGTGTGTGTGTGTGTGTTTTGTGACATATCAGGACACAAACCTGTATAATGACACAGGTATGACACAGGTATTACAAAAAGGAGGTAAATACAAAGACATTGCTGACGTCCTCATTTCTCAATAAGCTTATAAATCCGACAGAATGAGTTTTTTCAGAGAGTAAAGCTGTACACTGTCTCTTGTGATGGTTGGGTTTAGGGGGGTAGGGTGGGGTGAGGGCAATACAATATACGGTTTGAACAGTATAAAATGAATAGAAACCTATGTAATGTACCTACTTTTCACAAAAACAAACGTGTGTGTGTGTGTGTGTGTGTGTGTGTGTGTGTGTGTGTGTGTGTGTAAAAAACTATGTGTCTGTCTCTCAATTTAGCAGTGATGGAACAGGCTAACAATGTGTCAAACATGCTGGCAGTTTGCTAAAATATGGTAACAACTTAGTGTGTCAGTGTTAGTGAGCTAGGAATGTGCTTACATCATAGCATCTTGGTAACACAAGCTAGAAATATATTAATTGTGTGTTAAACAATTTAGAAACATAATGGCATTGTGCTAAAACATGTTACCAAACAATGTTGCCTTGTAAGACGCAGTATGTTAAAAACTAGCTTTGAATTGCAACATGCTAACAAAAATATCCAGCAAACATTCCCTATCTAATCTGTCTGCCTGTTTTTAAATCTGGCCGTCCCTCTGCTTAACAGCGTTGAAACATGTTAGCGATGAGCTAAAACATCATAGCACGTAGCTAAAACATGCTAGAAAGTGCTAAAACAATTTAGGAACATATTTGAAATGTGCCAATGCATTTTACCCACACAATGTTAGAAACTGTTTAGCCGCACGTGATGTTGAAAAATACTAGCTTTGTATTACAATATGCTAACAATATTTAAGCTAACACTCTCTATACAGGCTATTTATTTATCTTGTGTCTATTGAGCAGTCAGTTAAAACATGCTAGCAGTTTGCTAAAACATGGGTGAACTATACAAATGTGCTTAAACATCATACAAAACATATTGTTAATACATGTTAGATACATCTTACTGTGAGACATGGGGTTTAGCTGCTCATGGGTAGGTTTGAATAAGGATGATGGACTTGATTCTGATGGCTAACAACTTTATGCTAGCAAAGGAGAGACCACATCAAAACAAAAAACAGCAACTTCTTAACTGAGTGGGAGGGTCACACTTGTATTTCCTCTGCTCCTTCTCACGTCAACAACAAAGTGCTAGTCCTTCACATAAAAGTCTGTCACATAATCATCCCAAAACCAAAATGTAACTAATTATAAACATATATCTTCACATTACCAATATAATAAACATGTCTATTATGCCTATATATTTGTTTGTGTGCTAAAACATGCTAGCAACTTTTCAGGGTAACAAAGTGTAATCGTGCAAAACTTTTTCTCTTGACAACATACTTGTACTGTAAGTCACTCTCTAAAACCCCTAGAAGCAATACCGATATGGCGTTTAATAAAACCTTCAGTGTTTCTGTTCACCTGCAGTCTCTCAGGTTTCTTCCCTCTGTAGTGCAGTAATGGAGCAGAAGAGACATTACTCTTCAGCAACTTTATGACAGATGTCTCTGCTGTCCTGATGCCGTCATCGTCGGAGCGTTTGAATACAGCTTTATGATGGAGATGAGATGAATTGTTGTGCTGCTCTTAGGCTGTCACTGTGGGACCTGTTGCTCATTTTGATTTAATCGGCTCGCTCAGACTGAATAGTCTCAGATGACCGGAGCACAAGTGCTGCTTAATCAGATCTGTACTAATAATGCTGATGATGGAGGAGTACGGGGTCTGCGTTTATAAAAATTTATTTGATTCTGTGCAAGAACAATTCTCTAATTAGATTTTATTTGTATTCATTTCTGTTTTTACAATTGTTGTTACTTATTTTGACCTACATACTTAGTTAATCCTAGTTCTGAGTGCAGTTTTGAGACAGTTTATATGCCTTTTAAAGTTTATATGTCATTTTAAACATGATATAAAATTAAGAATGCTTGTAATTGTTTGTAAGTTACATAATGCCTGATTCCTGAAAGACCCCAGTGATAGACGAGTCTCCGCATTGATCCCGTGGGCCAGCCTGAATACCTGCCGGTGACCTACTCACACATGCAACCTCTCCACGATGGACATCTAGTGTTCTCCAGCCCCCAGCGCCTAGACTGCAGCTTTGCACAAGAAGTTTGGCTAGATGAGAAATGGTCGTGTCTAACTTAGCCTGGTTTCTCTCGAGGTGTTTTTCCTTCACTTTCTTCACTTGGTGAAGTTTGTTCCTCTCCTGCTGAAAAAACAGCTTAAACCAGCCTAAGCTGGTTGGCTGGTTTTAGCTGGTCGACCAGCCTGGTTTTAGAGGGGTTTTGGCCATTTCCAGGCTGTTTTCCAGCCATTTCCAGCCTGGTCTTAGCTAAAAAATGACCAGCTTAAACAAGCTAAAACCAGCTTGACCAGTCTGATTTAAGCTGGACATAGCTGGTTTTGGCTAGTCAAGCTGGTTTTAGCTGGTCAACTTCCAGCCTGACCAGCTAAGACCAGGCTGGAAATGGCTGAAAAACCAGCCTGGAAATGGCCAAAACCCCTCTAAAACCAGGCTGGTCGACCAGCTAAAACCAGCCAACTAGCTTTGGCTGGTTTAAGCTAGATTTTTCAGCAGGGTCGCCACTGGCTTGCTTGGTTTGGGACTTTTTGAGCATCGATAGATTTGCTCCTCAGTGGTTGTACTTCGAGCAGTAAAAATTAAACCACACTGAACTAAGCTAAACTGAACTTCAACTTTGAAAACTGGACTGACACGGTTTCAATTTCAGTTTACTAGAACTTCTATGTTAAGCTGCTTTGACACAATCTGCATTGTAAAAGCGCTATAGAAATGAGTTGAATTTAATTAATGGCACCTCAAGAAAATTCTTTACATTCAAAAAAGGATTGTACGTATTCTACATCCCTAATCCTCCTTAATACCTAAACACAACTATGCTTATAGTTAATAATATGTTAATATATATTAATAGCCAGCAAATTAGTAGTTTACAGAGGCAGAAGTCAAAGTTAATAGTTTATGAATAATGAGAAATGACCATTAACCCTTACGTGTATTGTTCAACATTAGTACCCTTTCGTTATGTTCAGGATGAAAACATCGACTACGTTAAACATTAAAATTCATCAGATTAATATTTTTGCTGAAACCTGTTAATTAACCTCAGTCTTGATCAAAACTAAAAAAAAATTTTCATGATGTCACTGATTTGAGGAAGAACACACAAAATTACTTATTTTCAATATAAAAGGTAATTGTGGACTGGATATATTTTCCCTTTTATCACAGTCTTGGTCGTGCAAAATTAATACCAACATTGTCTTTGAAGCATTGTTAGTTTTTGGGCAGCATCAGAATTTATGTTTTTTTCCCCTCATTTACTGTTCATGGATATTTTTGCCCAATTGACTTCCGTTATATCAACATTTTTTGATTGCAAAGCCATGACACCACAGAGTCATGCTTTCTTGATTGTTAGTGGTTTTCCCTGTTAGGAAGAGGTACAATTAGTTATTTTTACAATTGATAATCAGTTGGCAAGATTAAACGTTTAGATAGGTTTGAGCTTCTGATGTATCAAGGTAAGTTGTGATAGGCTTAGTTTCTGGTTTTCATATGGAGTTGTATTGAGTAAAACAGCAAATTATAGTGTGTGTGTGTGCATGCATACATATGCTTACTTTGGTTTTGTTTACTCCGTGTAGTTTCAAAATAAGTGTGTGCAATGGTCTCTCTCTCTCTCTCGCTCTCTCTCTCACACACACACACACACACACACAAGGTCAGTGCAAAAAAAGCTTAGTTTCTGGATTTTAAATGGAGTTCTATTGAGGATAACAGCGAATTATAGTGTGTGTGCATTATTATACTTTGTTTTTGTTTACTCCACGTAGTTCCAAGTGGTGAGATGCTTATTTGGATTTTTCAAATGTATCAAGGCAAGTGTGCAATGGTCTCTCTCTCTCTCAAACACACACACACACACACACACACACACACACACACACACACACACA
>CAIGQZ010001492.1:18639421-18649971 GCA_903798205.1 Danio tinwini | reverse complement strand
AGAGAGAGAGAGAGACTGAATCACCTGCACAATGATGCCGCTGTGTGTCTTTACTGGACGCATAAAAGGCACTCTGGCCTCCTCAAAGCTTTAGTTCTTATCTCTGTAAAACAGTAACTACAGCGTGAGGTCAGAGAGGGACAAGCCTCTCACATTCCCTCTCACACAGAGACAATGTAAAAGTACCATGGCCTTTGCCTGATCCGACAGATCTGGGGTCAGTGTGAATTAAAGGGAGGTCTGGCAATCCATCACAGCCGACGGCTCTTTAAAACATATAGCATTACTGTCCTGTTGAGGAGGGTGAGCCATCAGATAGACAAGATCAGCGCATCTGTGTTACATTACACTTGTCACAATGATTTCTGGACGTTAATTGCTAATTGGCGTGAAACTGTAAATATTTTAGCTTGAGTTATGTACAGTAGTCTGACCAAAACATCAGGTTTCAAGGGAAATAAAGCTATATTTCATGGTAAGCAATAAATAAAGTATATGAAAAAGTATATGGGGAAAAAATCGAGTAGGAGCCAATATGTTAAATATTTATGGACAATTTATAAAAAAATTATATTTATTTTTAATGTTTTTGTGAAATGAAAAGTTTTCTTTTATATATTTATTTATTATTAAGGAATGATCATAGTGTAAAACATTGGCTAAAACATTGAATTATTAATAGTTATGTAGTACAAAATAACAAACTGATATGGAAAATACAATATTTAAAATGTTTATTTATTTATTTCTTTTGTTTATTCATTCATTCATTCATTCATTCATTCATTTATTCATTCATTCATTCATTACTTATGTAATAAGCATACAAAATATGACAAGTATTGATGTACAGTGCCTGACAAAAGTCTTGTCATCGATCCCAGTTGTAGGAGCAACAAATAATAACTTGACTTCTAGTTGACCATTTGGAAAAGTGGCAGAAGGTTGATTTTTCAGATGAATCATCTGTTGAACTGCATCCCAATCATCACAAAATACTGCAGAAGACCTAATGGAACCCACATGATCCCAAGATTCTAACAAAATTCAGTCAAGTTTGGTGAATGGAAAATCATGGTTTGGGGTTACATTCAGTATGGGGGCGTGTGAGAGATCTGCAGAGTGGATGGCAACATCAACAGCCTGAGGTATCAAGACACTTGCGCTGCCCATTACATTACAAACCACAGAAGAGGGCAAATATGTCAGCAGGATAGCACATCTCCAGCAGGATAGTTCCTGAAAGCAAACAAGGTCAAGGTGCTGCAGGATTGGCCAGCCCAGTCACCAGACAATTAACAGTATTGAGCATGTCTGGGGTAATTGGAAATTAATCCAAAGAATCTTGATGAAGTCTAGGAGTGCTGCAAAAATGCTTTCTTTGCCATTCCAGATGATTTTATTAATAAGTTATTTGAGTCATTGCAGAGATGTATGGATGCAGTCCACCAAGCTCATGGGAGTCATACATTAACTCTTTTTCCACTGCACCATGGCTTTATATTCTATACTGTACATTATTTCTGTTAAGTGACTAGACTTTTGTCTAGGCAAAGTCAGACCTTACTGTTCTAATTAAATAATTAAAATTAAGGCATGATCATGTTTTATTTGAGTAAAATAAGGTAATCTAGAGGCCTTTGCCTTTCATATAAGCCACTTCTGATACCAAATGATCAACTAAAGTCAAGGTATTATTTCCTAAAACATGGATACGCGACAAGACTTTTGTCAGGTAGTGTAGTACAAAAATATCAGTCAGTCACTAGTTCATAAGCAATAACTACAGTAACATATGAATATTTACTTTTTTTATTTTAAACAAAACAATTCTGGTTTAAATATGGACAAACCCCAAGATATTGTATTAAATTGTAATGTAATTTAAATAAATAATAAGAAGGATTATATGTATTTGAGCCAGTATTGAGTGTTTTGTTAGTGTACCAATGTAATAAAGGTCATTCTAAATTGAAAATGGCTAAACAAAGAATAGTTGTTACACATAACCATTACCAAATGTTCATAATTAGTTTCATGAGCAAAAATGTACACTGTAAAACATGCTAGGTTCTTGTAACCCAAACATTGGGTCAAATATGCACAAACTCAACCATTGGGTTAAAAATGACTGTATCTGCCGCTGTTAAGAAGGGGAGGGGAAGGATGTTAAAAGGATGTGAAAATGTGTAAACTGATGGTACTGTTAAATAATTGTAGTAAAAACTTGAATCATAAATTTATTTAAATTTAATTCAAGAAAATTAACCCAACTTTGGATTTGTCTATATTTTACTCAGCATTGGGTCATTGAGTTTATACACAATTATTCTTTTTTTCTTATGTGAGTTGTGAAGCTGTGATAAATATATATAAAAAAGGAAAATGTGTGCTCTATGCAACTTTAATGCTTTCAATGTGAATCAATAAAATAGTCACTTTTAATAGATGCTGAAGCTGATAAAAAGCCTCATTGAATTACGTTGTTAAGATAATTACAGTGACTATAAAAGAGGCAATTGTATGGCGATGCCATTCAAATCAATTGTTTTGCACAACAAGATACCAGGAAAATTGATTTAATAGTCGCTTTTCTAACAAAAAAGCCTGACTTCAAATCATCATCGTGGTTTGAAATGCACTGAAAATCTGTTCGTCATAAGCGTAATTCATTCCACAGATTTCTATAAAATCGAAATAAATGTTCAAAGACTTCAGACCACATAGTGAAAATGAAATGACGACAACACTGGGCAATTAGATAAAGGCAGAGAGCTCTTTATTTATTTATTTTTTTTGATCAAATTCAAACCACTTGTACCCAGAGTGTTTGAGTCTTTGCAATTTGGATTCATAGTAACATTCTTTGATGGCCCCTGTTTTGCTTCAGTTCATTTTGCAGTCTTAAAGGTGCCAAAGAGTGCATTGTTTCGATATGTTAAATTATTCTCTGATATCTACGTAGTAGTTTAAGTAAAAAAATCTACAGAAACAGTTTTATATGCTTGTATATAACCACAGAAATTACACAGCATCCGTTCCTTTAAGGTAAATCACAGTAGAGCTAAGTGATGACACAATGCACAAACTACTTTACATGTATTTGTTGCCTCATTACAAACATGAGCGACAAATTCAGCCAATTCGAATGTTATCACTGGATTGAATGGGCGTTATTAGTGGTTATTAGCTGATAGATATGGGCCAGTATGGGGCATTCTGCACCTACTGGTAGGCTTAGAAGGCTGTTACCATCTATAATTGTTCTGTAACTAATTGTTCATCCAAGCTTTATGAAATCACAGTTTAGTTCTCATATGCTGTTCTCATATTTTGAGTTTTATTGTACAGCCTCTCCTGACTGATGGTGTACTTGTCAGTAAGTGATTTTTGAGTGACTATAACAAGTTGAGAGTGAGATTTGTGTCATAATCCAACGTCAAGAACATTTAAAATAAAATAGGGGGGAGAAGTATGTGCACACGTGTGAAATGGAGTCAGGAAGCATGTCTGGGGATGTGGAATGCTAGTAGTGGTGGTGAAAAGTGCTGCTGGAAGGTTTTCCATGAGAGGTGAAGTTTATAAGGGAAACGGGCAGGTTGGAGTAGGTCACAGGAATAATAAAATAATGTTTGGGTGTGTGTGTGTTCTGGTGTAGTGGGTTTCCACTTTAAACTGTTGCAACACTGCTTTAAATCATCGCTCCAGTGCAACCATTTCTGCCTGAAACAAGTCCTAACCAAATAAAAAAGCCATTTTGCTTACAGTTTGATGCAAAATATATAATTAAATCATGCAGGGTACAACATTTAATGCTGTTCATGCATTAAAAAAGTAGTACAGCTTTAAATTTTGAAAATGATTTATTTTTTATGCATTCTTTTTCATTTTTATTTATTTTCTACTCAAAACAAAATTAAAATATTACTAAAATCCATATAATGACTGAATGTTATTTAGTGTAAAATATCATATACCAAAAAAATCTTGGCAAGAATCCTTTGGTGACATGCTAAAATAATAAAATTTTCTATATATTTTTACACTTTTGCTCACATCACTAAGTTTTTTGTCACCAAGGTCATTTAAATTATTGAAGTATAATAAACTTATGATTGTTTGCAGAATCATTTTGGTTGTAAATAGACTGTTTATAAGGTT
The DNA here is from genome assembly GCA_903798205.1 of Danio tinwini. Taxonomy (NCBI): domain Eukaryota; kingdom Metazoa; phylum Chordata; class Actinopteri; order Cypriniformes; family Danionidae; genus Danio; species Danio tinwini. The sequence goes on along the minus strand of CAIGQZ010001492.1, from coordinate 18,645,810 downwards.
GTGTTAAAAATATTCAATGTCAAATCATTAGTCATTAATTTTAAGTTTTTTATATTAGGTGGATGCTTAAGCACAGTAAATATGGTAGTGTTGGAGGGATAATTACTGTTACTATATGAAAAATAGTACTTTGACAGTTACAGATTAAAAAAATCAATTGAGATGATATGGATAAACTGTTAATATATGTTAGTTTTTTTAGATCAGAATAAGTATTTTATTTCATTTTTTTCATAAAATATATCTGTTAATAGCTTCAATATTTTAAGTAATTTGAAATATTAAAGTAAACACTTTGCTTGCATATTTAAAGCTTTCTCATACGGCCGGCGCAATAAGAAGCAAGACGTGTTTGGTGTGATTTGTTACTATTTTCAGACCAGCACAACCCTAATTTTCACGTTTTGCACTACGTTGTTTAAATAGCAAATCCATTTGCGCCACTTGGTGGACTCATGGGTGTGCCAATCTAAAATAGAGGTGTGTTAAGGTGCATTATTGGCGAGTTGCTATTTTAAGGAACTGAAATAGACCGTACCATTGACCAACTGAAAGCAGGTCTAAAGTCCAGGGCAGAGCACGTTAGTTATGCGCCTATGCAGTCCAAATGTTTATACTGTACATTGCTTAATACACACAGGATGTACAGCAATAAACAAATATTTTTATTATAATAAAAAAAATGTAAGGATTAAAATGTTACAAAAATTATTATTTTCTACATAAATATAAAAATCACTACCCCCATGCCTTTTTTCAGTTTATTCATCACAATTTGCATTTGTATAATGTTATTATTATTGTGAGTATTAGTTATTATATGCATATTTATATTTGTTTTAATAAAAACTAGTTTAGATTTGTCCACCTTTTGGATTGTGGAGACATATGTTATATGGGGAATAAGAATAGGACGTGTGTTTGGATATAACTCAGTTTTTTGACCACACTTCGTTATTATTATTCATTTATTTGTTTGCTGGAAATTAGAACTGAATTTAGAAATAGTTTTGAAACAAATCTTTGTGCTTAACAAATAAAATTAAATATGCAGGCTAATGGATGTCTTCAACACCGTTTCCTTATCCACAAAAGTAAAGGAGTAAAGAGTAAATATAATAAAAAGAGAAAGTAAAAAGACCAAATGGAGGAGGCTCATTCTTTATCCTTGCGCTGATTGTTTGTTTAAATGTTTTATCGCTAGTGAAGCGTTCAGTTATTCCACTTACAAAGTCTGCCATGTAAATAGCAAATGCACCTTGGCGTGATCTAACTGACTCTTAAAGAGAATGGGAGATGAGACTCTGATTGGTTTAATGCAAGTTATGCTCAAAACACACGCGTAACTCATTAAGAGAATAAGCACAAACCTGTAAGACCAGGTCCTTAAAATGCCAAAAGTGGATTCGGATACGCCCATAATGCTTTTGCGCTATGCACTTTAGACTTTGTGCCTAGATCATTAAAATAGAGCCCAATGTGTTCAAGATAATGTGAATTATAGTGAGAAAGACATCAAAATTGGACATCTTTTATTTGCCTCATAAATAAAAAAAAAAAACAAATGTAAACAATTAAAAATTATCCCATTTGTGGTTTCATACAGAGGATTGTCATTTTATTCATGTGAGCCTTCATCATCCAAGCATTCTCTCAATGGTTACACGCTCATGCAAAAATCCTCCATATAATTTAGAAATGAATCCAATCTACTTCTATAAAAATTCTAAACTGGCATGTTTGTGAAATTCAATGCCCCTATCTACCCCATCAAAGAGCACTATGGTTTCATAGCAGTGCATTTTTGCTTTGGTGATTAATTTCAGCTTTCTGTCAATGATTAACAGGCTGAGAGAGAAAGAGTTGAAGGAGCTTGATGATGAGGAAGATTTGTGTAAAGCTAAGTGAGAACAAAGAGGCTTCATCTTGAGGTCGTACCAAAGCATGAATGCCTGCTTTTTTTTGGAGAAAAAAAATAAGAGACACGTGGAACGTTTCGTAATATGCAGCCACGCTTTCTTTTCCGGACAGCTTGTCTTTTGTTTCAGATTAAATTGGGTTTAGAGGTGGACAGCAAATGTCTTATTTGGCTGTAATGGGAAACGTAAGTGTAAAATATAATATTCTGAGCTGGAGCTAAACAAAAAAACAGCATCTCAAGCTGTGATCTTTCTGCTCCTCTACCCTAAGAAGCACTCAAATATGTTTCAAATGTTCCCAGTGAAATTCCCCGAAGTGCTGGCATTTTGTTTAAAAGCAATCGCCTCTAAATGGCAATAGTAAGGCCACTTTGCCTCAATTGATCACTTACACGTTTTGTTATGAATTGCAGGAAAACACAAAACGAAGCCTAACAGCCTCAGGACTCACAGCCCTCTTGAGTAATTCAATCTAATCTCCGGCCCTCTGCTAACACTTTGCCACTGACAGGGATTGTGTGTAAGGTTCGGGCTCATCGCAATATTCAAGCCGATCCATGCTTTTCCACCGCAGGTTCCTAGTCAAAAAGATCAGTTCAGGTCTGATCCTAAAAAATTCAAGCCAGGCTCATTGGAAATATGTACTTCAGCCTACAGTTTTGCCAAACGTAAAATACATACATTGCTCTTGGTATGTTTGTTGCACGATTACAAATCCACAAATGGGTGCTGTCTGCATATTTGTGAAATTGAAACATGTTCAGGATGTCCACGAAGATTTAAAGTCTTAAAATGTCTTAAATCTGAAAAACTAAATTTAAGGCCTTAAAAAAAATCTTAAATATACTAAAATATTGTCTTGTAGGTCTTAAATCTTTTTTTTTTAGCAGGACTTAATTTTCCCTTGTTCATTTAAAGCTACTCAATCTGTCCAACACCCATACAATCACCAACAATCCATCTCAATCAAACATTCAACTTTTTTTTTTAAATTCACCATAATGTTTTACCTCTATTTACCACAACGGTTTAATTATTATCTTTACAATAACATTGTAAAATGTGCTCCATGTATTTGCTGCTAAGGATACTGACCTGCTGAGGATACTGACCTCATTATTAAATTGTAATTATTATTGTTGCATTATTAAATGTATTACATTTTTATCATTTTTTGATCAGGCAAGTAAAAATCTTTTCCAACTAGGATATTCAGAAAAAATCCTTAGTGTTCAGCCCTGTATAAGTCTAAAATTTCGTTCATAATAATGGTCTTAAAAATGTCATTAAAAGTATTAAATTAAACTTGTGTGAAACCTCCAGAAACCCTGACATTTTACCTTTTGCTTTTATGCCTTTTGTTAAGTCATCCTTCCCATTTTCACTACACTGTTTTTAGCTAAAATAGAAAACATTTAAGTTTTTTGTCTGTTTGTTTATGTTTGTGAATGGTGGAGAGGGATCTGGCTGCAGACTCTGTGCAGAAGCAATCTGAGCGGCATGCAATGCTTTTTAATGGGCTCACCTAACCTCGCCCCTAACCCTACACCTCACAGTGATGTCACTAGCTCCATTGAGTGCATTGTGTCTGACATTGCAGCTCTGAGAGATGCCATCTCAGCTTGTATCATAAAGGCTGCATCAAGATACTATTGGAATTTTGGGTGCACAAAAATGAGTTGCAAAATTAACATTTTTGAAATGTTGCTATTACTGTCTTTCATAAACTACTTTTTATTATTATTATTTTTACAAATTGACATCGCCATCCACTACCCTTTCATGCATATTACGGCTTTTTAAATTGTGAACTGATTTTTATCTGTATGCAAAACTTTTCCAAAATATTTCTGTTTTAGTACACGTTGTCATTCAAAACTAACCTTAGAGTGAGCCTTATTTAACAGAAATTACTCCCATATTTATGCAAACCATCAAAGGACACAGGGAAAAGATGGTTATAAATCAACTGTACGTGCAAGGAGATACTCTGTATTTGAGATTTCAGTTTTTAATCTGTCAATCAAAGACAGAAAAGGGTACCAACACTGTATATAAGAGCCTAGCACTCATTCCTGGTAACATTTAAAGTAAAATATAAGTGCAGGACAATTGTTTGAAACTTTTATTTTATAGTTTTGGTAAGGTAAACAACACATAACATCATCAAGTATGTTGACTAATGATAAACTGTCCAGTCTGAGAATAGTATAGACAATGCAATCTCACGGCAATTCGTATCTTTTTGATTTAGTGGCTAATTCGTATGAATTCGTATGATCTAATTCGTACAAATAGGTACGATTTGCTCATCACCCAATGACGGTTGGGGTTAGGGGTGGGGTTAGGTTAGGTGCCACGCCTCCTTTTTAAAATCGTACATTTACGTACGACTGAATTCGTAAGAATTAGCCACTAAACTGACAAAACGTAAAATACTTAAGTTTCCTCGTTAGATCAGGCTGGTATAGACCATTACAGTATAAATGAAAAAGCAAGGTATTTGTCAAACTCATCTTGCTTTTCTCAGACTCAGCCAAACATGAACCTTAGCAGAAGAAAGTGGCCCTTGAGATTTCATCCGCAGAGCCTCGTATAGTGATAAGAATTACTCAACAGGTCTCCACAGGCACCTGACCCATCTCATTCCCCTGCACTAAAATATAGCTTAGGAGCCGGGCCCCAGGGGCTTCAAAGCTCCAGTTAGCCCCAGGAGAGTGAGGGTCAGTGGTACTGAGGTGATGTCTTGGGATAGTGAGACCTCTCTTACCGAATCAGCGAAGTGAAGCGAATCAGTGCTGCTCTTTGGTGACAAAGACACAAAGTAGAGCAAAGTCATCCCAGGGGTCAACGTTTGGGTCATAGGGTGGCCTTGATGTCTGTGACCTTTAACATGAAGCGCTTAGGGTGGCCAGGGTTGTGTTTCAGCTCCCGGGTGCATATGCCCAAATTCTGACCTGAAAGAAAAGCCAGGGAATGGCAAAGAGGTTTGACTTTAAGACCTACGGTTCATGTACTGGAGTTGACTAGACACTCGAGGGCCTCGGTAGAGTCGTAACCACCTGCCCCGGATTATTGAAACCATTCAGCACTGACACAACATGCTTAATGAGTTTCTGGAAAATGTGGAGCAGATGAATAGGACCTAAAAAAAATAAAAGTGTAGGCGGTGTGTTTTGAAAAATGGAGTGTGAATATTTCCTCTTGGAGTCAATAGAAAGGCACACATCAGCGGCTCCTAGTTGTGGCCGTGAACTGAGCTTGCTTTATTTTGCTATTTCTGTGGGTTTGCTGTAAGATCTGTCAGAGTTTGTGGAGACTTGCGTTACTGAAAGCTGTGGTACCTGGCGGAGCGTAACATGTACACGAATGTATATCCCAAAGACACGCAGACCCATATGGAGAAACAATACTGAAGGAATGTCCCTGTTTTATCCATTCACATCATCACTGGTTGGTATTAAAGTCTGACGGAAACTTTTCTAACCTGTGCTGGCCTATTTCTATAGGAATTTGAGGCAGGATTCATCTTTTCATATCACATTTCCGTAATCTATTTTCTAAATGGTTGATGTTTATCCTATTGTGTTTTGTTGATACATCAATCATCAGTAAATGTTTCTCTGGTCATTTAGCATGCTTAAACTTGGCCTGTATTGTTGCTGGTGATATCAATAGGTGGGGCAATCTCATTTTAGACAACATTTTATTGGACAAAAACCTGTGTAGTACAGGATGAGTCATCAGTATTTCATTTCAGTTTTACTGATGTTTTGGATTTACAACCACAGGCCATTTTATTAGGTATACAGTGGTCCCTTGCTGTAGCGTGGTTCACCTTTCGCGGTTTTGCAGTTTCACAGATTTTTTTTTGTGCAATTTGACATGCTTTTTTTTTCCCGCTCATTGTGTTCTGCGTTCTGATTGGCTGTAGATCATTGTTAATCAATCTCCACCGTGCTGTGTCTCCTGTACAGTACAGAATGCGTTTAACTTGCCAGATTTACATAAATCTTCGATCGCTAGCAGTGTGACTCTAAAGTGCTGTGTTGTGTTTGCAAGATTTCTCCCAACAAACCCCACAATGTCGATGAAACGTTTTGCACTGTAAATGGCACCCACAGTACCAGCCAAAAGGTAGAGGAAGATGCTAACCATCACATAAAAAATTGTACTTCTGGACATGCTAAATGAAGGTAGAAGTTACGCGCATGTTTAAACAAGAGAGAAAAGTGTGAAAATGTTAATGCCTATCTAAGAAAACAGTGTAGTGCGGGGTACACAGCTTTTACAGCCTTAAAACATCTATAATAATTGTAAAAACATAAAGACTATATAAGATTTGAAAATGTTGCCTGGTCCGAGTTTTGAATAAACAACATAAAAGCATCAATCCATTCAGCCTTGAATTCAGTATGATGGTGTGCACATTGTGCCTTTGGTGCCAACTGAGCAGTGTTTAAATTACCT
>CAIGQZ010001492.1:18606193-18617373 GCA_903798205.1 Danio tinwini | reverse complement strand
ATATATATATATATATATATAAAGACTTTACATTGCCCTTACATTGCTCCTTACATTGACATTTAGTGATTTATCAGACATTTTTGTCCAAAACGACTTAAAATTGAGGAGGCATTCAGCAATTCAACAAGAAGTAATACACACAAGAAGTGCTACGCTGTAAAAAAAAAAAAATAATTATTAAATAGTCATGACAGGATATGGTGTTCAGATCCAAAGCCGCTAAACGCCACTTCCGCCAAAATGAGCTAATGACATTGAGCGAATGCTTTAGGCACGTAGTACACCATCAACAAATAGATTTGCTTCAAATCATCTAAATCGCAGCTCAGCCCATTCAGAAATAACAGTTTGTTGGCAAAAGCTATATCCCGAGAACCAATCAGAAATTGTGAATCGAATCATATGTTTTCAATGTAGCAGCGGGTTAATAAGCCAGCTTTTATGACGAGACTTTAAAAAAAAAAAACTATTTTAAAAGACGAAGTTTGATGAACTGCATGAGCATGTCAGACTGTCAGTGAATTGCAAATAAAACGTCCCACGAAAGACAGGGTTAAGATGCCGTTCTTTTATCCCACATGGATGCTATGAGGATAAACAAGAGACAAAAAAAAGAGACCAAGACCTTGAGTATGGTGAGAATGAATGAATAACAGCTTTAAAATTGTCTGAGGGTCATCCCCTTTTTGCCCAGTAGGCCTTCATTTGCTGATGTAAGGTATTTCTTAAAAGATAAATATAATGTATACAACTATAAATCATTTATATTATTTCATACGATACGTCTGATAAGCTTTTTATTTTAATGGACAATACACAAATATATACAAATAAAGATGAATTGAATTGAATACACAGATATTGATGTTTCACAATGTTTTTACACTACATTATTTTAATCTAACAAGCTTAGTTTAAAATGTTTGCAATGTTTACAATGTTCTACTTACATTAAATCTAAATCCCAAATATCAGAAATGACAACTGCTTGTTTAGATTTGATTAATGTCAGTTTTAATGTTATTGATTAATGCACTTACTTGACAGATCTCATTCATTCATTTTCCTTCTGGTTTTTCCCTGGTTTATCACAGCGGAATGAACTGCCACTTACTTGACAGATTTATGTATTTTTAATTTGAGATGGTTTGTGCAATGTGTTTTACGTTTGGTAAAATAATTTCTAAAAGCATCTTTAGTGATTTTTAAACTAATTACACTGTCTTGTCCCAATAGGTGGATTTAGAGGTTTTTGCAAACACAGCATAAGTGGATTTAGCTGGTTTTGACACAAAAGAAAATCTACCTTGTCAAAAATCAAAGAATTGTCTACAGTGACATTTATGAAAAAATATATATTTTATTTACTAGCTAATAACCTTTTCATTATCTATAAAATGAAACTTCTGAACCTAATTATAGGAGCCTGATAGAAAATGCTCATTTACAAGAAAAGAGGTCTGACGGAATTAGAGGGTTTTGCATCTGAACTCTTCATATGTATTTAGTTCACTGTAACTTATTAAACTAAGTTAATCATGTTCTAATGTGATGTTATAAGTCAGTTTAACATAATATAAGTTCAATGGACTCACAAGGTTCATTCGATTCAGCTTAAAAATGTAAGGCAACTATGGATTTATTTACAGTATAGTTATACAAAGGAACTTATTTGTGCTCTGAGAAGTTTGGTGCTAGAGTAATGAAGAAGGATTTTTGATTTTTTTTGAGAATGGTTTGTCAAGCCCACTCACCTGTGTGAAGCACATTCAGAATTTATAATATTTTGGGGTTGTTGTCTGGTGAGGTGGCGGAGAGAAGAGGGGTCATGGTTTTATCCACAAGTGCTCTAGAAAAAGATAGGTTTTGAGTTGTCTGAAGGATATCAGTGAATCCTCAGACTGTGTGGGAATGGGAAGACCAGCTTGGAACATTGGATAATAATGTTTTATGTATACTTGTATACATAAATATATACATTTTATAAGCTTTAAATAAATATTTATGCTTTATTTATACCTTATTTATAATGTCACTGTGTGTTTTGATGCTACCGAGAGCATAATTGCCTAATTCCCTTCATATCATGGCAAAGAAAGCCGGCTCAGGATGAGGAAATGAGGATGCGCTGCTGTCCACGGACATAAGCCGCTGCCATCCTTGACAGGAGCAAAGTATGCCTGATGTGGGCCGTGATAGCTCCCACATGGCCTTATCTCCTGCTGCAGGAATGCTCTTTCTGAAGTCCTGTCTGTGTTTATATTTTGATAACACGTGTTTGTTTGCACATTTTTGTTTATTTTTATGCTGATTTTGATAGCTCTGTTTGCTTTCCCGTTCACTTCACTCTGATACGCATTAGGATGTTTTGCGAAGCGGATTGGCGAGGACATTTATTTAAACGCTTTTTTTTTGCCGAGGAAAACAGCATTGATTTCCACGTAAACAACGTGAGAGGCAATCAACAGTCATAATTATCTTGCGTTGTGGTATGATAACAAACACTTCGCACTTTAAAAGAAATTATAATCAGACTTTGATCAGAATCAAAGGAATATTTCTTTGTAGACATTATTACAAATAACGTGCGAGTTCTTTCCAACTGCAAGACATATAGGGAATGATGTAGATAAATAAATGTCCAAACGCAGAAATAAATACTTTTAAAGTGACGCGCGAGAGTAAATCGGTGTTTAGCGATGTGGTCGCAAATGTAAGCAAGTCGTGAGAGATTTTTCTTTCACATCTAAACTTAAACAACCAAACAATTGAGGCTGAACACCATTAGCGGCTGATTAATGCTAATGCTCGGACAGATGCTGAGCTAGTGGCTTTTCTTAATATCAATCTGGAGGGTCAAAATTGTAAAATACAGCAAAAAAAAAAGAAGAAAGAAGGATGCAATCAATTACTCTTATTGTTTTTCCACTGTCTGCCATGTTTTTACAAACACACAAGCTTCACACAGGTTGGCTTTGTGTCTAAAGAATAAGATAATATTTATGAATCTTTGAGGAATAAGTCTAACATTTTAAATTGTGACATAAAATGTCTTTATTATGTTATAAAATGCCAAATGCACAACATAATAAATCATAAATATGACTGTTTTGAAGTGACATTAGAGGTGGCACAGTGGCGCAGTAGGTAGTGCTGTCGCCTTATAGCAAGAAGGTCGCTGGTTTGAGCCTCAGCTGGGTCAGTTGGCATTTCTGTTTGAAGTTTGCATGTTCTCCCTGCATTCGCGTGGGTTTCCTGCAGGTGCTCCGGTTTCTGTAGTGTATGAGTGTGTGTGGATGTTTCCCAGAGATGGGTTGCGGCTGGAAAGGCATCCGCTGTGTAAAAACGTGCTGGATAAGTTGGCAGCTCATTCCGCTGTGGCGACCCCGGATTAGTAAAGGGACTAAGCCGAAAAGAAAATGAATGAATGAAGTGGCATTAGCTAGTTTTATTGTATAATAATGACATAAAATGTTACTATAAGACAAAATGCCAAAATGGTGACATACTAAATCATAAAAATTTTATCAAATTTTAAACGGTGACATAAAATATTAAAATAAAATGGTAACACTTTAGTTTAATGACCCGTTTCTACTGAGTGGTATGGTGCTGTTCGGTTCGGTAGGCTTCTCTGGCTGTTTCTATTGTCAAAGGGTACCTAAAAGCGAACCGAACCATACCAATTTTTGGGTACCCTTTGCAAAGTGTACCTAGCACGACAAAAGGGTACCAAAAGGTGGAGCTAGACGCAGAGCTGAATGCTATTGGTTTACAGAGATACATCACTTACAAGCAGGAGAATCAAAACAAAGGAACCGCCATTTTTTAAATACACAGCCGAGGCATTACATCGTAATACTACAGTATATACATAAAATAAAGAACCATGGTCAACCTGAGCTCAAACAAACCTTGTCGTTGTCTTGATGAACAGCCACAAAGCCAAGAAGAACAAAATCGCATTACAATGCTGTCTAAAAGTGTGAGTGATTTCACTTTCTCCAGAGAGCTTGTGTGCGAGTCTCTATTTGAAATAACAAACTTTTTGAGCTCATGATAAAAACGTGCAGATGATTATTAAAATGCTTCTGACATCCGATTCTTTCAGAAACAGACAAACGTGAAAAGCGTGAAAAAACAAAGGAGAAGCGGGGAAAAACAGAGCATGATTCTTTCAGCAACCTAAAACATGAAGAAACTGCCATGTTGAACTATTATCATCACCTTTTCAACTATTATGAACTCAGAATGACTTTTTTCCAACAGGACGTTACATGTGCTGGTGAAGATTAAAGATACAAATGAGAGGTTTGCACTGACTGTGGGCTATGCTGCATATTGTTTTCGAGCCCAAATAAGGTCTAAATGTATGCTGTGTGTAGTTTTTCTGTAATTGGTAACATATCGGAGACTGTAAGGGTCTGTATGTGTTCATATACAGTATGTTGCATTTATTTATGTTATATAATCACAGACGTTACTGTAGGCTATTTCGCTCTGTCATTTTTCTGTAGTTATAATCAAATTATGTTCATAGAGAAGTTAGTAATGAACATTTATACACAAGTATTTATGTGTATAATGCATCTGTTTTGTGACAAGTTCTTCTCATATGATATGTGAACGACCCGCACAGCTTTACTTTGAGCGAGATTTCCTCGAGCGAGAATGACGTTGACTGATACTTTGTCATACACCACACCCACCAGGGTACCATTTGTACAGTAGGGTTGTCTTGCGTTTTCTCATTACCACTCCATAACCGGAAGTTTCAGACAGCATATGTTTTTAGTTCATTGTAACTTATTAAACTAAATTAATCATGTTTTACTTTAATTTTATAAGCTACTCAAGCTGTTTTAAGTCAGTTGAACAAAATATAAGTTTAATGCACTCATAAGGTTGATTTGATTCAGCTTAAAAATGTAAGACAACCATGGATTTTTACAGTGTATGGCGACCCCTGATAAATCAAGAAATAAGCCGAAAGAAAATTTAATTTAATTTAATTTAATTTAATTTAATTTAATTTAATTTAATTTAATTTAATTTAATTTAATTTAATTTTAATTTAATTAAATTAAATTTTATTTAAAAATAAGATAACATTAAATTTAAAATTAAAAATTAAAAAAAAAATGAAATACATGATAAAACAATCACTGTGATAAAATGCTTAAGTTACTAAATAATTTGAGAGTATTTATAAAAAGAACAAAGATGGATGTGAAGCAACACTCCAAGCTCTTTTATGTTAAAAAGCTCAATTGTGTATTTGTACTTCAACCTCAACAGTCTCAGTATTCAGAAGATACATTAAAAAAGGGATGCGATCAATTACTTTTATTGTTTTTCCACTGTTTCTGTTTGTTTGGGTTAGATCTGCCATGTTTTCACGAGCATGCAGGCCTCCTCTGTTTGGCCTTGTGTCAATGTTCAGTCATTTTCCAGTGCAGTGGTTGGCTGGGTTGGTTTAACAGCTGTGCGGGTGAAATGTGGGCTGTAGGATTGTTTCCGGTGAGCCTCTCTAACCTTTTCTCTGCCTCTAATCCACAGAATGCAGAACAATGCAGGACAGACACTGCAGGCGGTCCACAAAGAGAGATTCGTTTAGCTCTCGCACTCTCTACTTTTGAATTTAGTTACCTTTTTGGTAATTTGTTTGGAAACCAATTATTGACAGTCAAAGTAATGCCATTCAAAATCTTAAAAATAGGAAATAAACTTGGGATTTTGACATGGAAAGTCAAGCCTATGAACTTTTGAGATAAAAGGCATCGATTGAGATTATCCTGGTGCAAGTCAAAATTACGACAAAAAAGCCTGTTAATATCATTACCCACATAGCAAAATATCTCTAGACCAGCTCTAGCCCACACAAACAGCTTTTTCTTGGCCCACATGCCGCAGTGAATTACGGTACAGAGTACAGAGAAGGGCCAAACATGGGCTAAGTCTCAACCAAATTCATAACCCATGATTGAGCCTGAAATGGGCCAGATATGTTGGTGTGTCATGACTGCGGTGAAATTGATAAACCCATGAAGCATTGCACTTTAGGCGTGCTACGGGTTTGCTTTTTCTCAAATCGACCTGATTGGTAGAATTTTTTTACTTTATTTGACATTAATAAAAATTTATTTTAATGTGGGTCAAGATAGGTTAAACTTACATGGCCCACATATCAATTATTAACATCTAGACCAAATACTACATTTTACATCTGGCCTAAGTATTGTGTGCCAGCTTAAAGACGGTGTCACCTCTGCCAAATCCCTGGCCATGTTTGGCCCACATGCTGTATGCCAGAGCTGGATGAATGCCTGCTGTGCCAGATTTATGCCAAATCTGGGTCAGAATTCTTTGCTACCTGGGTATGAGAAGTCAAAAGTATGATCTTCTAAATCGTTCATTCATTCATTTTCTTTTCGACTTAGTCCCTTTATTAATTTGGGGTGCCACAGCGGAATGAAACGCCAACTTATCCATCATATGTTTTACACAACCGATGGCCTTCCAGCTGCAATCCATCACTGGGAAACATCCATACACACAGTTATTCACATACACTATGGCTAATTTAGCTTACCCAATTCACCTGTATAGCGCATGTCTTTGAAATTGTGGGGAAAAGCAGAGCACCCGGAGGAAACCCACAAGAACATGGGGAGAGCATGCAAACTCCACACAGAAATCCCAATTGACCCGGCCGAGGCTCGAACCAGCGACCTTCTTGCTGTGAGATGATCGTGCTACTCACTTTGCCACCGTGATGCCCCTTCTAGATAAATCTTGCTGCCTTAAAGTTTTTAGTTAACCAAATTACATTTTTCAGTTATCTCAACTTAAATTAATCAAACTGACTAAAATTATTACGGTAATCTTTGTGTAAATAAAAAAATGTAAAACTTGATTAACTTATTAAAATAAGTTAAAGCAACATAAAAAGATGTCACATTTCGGATGTAAAAATTCCAATATTGTAATAAAAATAAATAATAAATGTGCACGAAAAATTGTTTTATAATGACATAAGTCAAAATTATAAAAATGTCATGGTCAAAATCCATAATTTACGATGACATAAAAAGAGTAAATTAAGACAATTGGCTATGTTTCACTGGACTATCTGTGCATGACAAGTTTTGGTAATAAAAAGTAACATTATTCAAAACAAACATTCATATTATGAGTAATATTTAAAATAATAGATCACCCAAAAGTGAAAATCACCTCATCATTTATTCTCCCTCATGTGATTTTAAACCTTTATTAGTTTCTTTATTCTATAGAACACAAAGTTCCATAGTAGAAAAAGAATGCTACAGTATAGTCAATGGGTGCCAGCTATCAGAACCAAAATATCTCTTTGTGTGTATGTGTGTGTGTGTGTGTGTGTGTGTGCGTGCGTGCGTGCGTGCGTGCGTGCGTGCATGCGTGCGTGCGAAGAACGATTCTTCGAACAAGACAAGGGTGGGTAAATTATGGCAGAAATTTCATTTTTGGGTGAACTATTCCTTTAACCCTTATGTACTGTCAGGCCAGAACTTTTTCTGTTTTATCTAGCAGAATGATTTTTGGTGACAAATCGTATTTCAATATATTTTAAGAACGTTCTTGGAATAAAAAAAAACTCAACGATACACTCTGGGAAAATTTACTTTTGTTATGTTAGAGATAAAAACATCCACTAAATTAAACTGATTTAAAAATGCATCAGATTAATATTTTTTTTCTCATTTTTTTCTATAAATCTGTTGATCAACTGATCAAAACTACTCAATTGCTTGGAAATTTACAGGATTTTATCTCTTTAATTGCCAATGTCACTGATTTGGTGAAAAAAAACACACACAAAATGAGGTATTTTCAATATAAGAAGTAATTGTGGACTGGATTTCTTTTTTCTTTAATCAAAGCCTTGGACATGTGAAACAACATTGCCTTTAATGCATTGTTTTTGATTGATGTTAATTCCCCCCCCTCCTAATTTACTGTTGGTGGCTGTTTTTGCTCCATTGACTTCCATTATAACCACATTTTTTGATTACAGAACAATGACAGCATTTAATCATGCATTTTCGATTGTTGGTGGTTCTCCCTGTTAGGAAGAGGTAAAACATTTTAATTTTTACTGTTTACTTTTCACCATTAAGCCTTTAGATAGGCCTGTGCAAAAAAAAGAAAAGTTTAGTTTCTCATTTTATATGGAGTATAACAGCAAATTAAATTATTGTATATGTGTGTCTGTGAGTGTGTGAAAGTGACCTTTGCACACTTACCTTGATGTATCTGAAAAAATCTAAATATGCATCTCAGCTCTCAGAACTACAAGGAGTATGTCCATCAAATGAGGTTATAATGGAGGTCAATGGGGCAAAAACTGCCACCAACAGTAAACTAGGAGGAAAAAAATGAAAATCTAACAATGCATCAAAGCCAACGCTGTTATAATCGTTCACATGTCAAAGACTATGATAAAATACAAAAAAAAATCCAGTCTACAAATACTTTTTATATTGAAAATTTGTCATTTTGTGTGTTTGGTTTTTTTTTTACCAAAAACTTGCCAATTAAAGAGTAAAATCCTGTAATTTTCTAAACATTTTTGTAGTTTTGATCAGGACGAAGGTTAATTAACAGATTTATGCCATAAAAATGTAAAAATATATATTTATCTGATGCATTTTTACAGCGGTTTAATTCAGTGGACGTTTTCATCCCAAACATAACAAAAGGTAGTAAATATGAACAGTCCACAAGGGTTAAGTACATTAAAAACAAATATTTTGTGTTGTAAACTGAAAAGCAGGACTTTGTACTATTACTGGAGTAACATTAATTAGCTTATACAAGCATTTTTGGCTGTCATAAAGCATATCCAAGTGCATGGTATTAGCATGGTGTATAAAAACACATCAACAGTAGCTAAACATAATAATTGTAGTAAATAATCAAATCCATTCAGACTGTGGTTCTAGAATTCCCAGAATTTATCAAGCGGCTAATAACTCACATGCTCTGCTTGCACTGGCTTGGAATTCCTAGAATTATCCTCCGCATGGAACTTATTCTACACAGGATTCTGATTTCCTTGGAGAAATCTGAATGGAATTTGTGTTTCAATTTCATGTCAGGTCTATCTTTCAACCCTATGTTTAAGTTGTTCAAATGTCTCGCTAACAGTGTTTGCTTATCATGCTCAGCCACAGGACAAAGCATATTTTATAATCACTCTATTTCATGTTCATTCCAGCACATTAGAGCCAAAGCAAAGTGATTAATGTAAATTTTCCTCCTGATATTTTAATAAATGGGTCTTTCAGCTTTGCCAGGACTTCTCTGGTCTTGTTAGCGTGGATGGAGAAGAAACAGCTGTTACGGTGCACCGATCATTACTCAATCTTACCGTGAGAGGTATAATTGGTTCTGACTTCATGCCAAGGTAAAGCTGGACAAGCTCCACTGACTTATTGTCCAGGTTGACTCTGTTGATATAGACTTCTCCAAACACGCTCACATTTCCTTGTTGTAAGGCCTCGGTGCGGTCAGTTCTCAGCTATGCTTAAGTCCATTAAATATCACCTAATGTCTGCAGCTGAACCTTGTGCTGTGAACACGCTGCTCTTAATCTCTGCTAAATAATATCACTCTTTGTTTTCGACATTAGCGTATGTTTTAAAGCCTTTGCCAAAGGTTTACGTAATGTCTTTGCAGTAATATAAATCCAATGGGTCTTTCTGTCTCACTTGCTTTCAGATAGGTATATATATACCCTCTTTTGAAGTTTTTTTCTCAAGTATTTATTGTCATGCTTAAGCGAACAAGGACATTTCCACATAATATATCAACGCAATCTCACGGCAGTTCGTAACTTTTTGATTTAGTGGCTAATTCGTTTGAATTCGTACTATCTAATTTGTAAAAATTAGTATGATTTGCTCATCACCCAATGACGGGTGGGGTTAGGTGCCACGCCTCCTTTTTAAAAAATAGTACATTTTCGTACGACTGAACTCGTACGAATTCGTATGAATTAGCCACTAAACGGACCAAACGTAAAATACTTATGTTTCCTCGTGAGATCAGGCTGAATACATATGTACACTACCTGACAAAAGTCTTGTCATTGATCCCAGTTGTAGGAGCAACAAATAATAACTTGACTTCTGCTGTAGTTGATCATTTGGAAAATTGGCAGAAGGTAGATTTTTTTCCGATGAATCATCTGTTGAACTGCATCCCAATCATCACAAATACTTAGTCAAGTTTGGTGAAGACAAAAATCATGGTTTGGGGTTACATTCAGTATAGGGCAGTGAGTGAGATCTACAGAATGGATGGCAACATCACCAACCAAAGGTTTCAAGACGTTTGTGCTGCCCATTACATTTCAAACCACAGGAAAGGGCAAATTCTTCAGCAGGATAGTGCTCCTTCTCATACTTCAGCCTCCATATCAAAGTTCCTGAAAGCAAAGAAGGTCAAGTTGCTGCAGGATTGGCCAGCCCATTCACCAGACATGAACATTAATGAGCATGTAAGGGGTAAGATGGAGGAGGAGGCATTGAAGATGAATCCAAAGAATCTTGATGAACTCTGGGAGTCCTGCAAAAACGCTTTCTTTGCCATTCCAGATGACTTTATTATTAAGTGATTTGAGTCATTGCAGAGATGTCTTGATGCAGTCATCCAAGCTCATGGGAGTCATACACAATATTAACTCTTTTTCCACTGCACCATGACTTTATATTCTATACTGTACATTTTTTCTGTTAAGACCTTACTGTCCTAATTAAATAATTAAAAATCAAGGCATGATCATATTTTATTTTGGTAAAATAAGCGTAATTTAGAGACCTTTGCCTTTTATATAAACCACTTCTGATACTAAATAATCAACTACAAGTCAAGTTATCTGTTGTTCCTAAAACTTGGATAGGTGACAAGACAGGTAGTGTATACAGTTAGCCCGAAATTATTCATATCCTAAGGTTATATATATCCTTAAAAAACACACATATGGACCTGTTGTTCACCATTGTTGTTTGGGTTGTCAAGCACTCACTCACATACAAACAACAACATTGTCAAAACCAAATCTTCACAGACACAGATCCACAATTTCACACACACACACACACACACACACACACACACACACACACACACAC
>CAIGQZ010001492.1:18582322-18602658 GCA_903798205.1 Danio tinwini | reverse complement strand
ATAGATTTTAAAGTATTATTACTTGTCTATAAATCACTAAATGGCCTAGGACCTCAATAGTTTACAGATATGCTCACTGACTACAAACCTAACAGATCACTCAGATCTCTAGGATCAAGTAAATTAAAAATTTCAAGAGTTCAGTCAAAGCAGGGTGAATCTGCCTTCAGTTCCCCTACTGCTGGAATCAGCTTTCAGAAATGATCAGATGTGCTCCAACATTAGACACATTCAAATCAAGACTGAAAACACATCTGTTTAGCTGTGCCTTTACTGAATGAGCACTGTGCTACATCCCACAGATCACACTATTATGTCTTTCATTTCTTTTTCATTCTTTTATAACCTGTTTTAACACATTTTAATGTCTGTATCTGTTTTAATCATTGTTAATTCCTTTGATCATTTTTATTTTCTTGTTTCTTTTATTCTTGTTTAAGTAAAGCACTTTGAATTACCATTGTGTATGAAATGTGCTATATACAGTAAATAAACGTGCCTTGCCTTGCCTAAAACAAATACTACATTAAACTATTTTGCTTATAAACATAATAATTTTTTGTTTTTTAAATATGCAATTTCTAAAAACAATTAGTGTATAATAAATATATTTTAATTTGAGGTCAAGAAGTAGAAATGTTGAAAAATCTGTTTTTATGGCCATACTTATATACAAATATATATTTAAATGTGTTATGTATTAATTGTTAATTAGCTAATTTGATTTTCTTTAAATTAATTTCCTGTTTTAATTTACTTTTGGGTGGCATGGTGGCTCAGTAGTTCGCACTGTCGCCAGTTGGCATTTCTGTGTAGAGTTCTGTGCATGTTCTCCCCATGTTGGCGTGGGTTTTCTTGGGGTGCTCCAGTTTCCCCCACAGTCCAAAGATGTGCTATACATGCCCTAATCGAACTAAATTGGCAGTAGTTTACGAATGCATGTGAGAGTGTATGGGTGTTTCCCAGTACTGGGTTGCAGCTGGAAGGGCATCCGCTGTGTAAAGCATATGTTGGAATAGTTGGCGGTTTATTTCACTGGTGACCTCTGATAAATAAGGAAAGGAAAATGAATCAAAGAATGTTTACTTTCAAAGCTTATTAGTTTTGTCAAAATTTGGGGATCATTAAGTTAGTAAGTGAATCATGAATATACTAGTTCAATGCTGTGCTTTCTTCATTTACAAAGCAAATGTTAATGCAACAAAAGTTGACCACAGTACAGAAACAATACAAAAAACAAGTAAAATCATTGCCAGTCTTTCTGCAATATCAGGAGATTCAGTTGGATGTCATCTGCATAACAGTGAAATGGCACACCATTGTTACCCGAGACCCAAAAGCACCATCAACAAAACAAAAGTCTGGTGCTAAAACAGATCCTTGAGCGATACTATAAGATGCTGACATTAACATACTTATTAACATCTTCCATCTAAACAGAAAAACGACTGTCTTGTAGATAAGACTTAATCCAATTCAAGGCATTGCCATGAATACCAACATGTTTCAAGAGGAACAATAAAAATGTGATGGTCGATTGTGTTAAATACTGCGGTAAGATGTAAAAGTAGAAGTATATGATACATGTACAGTAAACAATTCATAACAAGTTACAAGTAAACAAAAAACAACAACATATTAAACTGGAAAAGGCCCTGTTTTATAAAATGACCAGGTTGTTCTAATGAAAGTTAGTCCTGAATGGCTTCCATGAGATTAAGCATAAACAACGATCTTCTGTCTGGCTACAATTGTGCTTTTAAAACGGCAGACATGATGCTCTCAACAAACCTGCAGCACCAAACATCTGATTCCTCTCTTTCTGTGTCTTCAGAGCAGCTGCTGTGTTTCTCCGTCATTCTTTCATCTGTCCGCTCGGCCCGAGCTGGAGTAAGATGGATCCTCTCTGCCACACAGTCCCCGGTCAAATTAAGATGGATCACCATATTTGTCATCAGTTACAGCTGTGTTATGCTGGCCAAAATTAAGATGAATAATGCAATATCACACATCATGTTGGGTTCCTCAAATGCTCAACCGATTTTCATTTATCTTCTGCCACGGCTTGAGATGTTGTCATTCTTCTGAAAGCACAACTGCTTACATCTTTATTCATATCACACCCGGCTGAATGAAGATGTTCTCTTGCTTCTTTTATTCTCATATGCAGTGTTTCCTATTTTTGGGCAAGACTAGTGGCCTGCCGCAGATTCATAACAAACCGTAAATATATTCAAACATCTCGTTTTATCATAAAAGGCCATTAATGTGGAGTTTTGGACCATTGCTTTGTACAGATGCAGATGATTATAGCTTTTCGCTATAGATTTGTAGTGAGATAAACTTGTTTTCACAGAAACAACTATTTTCTGCTGTAATCAAAGCCCACCTGCATTTTTCAATCAAAGTATAAGCTCAAGAGTTTAACTTCTGCGATTAGAAAAAGGCAAATCAAGGTTATTTATATAGCACATTTTATACACAATGGTAATTCAAAGCGCTTTACATAAACAAGATTAACAGAAACAAGAAAATAAATATGATTAAGATAATTGAAAATGATTAAAAACAGACCAAAAAAACTAAATGGGTCATAAAAATGCATTAAAATAGGTTTTAAAGAAATGAAAACGAAAAGAAGGACATAATAAACAGATGTGTATTAAGTCTTGATTTGAATGTGTCTAATGTTGGAGCACATCTGATCATTTCTGGAAGCTGATTCCAGCAGTGAGGGGCGTAGTAACTGAAAGCTGATTCACCCTGCTTTGAGTGAACTCTTGGAATTTCTAATTTACTTGATCCTAATGATCTAAGTGATCTGTTGGGTTTGTATTCAGTGAGCATATCTGTAATTTATTGAGGTCCTAGGTCATGTAGTGATTTATAGACAAGTAATAATACTTTAAAATGTATTCTGAATGTAACTGGGAGCCAGTGTAAAGACCTAAGGACAGCTGTAATGTGCTCGGATTTTCTGATTCTGGTCAGAATCCTGGCTGCAGAGTTCTGGATGAGCTGCAACTGTCTGACTGTCTTTTTAGGAAGGCCAGTGAGGAGTTCATTACAGTAATCCACTCTGCTGGTGATAAATCCATGAACAAGTTCCTTACTGGGAGTGAAGCATCTAATTCTTGCAATGTTTTTGAGTAGGAAGAAAGTATGTATGCTTGTTTCTGGCAATGATTTAAATTATTTTAAAATGTACTTTTCTAAAAGTCTCAGTTTAGATCTCACAATTCAGATTTTTTGGTTTAAAATATAAACTTTAATCCAGTTTTTTTTTCAGGTATATTTTGAGTAGTGTGAGTTATAATTTCAGAAAGTGAAATTTAAACAGGCAATTGGGACAAAAATTTGTTGTTGTTTTCACTTTAAAATTGCAAACAAAGTCCAATTCTGAGTGAATTGAGAAGTCAGGAATTGAAATTAGTTAGACTTGTGAGACGACAAAAATAAAATTGTAGCTTTTTATATGTCAATTTGGACATTTTTTTATTGTAATTTTGTCTTTTTTCAGTTCAAAGTATATACCTTGCAATGCTGTCAATATATAAAAAAGTTTATCAGCCATATTTAGAACACAAAATCCATATTAAAGTGGTCAAAATACTAAATTGACTGTCTTTTAAACCACCAAAATTTACGTATTTCTCAGCATATGATTTTATTATTTTAAATTATTATAAAATCATCCCATAACATCATGTGGTGAGTTAATATTTTATAGGTCAGAATAAGTATTTTGCTTCGTTTTTACCTGAACAATGTTGTAAAGTCACTGAATAAAGATATAATTTCTTTCAGCCATTATTTTACCTTTTATTTTTTGTCACAAACATTGTCAAATATTAAAGTGCACACATATACATTTAACATGCTTTCTATGTATATAAAATCTCTTTTTGTTGATGCAGACACTAGTTACATCTTATAATTCCCAAATGTCTGTGTTATCACTGTGTTATTCTTTACTTAATAATTCACTGTAAAAAAAAAAAAAAACTATTATAAAACGAAAAGTCATGGCATCAAATGT
This sequence comes from Danio tinwini, assembly GCA_903798205.1. Classification (NCBI taxonomy): domain Eukaryota; kingdom Metazoa; phylum Chordata; class Actinopteri; order Cypriniformes; family Danionidae; genus Danio; species Danio tinwini. The sequence continues at coordinate 18,598,619 of CAIGQZ010001492.1, read as the reverse complement.
TTTTATGTTTACCTATTTTTAATCATTCAAACAAGTTTTAACAAAACATTTAAATTGTACAACTTAAAACCTAATATTTTAGCCAGTTTGATTGATGTAAGTTGATATTGAAGTCTGTGTGAACCGGAAGTTTTATTTCATTATGTTGATGTACTTTCAACTGAAACAGAATATTGAGTAGGGGGCGGGGCTTTATATTATCACATCATTCTCTCATAGCAAATTAACGGTAAGAGGGGCGTGGCTAAGAATATTGTGAAAGAAGCCATCAAATTTACATTATCAGAGATGTATCGCCACTCAAACAAATGATCAGACTTTGATTGAAGATTACCAAAATTTTTTTTTTTCATTGAGTTAACTTGCACGGATTAATTGTTCACTTAAAGAATAACAATGTGCACTAGCAAAGTAAACATGGTGGCTTTTCTAATAGAAGAAAAAAAAACTTTTTAAAAACTTGAGTGTGAGCTCTGCATTTATAAGAAGCTGAAGTACAGTAAGTGTTGGCTTTCATGATGAACACTGTGTTTGGTTCTGGTTTCCAAACACTCAGCTGAGTCCTTACAGAAAAGGCTTTACCATCCGCCTCTTATAGTGCCGCCAAATATAGACAGAATCTGAAGCGGAATGCAAATAATGATTATTACAGTCCAAGCCGAAGACAGGAATGTTCGGGTGAAATCGAGGTGAAGTCAACGGATTTTGAGGCTTTTCGCAGAACATTAGCCGGGCTTCCTGCTCATATACGCAGCTGATACATTTCAAGAGTTTACTGGGCTAAAAGTGAGTGCCAGTTCACAGCTCGGAGAGTTAGTTCTCCCTCCAGATTTACCCACAGAGTTGTTTTAGCAGCCCAGGTGGAGGTTTAACACATTACTGTGCTATAATAAAAGTCCATAAATCAGGGTTTTGTCATGATATATGTGGCCTATGAATGGGGTCAGCTGCCCGAGATGTGATAGACTGCTGTTGCTGTCAAAACCCGGCTCTGCTCAAATGAACAGTAGAGCGATGGATACGCTAATGTATAAATCAAAGCACGCACGGGGAACCTTCACCTACTATAATAATTTACCCTGATAGATGAGTAGGGGGATGGCCAGTGCCTTCATTATTATATGAAATGTTGAGAATATGGTTGTTTAATGGAGTGACTAGAACATAAAACATTGTTTTGCCCGGCATTTTACTTTTCCTAAAAAAAAAAAAAACTTCATTGTTGAGCAAGCACTTTTTGTAACATGAAAATGACCTAAGCAGTGGTAGCCAATCATTTTATGGTATGTTTTGAAGACAAAATTTCACATTGTTCACATTCAAATTAGTCAATGAAGGCGAGACTAAAATGTTTTGAAACATTTTAGTCCTTAAATTTTTTCATATGTAAAGATATTTGTGTATTGCTGTACATCCTGTGTGTATTAAGCAATGTGTAAGCGTTTGGACCCATATAACTAACGTGCTCGGCACTGGACTTTAGACCTGCTTTCAGTTGGTCAATGGCATGGTCTACAGTATTTCAGTTTCTCAAAATAACTCGCCAACAATGCACCTTAACACACCTCCTTTATAGACAGCACACCCATGAGTCCACAACTTGGCGCAAATGGATTTGCTATTTAAACAACGTGGTGCAAAATGTGAAAATTACTGTTGTGCTGACCTGAAAAAAGCAACAAATTGCAACATACAATACACGTCTTGCGCCTTATCGCGCCGGGTGTATAATAGGGCTCGAGCCTCGAAGTCAGATACAAAAAGTTTTCACTTAATTATAGCAAGAAAACAAATGAATGAATATTAGAGAACGTTTAAAGAAGCAGTTCAACTTCTTGAAATCTATAGCATCTTAAATAATCATCCAATCAGTGTTTCAATTGTGGAATGACGTTTGTAAAACAGCTTTTAAACTGTGAGCTCAGGAAAGCTCGTCAGTATCCAGAACTCATTAGTTAGCCTAGTAAAAATATTTTTAGGCTGCAATGATAATGTTTGTTTATATACACTCATCCTCCACTTTATTATACCTTACTAGTACCTTACTTATGACATGGTGTGTTATCCTACTGGAAGTAGCCATCACAAGATGGATACACTGTAGTCATAAAGGGATGGACATGGTCAGCAACAATACTCAGGTAGGCTGTGGCATTGACACAGTGCTCAATTGGTAGTAATGGGCCCAAAGTGTGCCAAGAAAATAAGCCCCACACCATTACACCACCACCACCAGCATGTACCGTTGATACAAAGCAGGATGGATCCATGCTTTGATGTTGTTGACGCCAAATTCTGACTTTACCACCCAAATGTCGCAGCAGAAATTAGGACTCATCAGACCAGGCAATGTTTTTCCAATCTTTCTGTGTGAATTGTAGCCTCAGTTTCATGTTCTTAGCTGACAGGAGTGGCACCCGGTGTGGTCTTCTGCTGCTGTAGCCCATCCACCTCAAGGTTAATTGTGTTGTGCGTTCAGAGATGCTCTTCTACATACCTCATAAGAAATTTGTGTTAACAAGCAGTTGGAGAGGTGTACCTAATAAAGTGGCCACTGAGTGCATATTTTAGTCTGTAAGTTTAGGCTATTAGTTTTTGTGTGTTAGACAACACAATTTGTTAATCAATTGACCTTTATTTTTTTGCAAATGGAAAAGCTTTAATAATAATAATAATAATAATAATAATAATAATAATAAAATAATAATAATAATTTTTTTTAAAGGCACCTTTCTGGCAACTCAAGGACACCGCACAATAAAACAAGAACAATAAAACAAAAAAAAAAAATAGTATATGAATATATACACAACAATAGTGCAGATTTAGTATTACAAATTAAATATTAAAAGCCATCTTAAATGAGTGGGTTTTTAGTCTTGATTTGAATAATGTGAGTCAATGTTTCTGATGGCGGGTGGTAGTGAGTTCTAAAGCCGGGGAAAAGAGCGGCTGAAGGCTCTATTGCCCATGGATGATAGATGAGCAGAGGGAACAGACAAGTGGAGGGAGGAAGAAGATTGCAGGGTGCAAGAGGAAACAGCAATGTGGATGAGGGCAGACAAATATGGTGGGGCGAGATTGTGGATGGCTTTGAACGTTAACAGCAAAATTCTAATTGAAAATGAACGGGTAACTAGTGAAGCTGCTGCAGGACAGAGGTGATGTGATGAGAAAAAGGGGTTCTGGTTATGATACGGGCAGCTGAGTTCTGGACCAACTGAAGCTTACTGAGGGATTTATAAGTAAGACCAAAGAGAAGGGAGTTGCAGTAATCTAAACAAGATGTGACAAGGCTATGAACAAGAACCGCAGTGGCATGGGGGGGTAAGAGAAGGGCGAAGATGCTTAATGTTGTGTAGGTGGAAGTAAGCAGACCGGGTGATGTTATTGAGGTGAGAATCAAAAGATAGGGTGCTATCAAAGATGACACCCAGTCTCTTAACCTGTTTAGAGGGATAAATGAAACAGTTATCAATAGGAAGAGAAAAGCTGTCAGTTTTGGAGCTGTCAGTTTTGTTTAATTTGGTATCAACAAGCAAAACCTCAGTTTTTGCACTATTTAATTTGAGAAAGTTGAGAGAGAGAGACAAGATTTAATTTCTGCTAAGCAGATTGTAAGAGATGTAGGTTGAAAATAAGAAGAGGGTTTGCCAGAGAGATAGAGCTGGGTGTCATCTGCATAACAGTGGAACTGTATGTTATATTTACGGAGAATATTACCAAGGGGAAGGAGATAGATGATAAAAAGCAGGGGCCCCAGGACTGAACCCTGGGGTACACAGAAGAAACTGTAAAATGCTGAGAAGTGAATGATTTGAGTTGAACTGTGTGCGGCCAGAGAGATAAGATTTGAACCAGTTAAGTGGGATATTGGTGATGCTAAGAGAAGATAGTCTATTGATAAGGGTGCTGTGTCAAATTGTGTCAAAGGCCACACTCAGGTCGAGGAGAATGAGAATAGATATAAGTCCAGAATTAGCTGCCATAAAAAAGTTGTTAGTGATTTTAATAAGGGCAGTTTCTGTGCTGTGAAGTGGGCGGAAACCGGACTGGAATTGTTCATACAGGTTGTTCTAAGATAAGTGGGTTTGGAGTTGTGTTGCTACAACTTTTTTGAGGATTTTGAAAATATATGGTAAATTAGAAATAGGTTGTAAGTTATTAAAATTAGATGGGTCTCAACCAGACTTTTTGAGTATTGGAGTAATTGCTGCAGTTTTAAAGGAAGCAAGAACAGTTCCAGTGGAAAGAGAAAAGTGAATAATGGCTGAAATGAGAGGGATGAGAGAAGGAAGACAGGCTTTGACCAGAACAGTGGGGAGAGGATCTAAACGAGAGGAAGATGACTTAGATTTGGAAATAAGATTTAAAATGTCTTGCATTTTTGTAGGGAGTTGAAAAGAGTAGAATAAATTTTCAGATTTTGGAAGTTCAGGTGTAATGCTCGGAAAGAATAGTGAACCAAGATGCTGGTGAATATTGTTAAATATGAAAATGTTTTTATTAAAAAAGGTCATGATAGAATTACAGAAAGCTGTTAAAGGAAGGTGAGATGGTAGTGAGTCTGGGGGGTTAGCGATAGACTTGTATAGTGAAAACAGAGATGTGGTGTTACCTTCATTGGAACATATAAGATTAAAAACATTGTTTGATTTAGTTTGAATAATGCAGTTCTTATATTGTAGGATTTGATTTTTATGCATGTCTTTGTGAACAGCAAGGCCATTTTTTCTAGAGAATTTTTCAATTTGTCTGCATTTGGCTTTCATGAGCCAAAGTTCTGGTGTAAACCATGGGGCAGACTGAGAAAATGAGACAGATCTGGTTTTTAAGGGAGCAAAAGAGTTAAGAATGTCATGAAGTCCAGTGTTATAATGAGATACTAAGTCATCTGGTGAAAAAAGGTTAGTAATGTCAGAAAGAGAGTCGATACTAGCAGAAAATTCTAAGTCAATATGTTTTATGTTACAGAAGGAGATAGTAATGGGAGGTTTGGAGGAGGAAAGAGAGAGTGCAAAATTAAATGAGAGGAGAAAATGATCCGTTATTGGGAGTTCATCAGCTGAGAAGTCAATGGGTGAGACACCAGAGCAGCAGATGAGGTCAAGGGTGTGTCCTTTAGAGTGTGTGGTGACATTGACATGTTGTTGAAGTCCAAAACTCTCAAGACAGGATATAAAATCTCTAGTAAGTGAGTTATTAATATTATCCACATGAATATAAAAATCTCCTAAAACTTATCATATAATATATCAAATCATATTTGCTGAGAGGGTGGTAATATGTGTTAAAAAAGTAGCAAAGTAAATACATACTTTAAATACATATTTCATAAAATTTGGAAGAAATGTAGTCAAAAAACAAATATTAACATTAAAACAAGCACAGCAGTAAAATCAGTGCATGATTTAATTTTAAATAAAATATCTATAAATAAATATATATACAGTATATTAGTAGACTGTGTTGTATTTAGCTCTGATGGATCACCTTATAGTTTAGTGATATGTCAAAATGTTTTTTTGGCTAGCCAGAGAAGAATCAATCCTGATTCCCAATGGGTCGGGTTATAATCAGAGCATTTCAGTCCGCTATTCTCCTTGTAATCATTTGTAATGAGTTTGACTAGTTCTAAATACGTAAAATTACCTCATCCGGGCTAAAATATATGGAAGCAATTAATGGCAGAGCTACCTCTCACAATCACTTGTGCTTTCAGAGGCAGAAGATAAATTGATGCGAATGTACATGTGTGTACGTTTTAATTTCGCCCCTAATCAAATGGAATCTGATGTTTTCCTTGCTTTGCAAAAACGATTGAGATTCCAGGGCCGTATGATTTATTTACTGCGCAGTGCCGTTCAGATGTCAGAGATGGAATTAAAATCTCATTTTCATGGCTTTTCCATTTGCAGGTGCATATAGAGTTAAAAGTTTACAGTATTAAATTTATAAGGTAAGGTCTGGGAGCCAGAGATTGTAATGGTGCAATGAAATACAAGTGAATTAAATGACCCATGTGACTATTTTAATTAGCTACAAGTGCCTTGTTCGTGCTGAAAAACAAATGGTTTTGTAGATTAATGATTGTGTAAATTTGTTGCAAATCTAAGCGGCCAGGGTTATTATAGCGAACTAAAAGTAAAACCACGACCCTAAAACCAATTTTATATCTTTAAATATCACGAACAATTAAGTAAAATAAAATATATGGGTCAAATGATGTCATTTTGGTGTCCACATTAAATTTACAAAAGTAATTTTATGTATATTATCTGCTTTAATGTTTCAATCACTAGATAGACCAAGGTTTTTCAACCTTTTAGGACCCCCCACCCCCACACCACACCCCACCCCACCCCAAAAGTTGTTCATTGCAGTTCTGTACATTCGGCGTGCTGTAATAAATTGCATTAAAACAACACTCCTCCACCAGTCCTTACTCTTAATTCGCATCCAAGACCCCAGTTTGTCACAGAGGCATAAATGAAATGTTCATGAATAAAAGTGAAACTGCCAAACTGCAGTTAAAGTCGAAAAATTTAAGATGAAGCATCCAAAGTTACATGAAACTGCAAGAAACGTGGATAGTCTGGTGACGCAACATTCAAAAAGCACTTCACGTAAACACCTTAATTATTGTCTTATTCAGATTAAGACAAATAACTAGATTACTGATGTCCATGTAAACATAGTCAGTAGTGTCTTGTAGATCCAGAAGGGCATCCTGATGATTTGATTCAGAAGGGCACTTTTTTGTCAGACAGCTCACCAGTTTTACTTTCATTCATCGTGATTAATTTTAAAAAGCACCCGGTCCATTTTATTTGTGTATATTTAACTTGAACATGTTAACTCACAAAGCAAAATATCTCTGGCCCAGCTCTGGCCCACACAATCAGGTTTTACTTAGCACACATGCCGCAGTGAATTGCGGTACATGACTGGACCAAGTCGGCATTCCAGATAAGGGCCAAATATGGACCATATCTAGGCAAGGTCTCAGCCGAGTTAATAACTCATAACTTAACCTGAACCAGGCCAGATATGTTGATGTGTCACAATTGCAATGAAATTGATAAACCCATGAAGCAATGCGCTTTAGGCACACTATGTGCGTGCTTTTTCTCAAATCAACCTGATTGGTAGAATTTTTTTCTTTACTCAAAAATTATTTTAATGTATTTTAAATGTGGGTCAAGAAAGGCCAAACTTATACATGGCCCACATATCAATTTTTAACATCTGGACCAAATATTATATTTTACATCTGGCCTAAGTCTTTTGTGCCACCATAAAGACAGTGCAACCCCTGCCAAACCCGGGCCATGTTTGGCCCACATGCTGTATGCCAGTGCCAGATGAATGCCTCCTGTTCCAGCTTTATACAAAATCTGGGCCAGAATTCTTTGCTACCTAGGAACTCTACAGGTACCTGATTAATCAGATTTACTCTAGTGAACACAAAAAAATAGTCATCATAATTTACTTGAGTGCACGCCTCAAATTCTCGAGCCCCCCTTAATAGGTGCTGGTACCCCCACAGGTTGAAAACCCCTGCTTTAGACAATATTAGTGAAATAATGTGTAATTGTCATTCAGCGTTACATGAATATTTATGTAAAAATGGAACAACACTTATTCTGACGTGTACTTGTCAAAATAATCAAAAGAGTGTTTTATATATATGTTGTTATATTTTGATTTATTAAAAACTCATAAACTGAGAATTATTAAAATATGTTTATTATTATCATTATTTAATATGTCATCAAATTATACTTGTTCTGAATATACGTACCTACAGTGCATCTGGAAAGCATTAGCCTTCACTTTTTCCACAATTTTTATGTTACAGCCTTATTCCAATATGGATTAAATTCATTTATTTTTTCAAAATTCTACACACAATTTTTGCCCATTCTTCTTTGCAGTACCTCTCAAGCTCTATCAGGTTGGATGGGAAGTGACGGTGTACAGCCATTTTCAGATCTCTCCAGCAATGTTTAATACGTTTAGTTCTGGGCTCTGGCTGGGCCACTCAAGTTGTTGTGAGGAGGCCTGATTGGTGGATTGCTGCACAGATGGTTGTCCTTCTGTAAGGTTCTCCTCTCTCCACAGAAGAACGCTGGAGTTTAGACAGAGTAACCATTGGGTTATTTATCACCTCCCTGACTAAGACCCTTCTCCCCCAATCACTTTTCTTCTTCAATCTTTTTTCACATTGTCATTATGGGTTATTGTGTGTAGAATTTTGAATAAATAAAATTAATTTAATCCATTTTGGAATAAACATAAATGGCTGTAACATAAAAAAGTGGAAAAAGTGAAGCGCTATGAATACTTTCCAGATGCATGTATATACAGTGGTCACCTCATTAATCGCAACAGTTACAATCTAAAAAAATCCTGCAATATCCACAAAATAGTCTGCTTTATTTTCTACAATTATTACAGATGTTTTAAGGCTGTAAACGCCCTCACTACACACTTTATACTTTTCTTTGACAGGCTTTAACATTTTCACACTTTTCTGTCTTGTTTAAACAGTCACATAACGTCTACCTTCCATTAGCATATCGAGAAGGCCAACTTTTTGTGAGATGGTGAACAGCTTCCTCTGCCTTTTGGGGGCTACCGCAGGTGCCTTTGATGGTGCAGACTGTTTCGTCTACATTGTTGGGTTTTTTTGGGGAGAAAACTTGCAAACCTACAGTACAGCACTTCAGAGTCACATTGCTAGTGATTAAAGATCTATGTAAAATTGGCAAGCCAAACACATTCTGTACTGTACATGAGACACGGCACAGAGGTCTACAGCTAATCAGGATGCAGAACACAATGTGCTGTAAAAAAAGCATGTCAAATTAGAAAAATGCAAGGTGATCCACGATATGGCGAGAGACTACTGTATAAGATTATGGAAGGTAATTCCTGCCAATTTGAAATAAATCAAATAAATAGTGGAAATTCAAATTAAAACCAGATTAACAATTTCATTCTAAAACACTGTTCGCAAAATGTCCGCCAAAATTAAAAATTAAATGAAACTATTTAATTTTTATTTTCAATTTTACTGTGACAACACATCATCCCTGTCAAATTGATAAATAAAATGAAGTTGCTAATTTAACATTTCATTTTCACTGCATTTCCACATCAAGACAAAATTAAAATAAAAAAACTGAAAAATAAAATGCAGACACAATTTTTACAAGCTTGTTATTAATGTTCACGCTATAATAATGACACAATTCAAGTTAAAATGTAAACTTAAGTTTTCCTTTTATTCTCACTTTTATTTCAGTTTTATTTCAATCTCTTTACAAGATTTGTTGGTTATTTATTGGTCTGTTGTAAAGCATGGTAAAAATATGCATTAGTCGGTATTTTTGCTCAGAAAAACTAAAAGAAACATGATGCATTTATGGTGCAGAAAAGCCCCCATAAGTGTACATTTTTGGAAATTAAGATTTATATATCATCTGCACGCTGAACAAATAAGCTTTCTATTGATGTATGGTTTGATAATATTTGGTTGAGATATTTGAAAACCTGTAATCAAAAAAATATTGAGAAAATCACCTTTAAAGTTTAAATAAAATTTTTTGAAAATATCTTCTCGGAACATGTTATTTACTTTATACTCTAAAGATTTTTGCCATAAAATAAACATTTATAATTTTGACCCACATGATTTTAGCTATTACCAAAAATATACCGATGCAAACTAAGACCAGGTCCACACTGTAAAAAATTTTAAGCCAGTACAAAAAATAAAAAACATAATTCTTATTTCCTTTCCCTTTTTCTTGTTCACTCAACTTTTGAAAACATCAGCTGCACTGACCTAAAATCATTTGTCAGTAATACAAAAAACATTTAGTTGGGTTAACATAAGTTATCATTAGTTTTCTGGAGAGGTGAACTACTCTGTAACAAAACTTTATAAGTTGTGCTAACTGAACATTTTTTTTGTCTGCAGAACTGGAATGTCTGAAGTTGTATGAACTAAAATCCTTATTTGCTTTTTTTTTTCTCGTGTACTCAACTTTTGAAAACATCAGTTGCACTGTCCTAAAATGTCTGAAGTTGAGTGAACAAAAAAACTCTCAGAAATTGGTACTAACGAATAATACATTATCTTAGCAAACAAACATAGTTCAATTGAGATTAAAAACCTAAAACACAGACAAATGTTAGCAAAACATTTATTAGACACAGAATAAAAATAGGGCTGGAGGCAAGACAAGGATCTAAACATGACAGGACAAACAAGGAAAACCACTTTGTAATGCTTCACATGGAAAAACAAGACTCAGCAAAGAGTCTGTGTGAATGAGGTGTCTTTATAGTCTTAGTAATCAATCCATTATGAGCTTCCAGCTGTGTGTGCGTAATCAGGGTGAAACCAGAAATTGGTTTCTTCATTTGAATTATAGTTTGAGCATTTGATTTGTCATTTAATTATTCATATAGTCAGGATTTTACTGAGTTGTTCGAGATAATTAAATATTAAATACATTTGATTTCTCATTGAGAATGCATTTAGATTTATTATTTGATCGTTTGAGCATTTCATTTATCATTTGGGTTGTAGTTTTTGAAAGTTTAATTTATTATTTGATCTTTTTAGGCCTTCCATATAACAGTCCACATGTGCTAAGGGTTTCTTTTTGTAGAGCAAACTAGGTAAACATGAGATTAAAAAATTTCACATTAAAAGTCTTTCTGCAGTTGTGGGAATGGGATTTTAAATGGGAAATTTAATAAATAATATAAATAATTCTCGTTAACTTCCGGCCGCAACCATATCTGATCAAGCAACAACCCCATTATTGCAGTAGTGTTTTGTTGTTGTTGTTGTTAATAATAATGACATTAATGTTATTATTGGTGTTACTATTATTTTTGTTGTTGTCATTTCAACTTTTTTCAAGTTGGATTTTTTACAGTCACATATTTCAATGTCACTTAGTTAGAGGCTGTGATAGTTTAGCAATTTTGGTGACACAAATGATTCTCTACTTTGCTCTAAAGCCAAAGTTTTTTGAAGCCAAAAGCATCCTTTGGAAATTGGTAGATGAGAACAAAACACCACAGTAGAGCGGACGGCTGAGGAATTTAATATGGCACTTTTACAAGAACCCTCCTCTGCCAAATTATCAAAGCATGGCCGGCTGTATATTCGATTAAAACAGCACAAATCTATCACATGCTGCACTGACATGAGAAGATGAACAGCTGACCGCACTGCCTCTCAGCTGAGGTCACATTCAAGCCCCAGTTCATCCGTCTCGGCGGATTATCACCGCTGATCTCTGGCCTGGCCGAACCGTGACCACCAGACTAGTTATCATTGGCTCGAACACTATGTGTGTGTTCGAAGTGGACAGCAGCCATGACACGATAAGCATAATAATTAATTTTTTTTTAAGGGGACATATCATGAAAATCTGACTTTTTTCTGTGTTTAAGTGCTTTAGTATTTATCTAAATTATAGAATTTAGAATTTATCAACCCAGAAAACATGAAACAGGACAACCCTGTAACTTTGTTTTGGTAAGCCTTTCTCTGGAGGTATGTGAAAAACAGAGGCACTAAGATTTTGCTCTTCAAGTGACGTAGGAAAGGAGATCTTATTATGAACAGTGTAATGTAAAATCATACGCAAATAAAAATACTATTACTGGGCAAGTAGAAGTGCCTGTTCTGAATACTAAGTAAAAGTAGCCCTCCTAAAAGTACTCAAGTGTAAATTATTCCGCCTTATTCCCTGCAAATTAAAATTGTAGTTTACATCAGTGCCGTTTTATTTAAAGGTGTTTCTAAGTTTTATTATAAGAGATCAGGACACAAGTATATATATATATATATATATATATATATATATATATATATATACATACTTGAGTCCTGATCGGGAGGTAACGTCTGATTCCGTCCGTATCTGAAACAGGCCAGATTTCCGATCATGTGAACGGATCTAGATCCCTACTCAAAACGGCATGTTTTTGCTTACACCTAAATACTGCTAAATTCGACAAGCTATAAAAAGTTATCTGTGTGGTATTTTGAACTGAAACTTCACAAACATATTCTGGGGACACCAGAGGTTTATCTTAATTTAATAAATGTGCTATGAATAGCGGCATAATATGTCCCCTTTAAAAGGGACAAAGGGAAATGTGGGGAGTCCAAAAGAGCAGCTGGCCCTGAAAATTACTCTCAGCAATCACAGGGTGCAACATAAGCCAAACGTGATTAAGTTCAATCCCGTTCTAATAAAGGCACACATATGGAACCCTAGCTGGGGTTGGCAGAGGCCCCAGTCAAACAGTGCCCATTTAAAATGCTCCCAGGATCGCCTCCCTTTCACCAGCCTCTACCTCTAATACCCCCCCCTCACGCTGATTGTGACTCCATTATTTCAAGTGGAAACCTTTCACTCTCACTTCGGCCTTTCTGATTCACAGCAATTACACAGACTCATGTTGACTTTTCCCAATGTGTGCAAAGCTGAATTACAGTACTGTATGCTTTAGCCTCCTTGGGTCAGTTTTTCCCTGTTTAGGGACTGAATAAATCTGACAATTGCTTAACACTTGATAATATATGGTAGCTGAGCTGAATTGAATTATTAAAGGAAAACAGTTTGTTTTGATTGTGAAGTGATTGGTGTTTGTACACTGAAATGTTTTTAATGATTGTTTAAAAATCTTATTTCAAATGAGCTGAAACAACATAATTCTTGAAATTTTTTTAGGACAACTTAATTGTTTTACGTTTAATCCGGCTAAAGTTGTAAATACAATTAAGCTGACTCTAATGGTGTTCTGACAACATAAAGAAATTGTGTGGAACCCATATTTTTTTTTTACAGTGTGGCTATATAAACGTTTAAAACCATATAGCAGGGGTCATCAACTATATTTGTCAGAAGGCCAGAATTTTACGAGACAGTCTCCTTTGGGGCCGGACCCCCAAGAAGAAAATCAAATAAAAAATCTCATTTTGGATTAACATTGTTTAATGTTTATACTTTTTAATTCTTATACTTTTGTGATTTATTTTTATTTATTTTTGACAGATTTAATTTTGTAGTCAAGAGAATAATTCAATAATCTGTATTTTAGCTTCTTACTGCTAAAATGCAGTGCGTGTTAGTTAAAAAAGGAGCTTAAAAGATATTAACTTATATTAGCAAACATCTCTGAAATTGTATTTATATATATATGTGTGTGTGTTTGTGTGTGTGTAATGAAAGATAATAAATTTGTATATTAAAAGTATATTTTTATTTGTTTATTATAAATTTTCATTATTTTTATAAAACTGTAATATTAAACTTACAGTTTGAATGCACATTTGTAAATAAACACTTAAAATAGTAAAATAGTGTGATAAGCATTTTGACAAAATGGTTTAAAATATATTTTGGTACATCAAAAAGTGTGGTTATGATAACCATCCGACAAGATAATGCAGCAAAAATTTGTTCTTAAAATGTCACTAAAATGTAATATTTATACCTCATTATTAAATAGAAAATCAGGCGAATAACTGCAAAAATAAACCATTCAAGCTGGCTACAGGCCTGACAGTGTAATGTTAAAATAATGTTTATTAACTGATAAAGAGAAAGTTTAATAAAGACTTCTGTTTATTTTAGCCATAGTGCAAGTAAAACATGTCTCATATACAAGTATTAATATAAGATGATGCACAGGCTGGAGTTCTTCTGACTAACTGTTTCAACCGAAATTGCACATGTTACTCTGAGAGATCAGGAGAACTGGCAGGCAGGGATCATATTCTTTTGCATTTATCTGTTTATTCTGCAGTTTTCAGGGGAATATTATTCACAGACTTTATCAGCCTGCTATCCGCTTGTTAAGTGTGACGTCATGTGAAGGAGCTTCCGGGTCCAAGCGCTCTATGAAACTGAATGAGGAGACTCATCAAATGCTAATAATAAACGTTTACAAAGCGATGTAATATATTCGAAAATCACGATCGCAATATATACGTCCATGCCTAATATCTGATGGCCAGAAAGTGATACATTTTTTATAAATTGTTAAAATTTTGGTATTTGTGATGCAGCAGGTCCAGTGATTGTTGTGTACACTATGACCTTATATAAAATTCACTTTAATGTATGATATGAATAAAAAGTTATCATAAACGAATATTTAGTCAATTCAAATAAGTGGCGGCAGTATTACATACGTCACCAACACGTCACCACTTAACAAGCGGATAACGACAGACTGTGCGTTAAAGCGCGAAACACGAGCATTAACGCTATTATCACGGTGGACTCATTCAGTAGCGAACTTTATGTGGCTTACACTATTCGTTGAAAAAAGCTCTCTATGTCCTTTTTTGCTGTCGCCATCCTCACCTGTGTGTGTCAGACCTCACACACCTCATTCTTGCACAGGGAATTCACCTGCACTGTTTTGGCGCTGCTTTTCTGAATGCACAGCATTTCTAGGTTGACATGTCTAGGTTAATATTGACAGCGTGATTTTTTTAAGGTAATTAAATTATTGGTGGGGACATTTCAATTGTTGGTCCTCCTCCGCGTCCCCTCCGTCCATGCTAAATCTATGCCCCTGCTTTTTTAGAAGACGCTCCTCATGTAGCCGTTCGCGCTTTCCTGTTTGTTATTGTGAGCGTTTTGCATAGTTCAGTTGCGCAATTCTGATTGGGCAGTACGAAAGTGTGCTCACTTGATTGGCTAGTAAGGCTGTCACACACAGACGACTGTCACACAGACGGCAGTCATGCATTTGCTCTAAGCGTGGGAAGTTCAATAATATACATGTCATATCACAGCCTTTTGCGATTAGCTAATCGCAACGTTCCAAATCGCGATTTCGATCAATTGCACATCCCTAGTGTGGACCACTATTTTCTTTTAGATCCTCACAATTTTGAAATCCAGTAGCGGGCCGGACTGATGATCACTGCCATATAGTAACTTATGATTAGCTATGTTTCCATTCACCTATTTTTATGCGCGTTTTGGATATGTGAATAAAAAATGGTTAATAGAAATGCCAAGATGCCCATGAATTTTGAAAATGTGCATAAAAACGTTTGTACAAAACTGAGTAAGAAACTTTTTATTCGATAAAAAAAGAAGCACATAAACTATGATGGAAACACTTTTTCCGAACAAATTCCAGTATGTGCATTAAAAAAAGTCATGTGGTTTTGTTATAACAGATCATGTGATGATAAAAATTTGTGTAAATGGATAAACCGGCAGGCTGAGCACACTGTAAACATCTAAAATGTTGTTTTGGTCATTCTAAAACCTTAACAATTTCAGTATTAGTGTTATTATACTATTAATTACTCAAGAATCAAGAGCATCTGTGCTCCGCGTCTCACGCCTTCAAACACCACTACGTGTTCATTGCATGTCTGCATTTTTCTTCTGAGGCACAAGTTGTTTATTAAATAAAGAAAAGATTCACGCAGCTTCTCCTACTGCAGTAAATACTATTTTTACAATTGATATTTGGCGGCAGTTAATCAGGAAGTGACGATTTTGTTCTTTTTTAGTCATTGGATGGAAACGGTGCTGTAAATCGCACGTCTTTTATGCGATATTCCAGTTTTGCGCATAAATTTTATTCACATCTGTAGATGCAAACATAGCTTTTGAAACATTGACTATATAATATAAATTTGTACATTACTATGATGTTAATTTTACTGTTCTGGTAAAATAATGTGCAGATGTGATTTGTCTGTATATAATTTTCAGTATTTTATTAACCCCAGATAGTAGATATTTATAATTTTAATTTAGTGTGAATTGATATATAATATAAATTATAACGTTTCTAAAGTAATTTAAATCAGACAATCCAGCACAATCTCACAGCGATTCATAACTTTTTGATTTAGTGGCTAATTCGTATGAATTTTGTACGATCACATTCGCACAATTTGCTTGTCCTCCAATGACGGTTGGGTTTAGGGGTGGGGTTTGGTGCCATGCCTCCTTTTTAAAATCATACATTTTCGTACGAATTTGTACAAATTAGCCACTAAACTGACAAAACTTAACTACAATTCCTCATGAGATCAGGCTGGACATTAATGTGTTTTAATGCTGGAAAGAGTCTTTTCTTCTCACCGTTGTTGCATTTATTTAGTAATATCATGTTCATTAAATATTATTTAAATTGACAGTAATTTTGTATGGATATGCATATTTTATAATGTAATTTCAGTGGTCCAATGCTGAATGTTTGGCACATGATCCTTCAG
>CAIGQZ010001492.1:18569873-18581892 GCA_903798205.1 Danio tinwini | reverse complement strand
TATATAAATTGTATATATAATTAGTTATTGAAGAAAACACGTATCCTCCCAATGTGTGCAACTCCTGTTTTATACTGTAGAAACTGAATTACAGTACTGTACACTTTAGTCTCCTTGGGTCACTCCTTCCCTGTTTAGGGACTGAATAAATCTGCCAATAGCTTAACACATTTCAAAAGGTGTTGTAGCTGAGCTGAATTTTTTGAAGCAAACCTGTTTCTTTTGATTGTGAGGTTATTGGTGTTTATACACTGAAAAAAATATTTTTGAAGCTTCTTCAAACAACTTATTTAAAAGGAGCTGAAACATCACAATTCTTGAGATTTTTTAGACAACTTAATTGTTTTATGTTCAATCCACTTAAATTTGAACAAATGATTACCTTAAATTACTTGTTTTGTGTTGTGACAACATGAAGGAATTGTGGTGAACTCAGCATCTTTTTACAATGTGAATATATAAACTTTTAAAATAATACTTAAAATAAATAATATTTAAACTAAATAATACTTAAAATAAATAATATTTAAAATAACTTATGATATACTACATAATATACATGTGTACATTACTTTGATGTTAATTTTTCTGTTCTGGTAAAATAATGTACAGATGTAATTTGTATACAATTTTCAGTATTTTATTAATTAATTAGTGTTGGACTCCCACACCAAACATTTGTTTTTTAACTTTGGTTTATCTGGCAAAGTAATGTATACTTTTATTGTGGTCATCTCCTCAGGTTCCCTCCTTTAAAATGTGGTTGTTTCAAGTATGTACACAATTTCCACTCGAAAAACTCACCTATGACATACAGTTGAAGTCAGAATTATTAGCCCTCACCCCCATCCCCATCCCCAGTTTTTTTCCCCCTACTTTCTGTTTAACAGAGAGATTTTTTTCAACACATTTCTAACCATAATAGTTTTAATAACTCATTTCTAATTGATTTATTTTATCTTTGCCATGATGACCGTAAATAATATTTGACTAGATATTTTTCAAGACACTTCTATACAGCTTAAAGTGACATTGAAGGCTTAACTAGGTTAATTAGGTTAACTAGGCAGGTTAGGGTAATTAGGCAAGTTATTGTGTAATGATGGTTTGTTCTGTAGACTCAGAAAAATCAGATCAGAAAAAAATATATAGCTTTAAGAGGGCTAATCATTTTGACCTTAAATGGTCTTTAAAAAAATAAAAACTGCTTTTATTCTACCCTAAATAAAACAAATACGACTTTCTCCAGAATAAAAAAATATTATAAGTCATACTGTATAAAAATCCTTGCTCTGTTAAACATCATTTGGAAAATATTTAAAAAACAAATAAAATTCAAAGGGGGGTGGGGGGCTAATATTCTGGCTTCAACTGTACATCAAAAGTGATTTTTGGCAGCTATATGAACTGGCAGCTATGGACTATCTTTTTGGGATTACATTAATAATTTCTCCAGATTTTCTATTCTGTGGTGCATATTTAGCTCTAAGCCTGTCTGTATTATCCTGTTTACTTGTTTGTATATTTCCCATTATTTCCTACTGCAAAGCTGAAACTGTATTTGTATGTGCTGATGTATTAAAATACTGACGATTAATTTACAAAAGGAATATTGAACATTCATATGTTTAATGCTAAAAGGGTTTTTCTTCTCAGCATTGTTGCATTTATTTAGCCAAAATGCAACAACAAAGTAGTATTACTTTAATTAAATGTATTTTAAGTTGACAGTAACTTTTTTATGTCTATATATTTTATAACACATTTATTCCAGTGATTCAATGCTGAATGCTTGGCACATGATCCTTCAGAAATCATTCTAATATATTGTCTATATATATATATTGTGCAATTAATTATTGAAGAAAACACGTATCCTCATGTTGGAACATTAAAATGCTTTGCATAGTTAACTAAAAAGCTAAGCCAATTCCAACAACAGCAAAAATGTTGCCATGAGTAAAACAAGTTTAGAATAAAAGTATTTCTAAAATCAGCCTGCTCCTTTCAGCAGATTTATTTAAGCATCCAGAACTTTATTACATTCTCTGACTCAATTGGTGATCTAATAATCTTCATCCTGGTTCCTCGGACTTCCTTGCAAATCCGTGCCCAGTTTTGATTCCCAAATGGGGAAGGACAGGAATGCTTGCATCAAGCTTCTCCATAGCAACAGGCCTGAAGCCTGTCCCGAAACGCCTGGGGGTCACAATGATGACAAAACAGTATTTAACCGAGCACGCTGCTCCGGCTGCTGACAAAAGAGCTGGAGGGTGGGGAGAGAGCAGCTTCACAAAAGTCAATTTACAGTACGGGTCAGTACATCTCAATACCTTTACAATTCCAGTCAAATTCTTTGTGCCCCCCCCCCACCCCGCTGACAATAAGTATCTAGCCTACGCCACACACAATAGGATGGCCGGCAGTTTATGGTCTCCGCTGACATTAACCTAACAGATTTGGGCTCCTCTCCATTAAACTGCTCATTCTTTTCTTTGTCACGCCATTAAAGTTTTCCCGTGTCACGCGGGTCATTTTAAGTTTGAAGCAATCCGAGAGCGAGAGATGCCTTTAACAATAATTAGTTCCTCTGTACGGCGGAACAATCAGCCCTTTTCTGTGGATTCTGCTGTTAAAGAGACATTAGCTCCCATAACAAAGGGGGTCCCGGCCTTTGGAACCATTCGCCTCACATTAGCTCATAGTCTCGCTTCCGTTTTCAGCCTGGCTTTGAGTCAGGACACGGCGATGGGAGAAATCTCTATGTGAGTTTGAGCTGCTCGCATTATGCTCCCGTCCCAGTCTAATCCTGCTTTTACAGGGGTCAAAATGAGGTCAATCCTCTGAGCATCCACACAGGACATGATGCTGGCACTTCTAAAGATGGGAAATCTCGCACATAATCGGGGTCTTAGTTCGAAAGAATCTCGGGAAAAGAGAAACAGAGGTGTACTGAAAGACGTTTTAAATCTTATGGTTAAGAACAAATTGAATTACAAATTGTTCATAAAGCCAAAGTAGTTTTACATTTCAGTTTGCGCACACTGGGGCAAATTTAGGCAGAGGAAACACACTGCATAAAATAATGAGTTCAAATATATAAATGTGGTTTGGCTGTCCCCTTTTCAAGGTGAACGGGTCAAAACTGGAGAAATAACATTCCGAAGCTTCTGAATTGAATTACGCTTAATCTGCCGCAATGAAGCAGCGCTATTCAGGCCGGATTGAATATGTTTATTTTTCTATGATATTTTGATATTTTTAGAAAGAGGTAGATTTTCAGCACCTCTGTATTTGGGCATAGGGTGCACATTCTCTTGTTTTTTAAAGAAACTAATATGATATAAATTAGATAAAGTTGTGTTTTTAACCAAGCACACACCCTCCTACATTATTTCGGTTTGAAATGCACAACATATAAACCATCAGACAATATTATTATATTGTTTTAAATTATCAGCACAGGTTTGAATTAGCTGGAAACAGCCATAATATCAGGACATATTCTTTTCATTTAAAACAGTGTACTGTTTGTGTAGTGTGCCTGTATGTAGGTTACAAAATTGTACTTTTTTTTTTTTTTACACATCATGTTAATAATTACTGCTGTAACCTCCAGTTCTACTTGCACCACTTAAAGTTAGAGTCAAACTAGCATTTCTGGCATGGGAGGTGAGCACAATATCCTCACTTCCATCTGAGCCGTGGCACCAATGTTCATTTAGTTTTCCTTCAGCTTAGTCCATTTATTCATCAGGGGTCACCACAGCAGAATGAACTGCCAACTTATCCAGCATACGTTTTACTCAGCAGATGCCCTTCTAGCTGCAGCCCAGAACTGAGAAACACCCATACACACTCACATTCATACTCATAGATTATGGCCAATGTAGTTTACCCAATTCATCTATACCGCATGGCTTTGGACTGTAGGGGAACCTTACTCCCCTAACCTTACTCCCATCCGGATCGTGCCACTAATTTACCCACTCTGATTCTATTCAAACTGCTCCAAGTGAGGATCAAATCAGCTTTATGGTTGTTTAGGTGCACTAATATAGACTGTAAGGCCCAATCCCAATTCTATTTTTGTATTCCTTCTTGGCTCTTGAAACAGAGTGTGAAGGGAAAGGTCTTCAAAATTGGCCCTAAGAAATGGAACACCACTATAACACCTGCACACGTCATCATATGTCATCACAATCTCTTGCTTTATATGAGATTGACGATCACGACTGCTGTAGTTATTCCAAATGCGCTATTTTTTGGTATTTATCTTCAGGAAATCCCTGAAGGCAACGATATCATGTTATCATAACAATATAATGTGGCAATAAAAGTGTAACTGTACTGTGCATTTACACCATGGCCATATTCATCTATGTAAACACAAGAAAGCAACATTAACATTAATATTAACATTAACGTTATACCAGACACTGTAAAAAGCTTGTTCCCAGCCACTGGACTTTTCTGACAGGACATTCAAGTGTCATTAAGTGACAGAATGGCCTACTATCAGTTGCTGATTTAGCCATCTTGCTCGGGCTCTCCCCTCTTCCCTTTTGTCTGCACCCCCCCCCCACACTCCACATTCACCCCCTTGTTCACTTTCGTTCTCGAAAGGGCGGCAAGACCATCGTTTGCCTAGAGCGCCAGTTCGCTACTGACTACTATACAGGAGTTATTACTATGGATTATAGATCAATTTTTATAGATTATAGATTTTGGCAAATTTTTGTACTCTTTGGTTTCTAGTTGGTCCTGAAAAATCTCAGTTTCAAGAGCTATCAAGCCCTACTCCTTTAAGCTAAAGAGAATTGGGACACCCCTACCCCTTTACGTGAACATGCAAAATGAAGGGTAGGGGTAGAATTGGGATTGGGCCTAAAACAGCAGCCTTTTTTTAATCTTTCACTAGATTGTCTGTTGCCAGAGAAGTGAGAACTCAGAACACTTTATTAGCTGCCATAATGATATTACCCAACACTGTTACCTTGTTACCAAGCTAGGACCTATTTTCAGGTGCTGTGTAATATCATTGTGCCTGCTCATAGTACAACAACAAAGTCCTTGATTATTACGCTGGAATAAGAGTATAGTTTCAAGTCATATCAACTTAGAATAGCAACTTTCACTCTCCTTCAATTTTAGTACACTATGTAACTACAGTAGTCAACCTTTAAATAGGAAAATCATCAAAACTCTTTTTTAAATTTTAATAGCGAGATGCTAATGGTCTAATTTGATTCAATAATCTATGCTAAGCTAAAAGCGCTTCTGCCATACCTGGAGTTTGGCTGAATGGATAAAAAAAAATGGCAAAACTCAACTGTGTAACTCTAGGGGACTAGAAAAATTGGAAATATTTCCAAAAAAAAGTAGAGTTTTCCTTTTAAGAAGATCCCAAGGGCTCTGATCAGAAAGGCTGCCAGACTCAATATACCCCCTGCCCCTAAACCTTCCATCTGGGTCACAGCAACAATGTAACCCCTCCAGTCTTGCACCACTCCAAGCCTACATTTCTGGCACGGGAGGTGGGTACGTTAACGAGGACACTAAAACTGCAGCTCTTAATGTCAGTCACTAGTGTCCTTCTTGAGGCCAGGAGAGTGAGGTTTACCGCATAACTCTTTACTAGCTGGACTCTGTTACAGTACACTCAAACCTCACTCCCACCTGGGTCATGGCACCAATGTAGCCCCTGCAGGTTTACTAATAAATGCTCCAAGAGGGATTAAGACTGGCAACTCTAATATTAGAAGGGGTGCTCTAAAAAGGACACTGAAGACTGTAGTCTCTACACTCTAAAAATGCTGGGTTGTTTGGGTCTCATGAGAATGCGTAAATATTTTACGTATTGTCCGAAAAATGGCTTATATCATTTCATATCATATATGATTTATTTTGTGTGAAAACATACCATTTTTAAAGATAGGCATGTCCCCAAACCCCACCCCTATACATATTCTCTATAAGGGATAAGCAAATTGTACTAAAATGTAAGATTGATATCCTACAAATGAATATGAATTAGCCACTAATTCAAAAAAGTTACAAATTGCCATGAGATGTGTTGTTTTAGACACAACTTTTGGTCACAAATCCAACTGTTTAGTTAAAAAGTCTAATTTTACTCAGATCCAATGTAACCCATTACTTTTCCTCCTGCTGGAGATCATTACTCTCTTTATCCATCAACTAAAGAAGGATTCTATCGGTTGTTCTGACTGCTGCAAATAAAATAAAGAAACGATCCTGATATGGCTGGATCCACCTACTCCAGTTGATCTTTCTTGGAAACTCTACCTAAAGGACATTATTAGTTTGCAATACACTCAAAATAAACGATGCCAGTAAGAAAACTGCAATTTTGGTCAAATATGAGACTGTATCAGATATGTCTCAATCCTGATTTTGTTTATTATTGCAATTAGGGTTGGGCGATTGTCGATCAATTTGGCATCGTACTATGTCTAATGTGAAACATCACTATGGACGATGGCAGTCGTCGTAAGTGGTGATGAATGAATTATAAATGAATAATTAATGAAATCATAATGAATTAATTATTTGTTGCCTACCGTTTCAACTACCTGACCCGCATGGTCTTTGTTTTACCCATAACCAAATCATAAATAAATAAGTTAAACACAAATTACCACCTGTCAATCACTTTTTCCGCAGGACTCTGACATGAATAGGCAGAGTGATCAGTGTCATTATAATCGCGTCTACAAACTTGGTTGGTTAAAAAGGTTCAAAAACAACAAAAACCAACCCACAGTATCTGAGGTTTTTTCTAAAATTACTAAGTACAAGCGTGAAAGAGAAAGATTGAAGCAATGTACTGATGCTGTGACACGTAACCTGATAGATTCAAAAGACAGAACATTTATTAAATAAAGACAAAATTAATTAAATATCACGTTTAACAACTACACTGTAAAAAATGCAGGGTTTCACACAATTCATTCATGTTGTCCTAACACAAATTGATTAACTTAACACTTTTAACAAATTTATGTGGATTGAACATAAAAAAATTAAGTTGTCTCAATGAAATCTTAAGAATTGTGTTGTTTCAGCTCATTTTAAATAAGTGGTTTGAACGAGCAAAAAAAAATAAATGTTTTGAGTGTATAGTGAGACGCGATCCAGCGGTACATCCTTGATAAACTATCCAACGTGCACTGCTCTCTGGGGTTTTGTGCTCAAAGCACCCGCTAATTGCCTGGAGCTCAGACGTGCGCATATGCTAGAGCACATGACAGAGAGTGTGTGTGTGGTCACGTGATGTGCATTTTGAACGGTATAGTGTGGAAGGAGGGCTTTTCAGAAATGCTAAATGAAAGCCAGTGTGGACTTGGATCGTTTTCGTTCTAAAATGCCATTTCAAAACTAAGACGTATTGGTGTAAACGGGGCCTAAGTGTGTATTTTTTGCAATCGGGTTGCTGCTGTGATGGGGACGAGGTGGAGGATCGCAATGCTGGTCCATCATCATGATGTTTATCGGCCATCGACAATGGCATCGTCTATTGACCCAACCACAATTGCACTATTACTGTTTTTATTATATTTTATTGTTGGGTGGTTCTCGGGCTTTGTTGTATATAGTTAAAAATTTAATATGTTCATTTTAAAAAATCATAAAAAAGTGTAATTTAAATGAAAAAAATAATTCAACAATTGTTTGTCCATATTTGACCCAACGTTAGGTTAAACAAGTTATTTTTTTTGTGTAGTGTCTATCCCTAAAGTGAGTCCAACATAGGTGGCAGGAACACCACTTACAGAGCTCTTTTCTAGTCGGCCTCTGTTACACAGGCTATCAGTATCTGCTAAAATTTCTATTTCAGTTGTGTTCCCCTTATAGTTACTTGTGTCCATCTATGATTAGTGGCCTACACTTCCACCTCATGACAGGAAGACCTTTGCTCTCTTTTAAAGGTGTGTGTGACAGGTATGGCTACTGGCTAAGAGAGTAAGTGTTTGTGTAAGACAGATTGTAGGACTTCCACATTCCCAGCAGATCCATGTTAGCCATCCTGGTTTAACGGGGTACCCAGTCATGTGTCTTCTCACTCATCAGTTGAGAGTCCCTGGTGTTGATGATAGCTCAGGCCTCTTTGACAGAGAGAGGACAGAGGCGACCAAAATCCCAAACCCCCCCTTCAGCTGCCAGGACAGGGCACACAACTGACAGAGGCGTCCTTGAGTCTGTCGACAGAACTAGCTGTGGGTGCTGAGGTTCCCCTCCCACCTGCATAAGATGGCTATTTCCTCTCTTTTCCCCCTACCTGCCCCCACAAACAGGACAGAACTTAGACATATACAGAGACCAGCCAGAGCAAGCTCTACACCTTTTAACAGTCCAACATTAAGCATGCTGGGAATAGAGAGATCCCCTGCCCTGATTTAAAAGCACTACATTATAATATTGTGAATGACAGAAGTAATGGCGTACATTTGGTTTGAAACCTTGCTACATATTTATCAGCTCCAATTAATTTTCCTATGACCAGTGCTTAGTTTGAGCCAGATCTTGCCAGATCCTTTTTTCGGGAAATGTCAGATATTCGTGTTTTGCGTTTTGGTATTTATTTTAATTTATTCAGCATGAACTTTTGCATGGTGAACACCTGCATGTGCGTGTGAGAGAGAATGTGAATAAGTATGAGTTTTGTGGATTGTGTGCGCGTGTACACAAAAAGGTAGTCACTTTCGACCAATCATATTCAACCAATCATATTAGACCAATTACCATATATGACCAATCATATTTGACTAATCACCCCCGCACTGATTTCTTGACTACCACAAATAAACGAAACTTTCTAAGTTACTCAAATGGATTAAGTTCGCAGTACTCATTAGGATTATTTTTTTACTTAAATGGTTTGTTGCAAATGGTTTCCTCAAATGGTTTGAGTTACCTTAACTTTTTGGCTTTTACAGTGTATGAATGGAACTCGGACTTACTACGTCCACCATTTTGTCTTGATCACGTGACCTACCCGCGTGAGTTGCGTCGCTTCACTCACATTTATGAAATCTTTTACGGGGCATCATGGGATAGCGTAGCGTCCATCCAATGCACATTTTAGAAACTCGCCAGAAGTAGTAGGTCATCCGGGTACTTCTCGCATACTGATTTTTAAATTCTATGAATTCAGACATACTACTCGGCTCAAATACAAATTTTAGTGTACTATATAGTATGAAGTATACGATTTTGGATGCAGCTTTTGTCTACTAACCATGGGTGGTTGAAACGTGATTGGCTGACTGGATGTTAGCGTCAACAGCATTGGCTAGTGCACTGTAAAAAAAAAATAAAAAGTTGAGTTTACTTTAAATTTTAAAGCAACCAGCTGCAAAGAAATGTTTAGTTTATTAAACTTCAGTGGTTGAAGTTGTGCCAAATTATTTTTTTAAGTTGACCAAAAAGGCTGGTTTCAAGTAAAGTCCATAAATTCCATAAAGTCAAGTATACTTTATGGAATAATTTGGCACAACTTCAAACACTGAAGCTTAATGAACTCAAAATTTCTTTGCAGCCGGTTGCTTTAAAATTTTAAGTTAACTTTTTATTTTTTGAAGATATGGAGAAATAAAAATTGAAAGTCTCCTCAACTGAATAATTTACTTTCATTGAACAAACATGCAGCTGAATCATTTTTATAGTAAATTCAACTCTGAGCTCAAAAATATGTCCACCTAACTTACAGTTTTAAACTGAGTTAACTATTTGTAAGTTGAATTTTTTACAGTGTGAGTGTCAGACTGTCAGTAAATGTCATGTTGTGTATGAGATTGTTTTATAGGTCAGGTTTCAAGTTAGTTTCAAGACCCTGTAATGTAAACCCTAATCTGCATTGAACGCCTGGTTTAACACTGATAAGGAGAACAGGAAGTAATGATCTTGCTGCTACTATCTGTAAATTGTATTTGGGTTGTAATGGCCTTTAAATGTGATGTACGAGCACATTGCTTCCTTCTCAGCGGTCCCTCTTTACAAATGATTTTCTGTTACAGGATTTTCCTCTTCATGTATGAAAATAGCAGCGTTATTCTTGGCCCGAGAGCAGTCTCTGCATGAAAAACCCTCATGAGTCCATGACAACAGCTTGGCGGGCTAACAAGGCGAAACTGTTCTGTATACGAACTGTGCACTTTCATCATTAAAGTCCTCTCAAAATACATGCTAATCACCCCCACACTGATTTCTTGACTACCGCAAATAAACGAAACGCTGCAAACCTCTGAAGTTTAACCGGCCTCCCTGTCTGGCTTTTCTGTCCGAGTTTGTGCTCTTACAGTCACGGTCAACATCGAGAACATGTGCTTGCCTGATGACCTCAAAGTGTTAAAACAGAGCTGAAGCCAAAAGTCTTGTCTTAATGCTAACCCCTTGAAAATCCCTTTCCGCCCTGGCCGTACCATGAGACGCAATTATGGGAGAAATTTGAAAGCGAGCCTGAATTGTTTTCATGAAATGTTTCACTCCATCTACCTCATCCTTTCTGTTGCAGTAAAACCCTGAATAAAACAACAGTCATACTCACGGGCCCTTGAGTAATGGATAATTAAACGCTGGAATAAGTTGAGCTCCTTGTGCCAAGCGCTGAGGTTTCGCTAGTGCTATTTATTAGCCTGTGATGTCCAAACAAACACTTTCTCAGGGTTTTTGAGTTTGAGAGACCAGTTCTTGTGCACTTAGTCGGAACAAAAACAAGTGTGAGATGATTTATAGAAGTGTCACCCGTAATTGTGCAAAATTGTTATTTGCTCAAGACGAGGAACTTAAATTAAAGACAACTATGTTAAAACTGTAGATAGAAACAATTAGCCAGCGAGGTTTTGTTTTTGCAATTCTTTACAATAAACTGATATACTCCAAGTTCATTTTAAGTACATTCATGCAAGCGTATGCTTCAAAAGGGCTGTATGTAAGTTTTTGACTCTTCTAAAGCATAAGAATAGCATAATATGTTTGCAGATATTTAAGAAACAGTGCATTCTTGTTTATCTGAAAAACAATGATGAAGTCCAATATTCTGCTTTGAATATGTGAGTTACATGCCAGAACGCTGTCTTTGTTTTGGTCATTTAACCCGCCCACTGCCAGTTTAGCCAATTATATTTCAGCACTCCGGGTTGCCTTGATGGAAAACAGCATATTTCATTCATTCATTTATTAAGAAAGGCTCTCAAAGTATGCCTCCGTGATCGAAATGCGACCTCCGGTGGACAGTAGCAGACTCCGAAATGAGACACAGATTCAGAGTTGCACATGAGGTTATTCATTTGCAAATAATATAAAGATTACTAACGTAAACATCAAGTGAGCAGATTACATTGTTACCCCCTGTCCTAACAATATGCTATGTGATGAGATTTGCAGTGATATGCAAAAGTCTCTTGGAGCGAAATCTCAAACCCAACAGGAAGTCGGATAAAAAAAGTTTGCTCTTTTTTTTTTTAAATAGAGGAGCTCTGCAATTATAACAGTATAACCTACACATGCATTTACCTTTTAAAAGCCACATAAAAATTTGTGTGTGTGTGTGTGTGTGTGTGGGTGTGGGTGTGGGTGTGGGTGTGTGTGTGTGTGTGTGTGTGTGTGTGTGTGTGTGTGTGTGTGTTCCCCAATTTCTGTTTAACAGAGAGAAGATTTTTTTTTCAACACATTTCTAAACATAATAGTTTTAATAACTCATCTCTAACAACTGATTTATTTTATCTTTGCCATGATGACAGTAAATAATATTTGACTAGATATTTTAAGACACTTCAATACAGCCTAAAGTGACATTTAAAGGCTTAACTAGGTTAATTAGATTAACTAGGCAGGTTAGGGTAATTAGGCAAGTTATTATTTAACAGTGGTTTGTTCTGTAGACTATAAAAAAAATATATATAGCTTAAAGGGGGCTAATAATTTTGACCTTAATATGTTTAAGGTTATTTAAAAACTGCTTTTATTTCAGACGAAATATATATATATATATATA
>CAIGQZ010001492.1:18514276-18563976 GCA_903798205.1 Danio tinwini | reverse complement strand
ATAATAATAATAATAATAATAATAATAATAATAATAATAATAATAATAATAATAATAATAATAATAATAATAATAATAATAATATAACAAGGACAAAGCAGGGGTACCTGTAGGTATCCCAGTGTGGGAAGACTTTTGGTGATAAAAAAACTTGAATTAAATAGTAATAATAATAATAATAATAATAATAATAATAATAATAATAATATTAATAATAATAATAATCAGAATCAGAATGAGCTTTATTGCCAGGTATTATGTATTAATACTGTCGCCTCACAGCAAGAAGGTCGCTGATTCGAGTCCCAGCTGGGTCAGTTGGTATTTCTGTGTGGAGTTTGCATGTTTTCCCCGTGTTGGTGTGAGTGCTCCGGTTTCCCCCACAGTCCAAAGACATGCGCTAGTCACCTTATTCTCCACGTACGAGCGGGCGCAGCCATTTGAATCATTTTGACTTAAGACTTCCGGTCTCATTCACTTCCATTCATTTTTAGACGTTAAAAACAGCTCGTTCTGCTGCTCGATGTTGCAAACTAATATTTTCTTATTTTCTTATTTTATTTTGTCTGTATAATCATGCAAACGCTTGTTTGTAGAGCGAGTAGTTTGACTGTTTTCAGCCGTTTATTATTCCTAGTCATTTCTCCCATTGCCAACTAAATCGGTTCTAGATCTAAAACAAGTTCTAAAACAATTGTAAAAACGAGCGCACTCCTGCATTGAAAAATAGGTGAATAAGCTAAATTAGCCATAGTGTATGAGTTTTTCCCAGTACTGGGTTGCAGCTGGAAAGGCATTTGCTGCTTAAAACATATGTTGGATAAGTTGGGGGTTCATTCCGCTGTGACGACCCCTGATAAGTAAAGAAACTAAGCCGAAGGTAAATAAATGAATTTATGATATTGATCAATATTGGTAAACAAAAATAACTACACATTTAGGGCCCTATGAAACCTAATTTATTTAGTATTTTATCATATCTACTCAAATTCAGTTTTTCTATTTAATTGTTTTCTCTTTTTTTTATTGCTACTTTGATTGCTTGTTTTTTTTTACCTCCTGTTTTAGTCTTTTTGAGTGTTTTGAAATATTATTTTAACTAATTAAATATTTCTGGACTCTGTTATTCTAATTATAATTTCAATACAAGAAAAAAAGATTATATATTTAATTGAAATGATTCAATTTGAACAATTTATCAACAATTTATACGAATAATTTATGTCATTTGCATGATTGTTTTTTTTTTGTTTTTTTACTTTTTTGGTTCCTTTGAATTTGTAATTCTATTTTTGTCTTTACAAATTAGGTTTCAATTTCATGATTTTTATGTTTTGTTTTGTTTTTTTACTAGAAAGTTTTGCCGCTTCATACATTCATATAGTGAACTGCTCGTGTGTGGAGTTGTGAAGTCTACAATTACAATTTTTCTCAGTGGCTTTGGTGCATTTCTCACAACACTATTTACATTTGCACATCAGTTAATGCATTTCTCAAAACAATTAGTCATTTGTGCACATCATAGTAGCAGTTTCTCATTCCTCCAACAAATTGCAAACGCTTTTGGACGTGCATCAATTACTTTCATACAACTCTTTGCTGTTTTAAACCATTCTCATTTGCTTATGTCATGTCAGTCAGAATTAACTAAACTTGTGAATGCTGAATGGTCATTTCATTACTTTAGTCTTTACATACTAAAATGTTGAACTAGTTGTCAAAATCTGTCAAGCTCATTTTGTAAAAAAAAAAATTGGATTTTTTTTTCTCAAAATGTCTTCTAAAATGTACAATTTCATGAAAGATTTACAGACCCGTGTATGTTGTAGGTTCAGTTCCAATTTGTACTGCAATAGTGTTTACAGCTGTGCATTGCTCTACCCAAAGGGAGTTTATGTTTGTTGTAAATAAATTAATTATAATAAATTATAATTGCAAAGAGCATTTGCAGTAAAAATGTAAAACATACGTATTCAGTGTCTTGTACTCAGATACCTCACTAAATGCAGTGATGTCTAACTTTACTGTAGTTTTCAAATGGCTGTGCAAATAGTATATAGTGCTGTCTTGAGCATTTTCAGGAAGTGTCACCAAAATCTGACTTTTTTTGCATTGGAAAACATTTACAGAGTAAAGTGTCCTAATGAAAACATGACAAAGCCATTTGACTATCTTGTTCATAAACAATGGTGTTAGAACTTTTCATCTTGATGACATTGACACTTTCATTTACATGAATACTTGCTTTTGAGGAATGAGCTATCAATTTTGAGCAAGTGATGCGCTTTTGCAGGTTATCCACTAGGTTTTGCAGTTTGTACTAATTGTTTTGAGAAGTACATTAACTGTTGCGCAAATATAAATAGTGTTGTGAGAAATGCACCAAAACCACTGAGAAAAACTGTAAGAAAGAGTATTAAACCTTTCAAAAAAAGAAAGGGGTGTAAATTGAGACCATTTTGCTCCCAAACCTCCAGAGCTCTCAATCAGTTTTACAGTTAAACAGCTGTGAGTGAAAACATTTAAAGCTCATCTCTTGAACAGATTTAGTGGCTTTAGTGATAGCGATCATCTCTGAGCCCCTGGGATGTTGTTCTGTCTGAACTTCTAATGGACAACTTCATTAATAGCAGTCTTGTGGCCCACAGAACAGCAGAGGAACATGGAAAGCAGAGTTAAATAATATTTTATTAAAAATAATGTGTATATTTTATCATATATTTTTATCAAAATACAGCACTTATAAAATATTCAAATATTTAAAAAATACATTTTTTTCTCTAAAGAAATTCATTTATACTAGTATACTAGTAATAATATTGTTTTAAGTCTATAAAATAAAATATAACCTGTTATGAAATGATTTATTCTGTTATAAAAATAAATTCCTCAATATTAAAAATTGTTAAAAATAATGATAATAATTTTAAAAAGAGTAGAATATAACGTTAAAGAAAATTATACACACACACACACACACACACACACACACACACACACACACATAATATAAAACCCAAAATTGTATCTAAATATTACAGAACTATTACTACTACTATTACTTCTACTACTACTACTACTACTACTATTACTACTACTACTATTACTACAACTATTACTACTACTACCACCACCACCACTATTACTACTACTACTATTACTACTACAACAACAACAACTACTACTACTACTATTACTACTACTACTACTGCTACTACTACTACTAACATAACTAATAATTCTACTATTACTATTACTACTACTATTACTACAATTACTATTATTACTACTAATATTACTACTATTACTATTACTACTACTACCATTACTACTACTACTACAACTATTATTATTACTACAACTATTACTATTACCATTACTACTACTATTGTTATTATAATTACTACTACTATTATTATTATTATTATTATTATTATTATTATTATTATTATTATTATTATTATAGCTACTACTACTACTACTATTACTATTCTAATTACTACTACTATTTATATTACTACTACTACTACTACTAATATTATTATTATTCTTTTATTATTATTACTACTACTACTACTATCACCACTACTACTACTACTACCATTACTACTACTATTATTATTTATATTATTATAACTACTACTATTACTGCAACTATTTGTACTACTACTACTACTACTACTACTATTACTTTTACTACAACTATTACTATTACTACTATTAGTAATACTACAACTACTACTATAACTACTACTATTATTACTGCTATTACTATTACTACTACTACTACTATTATTATTATTATTATTATTATTATTATTATTATTATTACTACTACTACAACCATTATTACTATTACTACTACCATTACTACTACTACTGCTACCATTACTATTACTACAACTATTACTACTAGTATTATTACTACTACTACTATTACTATTATTATTATTATTATTATTATTATTATTACTACTACTACTAATAATAATAATAATATTAATAGTAATAATAATAATAATACTCACACTACTTGTTGGTGTCTTTTACTACTGCCTTTGTGACATTAGCAACACCTCCAAATAATGACAAAGTAAGTTCCACGTCTCGGAACCAAAATCAATGACACAGAGCACATTAAGGGCAAAACTAACAAAAGAAAGGAAGCTGAGCTTATTTGAGTTTTACCTAAAGCTCCACCTGTGTGTGCAGTGATAAAGCAATAGGAAATGAGCAGGAAGAGTGCACAGTGCTGTTAATCTGTGTGTGTGTGGAGCTGCTATCAGTTGAGAAAAGCAGCATTACACACACACACACACACACACACACATACACATATATATATATAAATAAATGACTTTACAAATCATAGCTATTGCATGTCAAGGTGAGAGAAAATATTCCGAATGAATAAATAAATTTGACCACACTGAGCTTATTAAATAAAAAAGAAAACAAATTAAAAAGCAAAAAAAAAACGGAGGTATATAATTTGTGATTTACCTGTCCTGAGTCCCGAAAGAGCCCATCTTGTCGTTCTTCATGCAGTAATCCGGTGAGCTCTGCAGATACACCAGCTCATTCTCTCGCACAGGCCGGATGTCGATGTCTTTCGGGACAAGCTGCTTGCGTGTTCCCATGGGCCTGTGGACAACTTTAGTGGCAGACAAGTATTTGGTCTTCAGGTCGATGGCGATGTCCTTCAGGTCCAGTAAGCCCCTCCAACAGGTCCGAATGGAACAGGAACCAGAAACACCATGGCATTTGCACTTCATGACCAAAGCATCTCGCAAAGCCTGTGGAGATGGAAAAAAGCAAGATCGATTAAGATAAAGCCAATAAAAAATATGACATTATGACAGAGGGAATGTAACATATTAGTGAATTTGGATGGCTTTTGCATGACTTTATGTGTCCCAAATTTAAAAAAGACTTTGAAATTCAATCATTTTAATCGCAAATGTGGTTTTGATTGTTTTTAATTGACATCAGACTTTATCCGTGACTGTCCTGTGATATTCAAAGCACAGTTCACCCTAAAATCTAAATTTACTCACTATTTACTCATGCCTCAAGTCCAAACATTAATGAGTTTTGTGTTATTACTTATACATTAGGTACTAATACTTAATCATTAGATACTAGTATCTATTTAATAGATACTAGTGCTTATTACTTGGATACTAGTACTTATAAAATAGATACTACCATTTATTTAAAAGATACTAGTACACATTTATTAAGTACTAGTACTTGTTTGAAATGTTACTAAAATGTTTATTTTACTAGTAAAATGTTTAATTGAACTCTTGCATTTGGACTAGTCATAACATAAGACGAGTAAAAGAAGCAGAACTGACTAGTAAAATAAGAATTGTAACCAGTAATAGTTATAAAAGAAACTAGTGTCTAATTAATAAATACTAGTACTAATGAAAAACTACTAGTATCTATTTAATAGTTACTAGTATCCAATGAATTGGTATCTATTTTATAAGTACAAGTATATATAAAATAGATACTAGTATATCTAATGATTAAGTAATAGTACGTAATGAATAAGTACTAGTATCTAATACTTAAGTACTAGTATCTATTAATTATAATAAAAATATGTACTAGTCGCAGATGGAATACATACTAGTCAAAGCTGAATAGTTGATAACTCAATGACAGATCCCATAAAAAAAAATCAATGACATTTTTTTATTACTAGTAACAACAGAATAGTTACTAGTCATTGTTAAAATAAGTACTATTCATTCATTTATTCATTCATTTTCGGCTTAGTCCCTTTATTAATCTTATCCAGGATATGTTTTATGCAGTGGATGCCCTTCCAGCTGCAACCAATCACTAGGAAACACCCATACACACTCATTCACACTCATACACTAGTAAATTTTAGCATACCCAATTCACCTGTACTGCATGTCTTTGGACTCGTGGGGGTAACCGGAGCACCCAGAGGAAACCCACGTGAACACAGGTAGAACATGCAAACTCCACACAGAAATGCCAACTGTCCCAGCCGAGGCTCAAACCAGCGACCTTCTTGCTGTGAGGCGACAGCACTACCCACTGCACCACCACGTCGCCAAAATAAGCACTACCTAACAAATAAGAACTAGTATCTATTTAATAAGTACTAGTACCTCATGAATAAGTACTAGTACCTATTAAATAGATACTAGTATCTAATGAATACGTACTAGTATCTAATACATGTATCTATTTAATTGGTACTAGTATCTAATGAATGAGTACTAGAATCTAATAAGTGTCTAATGAGTAAGCACTAGTATATTTTTAATAAGCACTGGTATCTAAAGAATAGGCACTAGCATCTAATGAATACGTACTAGTACTTAATGGACAATATATTAGTATCTAAAAAATAAGCACTAGTAACATGAAAATAGATACCAGTACGGGTTCTAGATTACAGTAAATGTCAAAACGGCTTGCCATACATGGCCATCCATCAAGAGCATGTTTACATTGAAAAATAATGTAAAAGCAGCACAAGTGAATAGAAAAATGCGTTCTGTGTAAATGAGTGCTGGAGTGTTTGAAAATGGTGTACAGTCACTCAGCCTTTGCAAACGTTTTGCCCCCCAAAAAAGAACACTTCACTTAAAATATACCAGGACGTTGAATCATTAACTTTGGCTTTTTGAAGTGAATCTGTGAGGTACTGCTCACCTGTCTGCCCACTTCGCTGTTGTGAAGATGCATGAGCTTGTTGGCGTGAGAGCCAGACTTCTTCTTCATCTTCATTGGGGCATCAGAAAACTTGGAGCCCATGAGGAGACCGTAATGCAGGTTATCAGCACAGCCGCCCCACCTGTAGCCCGGCTCCGGGATTTCACCTGGGATAGGCCCACATGAGCACAGCCTCAGGTCTCCAGAGGTGCAGGCGCGAGCTATAGTGTGACTTATAGCAGCTGCGGAGAGCGCATACACAAATGCAGACTCCCTCGTTCCTGAGAGATAGCGGGGGGAAATCATGATTAGTTGCTTATATGAACACATAAAAAGAGTTACATGGATAGTTCACCCAAAAATGAAATCTCTATGATTTACTTGTTCGAAAACTATTTGAGATCTTTCTTCTGCTAAACACTAAAGAAGTTATTTTGAAGAATGCTGGTAGATGGCACCCATTGACTTCAATAGCCTTTTTCCCTACTACGGAAGTCGACCGGGTATCATCAATCAGCTTTCTTCAAAATATCTTTGCGTGCAAGAGAAAAAAGAAACTCAAAGCTTTAAAACAGGGGTGTCCAAATTTGGTCCTGGAGGGCCACTGTAGAAAGTACATGTGAGAAAGTACATGTGAATTAATTTGGGTGAACTATCCCTCTAAAAATTTAGTTCACCATTATTTATGTGAATAAAGGCCCAAATTAAATCCGCTCATCATGTAAAGCGTCTCAAGAGATTGCGTCTCTTTAGATGACTTGAATTAAACCGCTGATTCATGTGGATTTATTTTTGATCTCTTTATGAATGTCAAGATTTGGGAGAACAGTCTGTGAATGGAGGAAGGGACATCTCTCAGATTGGGTTAAAAATATCTTCATCTGCCTTACAATCTGAAATATTGTCATGGCTTTTCATTCTCTTTTCTTCATTTATGTTAAGCTGCTTTGACAATCTACATTATAAAAAGTGCTATAAAAATAATGAATTATGTTTTTTGCTAACCACTTGATTCACATGGATTTATTTATAAGTTCTTTTATGAACTTTTTAAAGCATCAGAGTTATGGGAATATGTTTCAATGGAGGGACAGAAATCTCTCAGATTTGGTGTAAACTATCTTCATTTGTTTTCTGAAGATGTATTCATATGCATTTTTTTTCATGAAAGTTTTGAAGAGAGCTTTGGGTAAACAGACTTTTTTCCCCAAAGAAGAAGAAAAGTCTTGGAGGTTTAGAAGGAATCCATTAGATTCATATGGATTTATTTTTGATCCTTTTCATAAATGTTTTGAAGGAGGGACAGTTTTTAAATGAGTTACAGAAATGTTTCAAAATATCTTCATTTGTGTTATGAAGATAACTAAAGTCTTATGGGTTTGAATAATAATATGCTGCTTATAATCACATGGATTTACTTTTTCTCCTTTCATTAATGTTTTGAAGAGTCCAATTTGGGTGAAAATATTTTCAATGGAGATTTTTTGTTATAGAGAAAAACAATGATTTATATGCATTTACTTTTATTCCTTTATAAACATTTTTAAGCCTCAAAGATGCTTGATAGCTCAGAGATGTGTAAAGTAAGGCCCGCAGGCCAAAGTTGGCACATCGTAACTTTTGATTTGGCCCACCATCCCATCTAATAGGAGAGTGAGAATGATGGAGAGGGTTAGGGCAAACACCTTTAACACTGAGATCGTCATTTCTAATTTGACGTAACCTTTTTTGTTTGTTTTATTGCTGGGCCACAAAAAAAAGCTAACTAAAATTAACTGTTGTAAAAGCATTAGATTTTTTTAAATGCAAATACTGGCACTTAGATATAGGACTTAAGACATCGGCAAGCAAATCAAGGCAAAAACTAGTGTAATTCTCTTATACATGAGATTGTTTTGTTTTTATTGTAATAAGTTTGTTATAAAATGTAAAAATACTGTATTAATTAGTATAAAGCAATATGTTCTAGTCATTTTTAAGTATTATTAAATAAATTTGGTAATTACCCATGGCAACTATATTTACCTTCGGCCCACTACCCTCAATCAAGTTTGGTTTTTGGCCCTTTATATGAAAAGGTTTGGACACCTCTGCGTTAGATAAACTTTTAATGGCAAAAAATAAATCAGTATGTTAATCTGTGCTTAAAAAATGAATGAAAGTTTTAAAGGTTTGCAAGAATGTGAACGCAAGTATATAATAATAGAATTTTTTTAACAATTAAACTGACATTTTCCCGTCACGGAAATGCAAAGCAACATGAGAAACCCACCAGTATTCAGTGCGAAAGGATAATGGCGGAGATTACTGAACAGTTCTCTCAGTGCACATGTGTCATGACAAGATAATAGGTGCAGAAACAAGAGAGGCTCAACTTGACCCCGAACGAGCGACATCAAAGAGCGTCTTCTTAGCGCTGTACTTATGAGACGCAGGAGTGTTTTAACTCTTGACAAATGCAAACGGTCAACGGGGAAGGACGTCTGTAGAAGATTTAGTTTGACCATCTCCTGTGTTTGGAGACACTTTTACCTTTCAATAAATAATTAAGGAGGACAATTAAACCAGCCATCAGAATGCATCACTGCCGTATGGATAGGCATGGGCCGCTATAAGATTCTGACGATATGAAAACCTTGGATAAAAATATTTTTACTGTCGGGTTTATGGTTCGACAGTATTGTGATTACTGCTCTAAAATATGTTCTTTCTAAATGTTTGGGTAAAAAAAAAAAAACTTTTTTCCCCATTGAACACAACATATTTTATTTGACTTCTGCTGTGTTAATAAGTTTCAAAAACACAGATTTCTTCACAACTTGAAAAGGCGTCTTTTGATATCTTTCTCTTTTTTGCATATAAAGAAAGCCACTGCACTGTTCAGGCCTATGGTATGCTTGGATGTTGGTGTATAAGCAGTTTGTTTTTCAGATGTTTCCTGAATCATGGGCTGACCAGTACATTTTAAAGTGGAGGGTCCTTTTCTGCTAGAGATACTGTTGCTCTAAAAAAAAATTTTATATAAAAAGTTGCAAAAACCACTCCCCTTCCACAAAAAAAACCTTACATATACCTTATTTTTGAGGTATTAAAACCTTGACTTTTTCAAACCGCTGTAAACCTAGAAACCGGTTATCGTCCCATGCCTAGGCATGGAAATTCAAGATAAAACGGCAAGACAAAAGATAAATTTGAAGATAAAGCCTATATTTTACCACTAGAGGGTGGATATTTACAATAAACAAAGGTGTATTTTGATGACGGTGAGACTGCATGTGGAATTATGGGAGTTGTCATCTTCATTACATCTTATATTCAAAAAATTACTTTTGCTGCTTGTTAAAACTGCTTAAAATGAGTTGAAACAACACCAATCACGTTTTCTTTGGGACAACTTAATTGTTTTATGTTCAAAGTTAATTTAATTTGTGTTGTGACAACGTTTAGGAATTCTGTGGAACCCAGCATTTATTACATCCTTCAGGACTCAGAAATCATGTTCATGAATAAGCTTAAGTATTCAACAATTATTATCATGATACAGTAGTATGAAGCAAAGTAAAGTTGAAAGCCATCGAAGTTTCACTTCAAGCGCATTAAGTTCAAATTATAAGGTTATTATAGTTTAAGGTTCTGTAATAATAAACTACTCTGTGAAGTTTAATAAAACACACACCATATTAAAGCATCTTTAGTGTTTCCTTGTCAAACCAGAAATGAGGGTATATGAGGTCTTTAGCATGGCTTCACAGGACACTGTTATTGACACTAGTTAAAATTTCTCTATATTTGAGCACTCTTTGAAACATTTGGGATAATGCAAGTAAACACGTCAGAAATATATATAATACAGTTCTAGTGGTTATTGGATATTTTAAATAAAAAATTATCTTACATATTTTGCCTTTAACTGATTTTATATATCTATAATTGTTTGACAGTTAAGAATTGCATCTGTGCCGCAAAGGTCGGACGCAGGGTGAAACTGTAGGCTTTAAAAGGCCGTCAATTCTCTGTCCATTACTGACTAACTGGCTCAATAGCATCTCTCAGTGAATAGAATGGATCCTATTGTTCGTCCTCACAGTAAACGCAGCTCCTCTGTGAAGGATCCTATCAAACAGAAGCCTGAGAAAGAAGAGCGGCGTGCAAGAATCCTGCGTGTCGGGCGAGCAGGGCTTTCTTTTATCATGCAGCGAGGCCAAATTGCAGCATTTTAACTGGCATAGCCTGCGTTACCCGGAGAGAGAGTGTTTAGAGATCACCGTAAAGCTTTGCCCTCATAAAGTTTTCCTCCAACAATTAGATGGGTTCCTTAGACCTATTAAGGCTCGAATGGAAACCACACTCGGGTATAAAGTGAGGTGTGTGGTCACTTAAGTTAGCTGGCAACGAACGGACACCAGCTCTTTCGCAATTTAGGCTCTAAACAGAACATCTGCGAAGAGACATCAATAGGAAAGCAGACTTTGATTGGAAATAAATGCTTGTTTAGACACGGTTTTTCTCCGTAACTCACCTCGTTCCAGGTCTGGGAGGAATTTCGGTCCATCAATAGAGGAACAGTTCCAGCGCATGTCTGTGAAGGTCTTTTGGCAGACCTTTTTAACCTCCCGTGCTGCTTGGATGATGGTTTGCATGAGTTCCAGGTTACTCCTACAGAGCTGAGCCTGAGAGGAGACGAGGCCTGGCAACGTCTTGCAGTGCTGGGTCTTGTTGATGTGTTGTGCGGTCTGTGATAGCGCCCTGCATGAGGAAAGGCATATGTTTTAATATGTATATTCACTGATCTAATGTCTCAACTTTTGTCAATCAGACACTTGGAAAGTTAAATGTTTGATAGAGTAAAAATGGATAATGTTTGTGGCCAGCTCTAAAATATTAAGAGTAAGATCAACAGTTTGCGAAAGCATTTTCGCACACATTTAAGCTGCAGGCTAAAATTGTTCAGTGTCTCGCTCACAAAGGCATGCAAACAACAACCCATTCCCAGAGATAATCAATCAAGATTAGACCAAAATGGAAGATTATTTCTGCATCGCTTGGATTTAAGAAAGGCACCAAACAGCAATCGCCAATAGAAGAAAAAATGTTTATCCGTAAGATAATTTGGTCATTGTTTAAACTTAAGCAAATTTACTATGGTCAAGCCGCAGTCAAACAATAGTCGACGTCACACAAATCATGGATTCTATTATTTTATTTATTTTTTATCTTAGAGTTTAATCACGTAGGCCTAAACTAAAACTTCTGTAACCTTAAAAAAAGCCAATAAATTCAGTATGACTTTAGAGTGAAACCTGAAGTCAAGCATTGATTTCCCTTCTCTTTGACTAAAACACACACGTGTATCACTATTCGTGAGAACCACCTAATGCCCGCTCTACCTTTGCCTGTTTCAGATTAGGGGCCGCGACTTTATGTTCCATGATATGCTGTGACTGACAGACCCCTGTCTTAACCTCCGCACACACACACATACACACACAGTCTTTGTTATCCAGGGAACACAGGTGTTTATGGCGGCATCTGTTTTGCATTTCTTGCCATGCAATATCAAGACTGTGGAAACCACAACCAGCATCTTGTGCATGCAAAACAGCCCCTTAACGTCCCAAATTCTCCGGTCACATTTTTCATCATGTAATCTTTTGGTGCATCGTGAATACAAAACATTCTCAAGAAATCAAGTTAGCTTTGAACTGGGTTTACCTTTTATTTAATAGAATTAAGATCAAATTCTACCAAGCTTAAACTTTTCCTGATTAAAAGCCACTGCCAAGAAATTCCCTTTCATTTCGCTCCAAAATTGGTCTGCACGACAAATTTATTTTTGTATTTACAAATCAATCATCACGCAAAGCCCATTTCAGTTTCAGCATATATAAAGAAAAGAACAAACAAACTCACAGCCATCTGATTCCTGTGCACTGCTGAGACAGGAGCAGGAATGTAAGGAGACAAAGCGGGAGGGAAGGGAAGGTTCGCTTCATGCTGTACAATAAGATCCAGAAGACACTGATGCAGGTGCTCGCTGACCCCACTGCTTCTTGACACAGTTATAATTAAAAGCCAAAAGCCATGGCACTTATTCTTTTTTTCCGTCCCTCTCCTGCATGGGGGAAAAAAAAATCTGATTCAGATTAAATGCAGTGGACTCTAGGTGTATGTTATAGTGATGATTCCTATGCAGCGTGCACATGACATGAAGAATATTTCAAATATATAAGAAAAAAACATTTGGTCACTTTAATTTAAGTTACAATTTTCGCTATTAACAATTTATTTATTATAAGTTTTAGCTCAATAAATTAATAATTTTCAGCTTATTTGTAGTTATTAAGGCAGTAGTTGGGTTTTAGGTAGGACTAAGCATGTAGAATAAAATCACGCATAAATATGAACTTAATAATTACTAATAAACAGCCAATATTTTTAAAATAAGCAGGTAATAAGCCACTAATTAATACGAATTGAATGAATTATATACGAATTGGTAATTGGAGTCATTTTCCATTCAAATGCTATATTAGTGTTTTGTTCTATTGCATTACTGTACTACTCCCATTGAGTAAACACATTTTTTTTTTGTTTATGAGAAGTCTTTAAAAACAAATTACAAACAAATGAGTTCTTTTTATTTTTAACAACACTTTCACACTTTCAATGTTTTTGAAAATCGCAAAGCATAATTTTCTTACGCTCTTGGCCTACATGCAACTTTCTGAAATATAGGTGCGGTGGTTTTTGGAATGTTATCAAATGTTACCAGATTATTCCATCTGCTGGAATAGAAGGGCAATAAACAGACACTACCTCCCACTGGACCTGCTGTCTGGCCTCAGGCATGATGCATTCACATACAGACAGTGATTGACCAGATTGCAGGGGCAAGCTTTTTTTTTCCAGAAGTAATTTTTTTCCTTCTGGCTATTGACCTAAACCCAGAAAACTACACATTAAAAGTGCAATTACAATTGCATAGCTAGTAATTGCATCAAAGATTATAGTACTTGAAGTGATATATTTAGTTTTCCACTTGCCACTATCATTGCTAGTTTAATCACTTCTACTGTTTTATAGATTTTATTAAGTCTTTTAGACAACAAATTGCAAAGTGCAGACTTTAACACCACTTTAGGCAGCAGTTAAACTTCTAATTTATACTTTATGTGAGTTTAAATGTACTAATTGAAGAAATTAGAACAAAATGTAGTATGGTTTAGCTGTTATATGCATTATCTATAATCTATATACCATTCCCACAGCCAGCTACACACAATCCAGATATTTGTCAACCTCATATGTAGAGCATATAATAAAACAAATTGTAAAACATGGATAAAACATGATTAAAGAATTGAAGACTACTGTTTGTATATAGCTCAATAAAACTGTTGTCATAAAGATTACAGTTGTATCTCTGATCTGCTGCATTTTCACCTTGGAGCGATCTGAGATGAACATAAAATGTAATTAGTTTACTTAAAACCCCTCTGGGTGGTCTATGATAGCGCATATTACAGCAGCCTATTGTAGCTTTAAATTGCATCATGGATGATGTTTTAAAAAATAATAAATAAAAGTGCGTTTAAATAGAAAGCACCAACTTTGCGCACAATAAAAGGACTCCTCACCTTTATCAGAGACTGACGCCAAAAAAAATCCGCTTTTACAAAGTAATCCAAAGGTGATTTTCATTTAAATCCAGCCAAAAATGCTCTAGCCAAAGCTCTAAATGAGAGTTAATCCGTTTGCGTGAAATCCGAGTGAGAAAGCATGATGCTGGAGCGCTGATAAAGAAATGAAGAGAGGCGGGTTTGTGGTGCTGCTCGCGCGCCGGGATCTGCTGGACTGAAGGCGCAGCGCGAGCGCGAGTCTATATGAGGCCGCGCGCCGCTTTGATCTCGCGCTGATGTCAGGGACCATTAGCATAACAAAGTGGTTAAGGTTTCCAAGCCAAAGAAGACGAAGGTGAAAATATGATCTGCGATACTCAGACATCTCGCTACTTTCCATACGGAATAAAAAATTTTTGGAAGATAGGAAAAAGGTGTGTTTTGATTCCCTTATGAATATGAGTGTAAACATTGCATGTAACAACGAGGGGATAGTATTGTGTAGTTTTCAGCGTATTGTTTAATTATCCGATAGACTATGGGTCAAGGATAAAAAAAGAGTTTTTAAGCGGAACAATTAAAGTCAGAAGTTTAAGTCAGAACAATAAAAGTGAATGAAATATAGATATATTTTTAAGCACATTAGAATGTGCACTGCTTATTTATTTATTTAAAAATAAGATTTACACCTATTACGAATAGATACCCTATTAAATGTAGTCCAGGCAAGATAAAACAAAAACCTTGCATGTTTAGAACAAGAATAATTTTACGAGATATGAAAAAAAACGTACTTAAAGATCAGTTTCCCTCAAATTACCAATCAATTGTCAATTCATTTGAATTCTTTATACTTTGCCACGATCCTTAAGATCACAGGTTTTACATAATTGTCAGCAATATTTTTTAAACAATTTAAAATATAATAAAATTTTGTATGATTACTTATATTTTAAATAGTTATCGCTGAGAATAAGTATGTTATTTAATTTTTACTGAAATGTATATTTTACATTGAATAATGCTGTAACATTTTTTCCTCCACATTTTGACCAGTTATCTGAAACATTAAATTAGAAACACCTTCAAATGATGTATGTTTTTAATGTATATAAAATCACTTTGTAAATTTATTTTGATGCTGACACCAACAAAAATAGAGGATTCTTTCTTTTGAAGAAGAAAATTAATTGTCTCAAAATATATAAACGTTTAGATTAGGTTAGATTAAAAACTACCCATACATTTGGTAAATGTACATTTCCATAATTAAAGATGTAAACACGTCAAGGACGTTTTCAGTATTCTTCTTCACTTTATCTTATATTTTGTTTTGTTTTAAGTACTGTTATTTTATATAGTTTTTTTTGTAAACTGCATATTTGGTGTAATAATTCTTAAATTCATTGCAATAGCTACACTGTAAAAACAATTTAAGCTGAATCTAATAAACCTTGAGTCCATTTAGCTTATATTATGTTGAACTCACTTAAAACAGCTTGTGTAACTTAGAAAATTAAGTTAGAACATGTTTATAGTAAGTTACAATAAACAAAAATATGCTGTCAGGACTTATTGATCATATAATTTTTTACTGTGTAGTAAATGTCATTTTAAACACCACTTAAAATGCAAAAGGCAATTTTCTGCAATGCAATGAAAGGTAAACCACTTGAGAAATCATGGGAGCATCAATTTCAGGAAATAAAAATCACAGATTTCACTACAAAGTTGGAAATATTGCAATTCTAATGTTTGCATGGTCCATAAAAATAAGTATGTTACACGGCCATAAGCCAGATTTTCCACACTCATGCCATTTACAGCGCTGTACACAGCCCACATTGGCCACTGCAAAAACAAGGCAGATTTCCAAGCACGCTAATAATGATTTCAGCGTGATGAATACGTCCTCATATTAGCCACTATATGACAAAGGTTTCACACAATAAATGATTTCACCTCCAGAAATACTCCCAGTAGCCCATTGAAGTCCACATCTGAGCAAAGATATTTCCTAATTCATAATAATGAGCTATTAAACTCTCTTGTTATTTTTGGTCCATCAAGAAGTATAAAAGAGGCCATTAAAGGATTCATTATCGTTACAGATTGCGAATAATAAATATGAATGTGTTGAGAAAATATTTTTGCAGAATAAAAAATAGGCCAATACGTGTGTCCATTTATTACAGATCCCACCGTGCGCTATGGCCAAGTTAATATTTTAACCATCGAAGGTAACTGTCTTTTTAATAGTGTCTACGGTGTAATAAAAGTCAAGATGTTCTCCAGCCATATGCTTCTCTTATTAACCTGGCTCTCCATTCCAAAATAACGCCTCCTGCCACGAAATGCG
Organism: Danio tinwini; assembly: GCA_903798205.1. Lineage (NCBI taxonomy): Eukaryota > Metazoa > Chordata > Actinopteri > Cypriniformes > Danionidae > Danio > Danio tinwini. The sequence goes on along the minus strand of CAIGQZ010001492.1, from coordinate 18,547,293 downwards.
TAAGACTCACAAGTTTTCCCCTTAAAACACACCGCACAAACCAATTTTCGAATAACGACGCAATTAAAATACAATCATTAAGACTTTTTCCACTGTTAACAGTATCTACCGTTTAACATCAAGCAGGCAATTTCACTGATTTTGTGGTTTAGTGAGTAAAAGTAGGAGTGAGAGTTTCAACTGGAGAGGAAAAAAAAAGAAATGAAGAAAAACAAACATCAAAGCTTCATTACAAAGTATCTTAAATGAACATGAAATCTAAGGCAAATTATGGGCACGCTTATTTTACACTACATGCTGTTAAAAAATAAGGCTTTACATGGTTTAACTGTTTAAGGTTAGCTTTAAGGCTAGAACCTATAGTAATTATCAGAAGTAAACAAATATGCAACTCAAGGGAAAAATAAAGAAACCTCAAAAGAAATTCTCTGAATTTATGATGTCTTGGGAAGGGGTGGATTTAACCAATAAGCAAGGAAAGTGGCTGCTTAGGGCTCCAAGAAATCTGAGGGCTCCCAAATAAATATCTAGGCGTATAAACGATATAAATTTTATATAACGTTGTTTTCTATCATATTTTGTAAGGTGAGGGTCTACATTTTTTTTATTTGAATGTAATTATCTGTGCAGATTTGTCCCCCACCTTTAATCATGGACCAGTCCAGCAGTCAAATTAGTTTTAAAAACAAAATTATTCATTTATTATGTTTAGTCGTCAATTCATTTTAAGAAAACAAATCATTTCAAATGTTTTACAAGATGCTTTACATGTTATTATTATTTTGCATTCATGTAAAAAGTAGAAAAGGAGATTGAAGGAGATAAGAACAAAAAGCAGCAAAATAATAATAAAAAAATAAAGTACAAAAGGTGCATTTTTGAACTTTTGGGCCCCATGGCTGGAGTTGCTTAGGGCCTCAAAATCACTAAATCCGCCCCTGGTCCTGGGTGTAAAACCTTTTTTTTGTGTGTGTGACTTTATTCAACAACTGATGACATTTCCCCATAATTTAACAAATAAATGCATGTAATTTTGAAAAAAATTATAATTATCTGAAAAACAAAAAGGATAAAATAAAAAAGCTTATTTGAATTAAAATTTAAAACAAATGTTATAAAACATTTTTAGAATTAAACAAAAATGACCAGGTTATATAGTTAATGTTTTTGTCTTTTAAACTATTGGTGACATTTCTCCCCCAATTTAACAATTAAATGTCTGTAATTTTATCATGTTTTCAGATATTTCTATTTACTTTTAGACATCAGAATAATAAAATATAAATATTTGATGGAATAACTCAGATTTTCCCTCACAAGCAAATGAAAACACTTGCTATTCTAAAACAATTGTCATTTGCTGAAAAACAAAAAGGATAAACTAAACAATAAAAGCTCTAAATTACAATTAATTGAAATTTTAAAAAGCATCAATTGAATTAAACAAAAATGACTAATTTACTAGGTGATGTATTTACTAACGTGAACTAATTATGAACAATACTTCAATATTATAACAACCTTTACTAATGCATTATTAGCATTTAAATTCATGCTTGTTAAAATTAGTTTATTCACCGTGACTTGAACAATGGTATTTTCCTTAATTAACGTTAACTAACATGAACAAATATTGTTTTAAATGTATTGATCATTGTTTGTTCATGTTAATAAATGCAATAACTAACATACGCAACCTTATTGTAAAGTGTTACCAATTATTTAAATTATAAAAATAATTTAATAAATTATTTTACCTAAACCCATACCTAATAAATCCAAGGGAAAAATATATATATTTTAGATAAAGAAATAAAGAATTATTAAATAAAGAAAATAAAGTCTCTTGATTTATTCCACATCTGTACATGCTAAACTGGATTGTAAAATAAAGTGCTACACAAATTATAGCATTATTAAGCTTAAAGGCTATATGGAACATAAGATATACTCCACAAACTCAGCAATAATAGTCTGCTTTGGTGTTAAATAATGCACTTTTTTGTTCTTAGTAACACATTTAAACAAGGTTATTCTGAAAAATATTGCAGCTTTTAAGTTGGCGATGCTTATAATCTTCTATTGTATGTACTTATGTGTGATAAATCATGTTCTGTAACCTCGCTTGAACCTCCGAATACCTGTCCTATTGCATAATAAGATGAATTTAGGCATTTCAGGAAGAGTAAATGCCACACTGACTTATATCGTTCACTCACAACGAGGCCCACAAGAAGGGCATGATACTGAAAACTGTAGGCACGACTATTTTAGTTTAATTGATTTAAGAAATAATCTAATAAAGCAACAGCTGAAAAACCAAAGCAGTGAAGAACAGAAAAGAGGGCAGCGTGTATATTTAGAGCTAATCTGATACTCTGAAGCGGTACCAGCGACAATTGCTGAAGCATGACTTTTCTATTCGCCGCCAAGCTGCACCATTTCGGCTCAATAAAACATGAAATGTTCATGGAGCTCTAATCTTGACCCAAAGTGATGGGAAAGCAAATATATGCGTAGTTTCGCTAAATACATCTGCCCACAGCAAATGATTTAAATATGCGGGAATGGGAATTAGCCAAGCTGAGGGGGATGTGCTGGAGATAATAGAGTTTAGACATGAATAAAAACCATAGGGCTTTAGTTTTGGAAATCTAACGCATTGGGAACATTGGGGATGGATGGTGGCATCAATAAATGGGCCATTAGGTTCACCCCGAATTGAAAACTTTCAATATTTACTCAACCTCATGACTTTTCAAATGCTTTTCAAATATAATCTTCTTTCGTGCATTCACGATGAAATAAAAAAAATCCACTGAAATGACCATATGCATGGAGCGTTCTTAAGATCTTCCGCCTTAATACAAGACATCTGGAAGGCGCCTGGTAAAACATCAGTTGTTGGGAGTGACACCATCTTGAAATTTCTGTGTCAGTTTTAACAATGTAATACTTAAGGCCCTTTAAGGGAACACACTTGTTTTTTCTTTGAAGATAGGCTCTTTCCACTGTTCCCCAAGAGTTAAACAGTTGAGTTTTACAATTTTTTAGTCCATTAAGTCAATCTCCGGGTCTGGAAAGAGCACTTTTAGCTTAGCTTAGCATAGATCATTGAATCAGATTAGACCATTAGCATCTCACTCAAATGACAGAAGAGTTTAGCTGGTTTTCCTATTTAAAACCTGATGCTTTTGTATTTGCATTGTGTACTAAGAGCAACGTAAAAAATAAAAAAATTGCCATTTTCAATGTCAATATGTCTAGGTTGTGTATCGTGGCTGAGGCAGGTGCAATGATATATATGGGTTCCCAACACAAAGCCCTGCACTTGCATCACCAGTTAGAATCTGTGTAATATTGTGCCTGATATAGCAACACAATCTCACGGCAATTCACAACTTTTTGATTTAGTGGCTAATTCATAATCATGATCATACAATTTAGTACGATTTGCTTATCCACCAATGATGGTTACATTATAGTTTTTTTTTTAATATTTACGTTTTTATCTATATATATTTATCTATATATATTTACTTTTTATTTTCCTTCACTGTAAAAAAAAGGTTAAGATATCAAATATTTTTATGTTGCTTTAACTAATTTTTTTAAGTTATACAAACTTTAACTTAATATTTTAAGCTGGTTTGATTGATGTAAGTTGAGATTACTAGAAACTTTAATTTGATTCAACTAAAAAAATTAAGGCAGCAATACAATTTTTTTACAGTGTTCAGTAGTGCACAATGTAAACAGAAGAGTCAAGCTTTAAATAAGAGTGAGATGCTAATGGTCTAATCCAATTCCATAAACTATGCTAAGGCTAAAATTGTTTCCACCAGATCCAAAGATTGGCTGAATGGATTTTTTAAAAAAAGAGTATAAAATCACCTGATTTAGGAGACGGGAGACTCAACTGATGTAGGAGAGTTGTAAAATGAGCCTATTTTCCAAAAAAAAAAAAATAATTGTAGTATTGCTTTAAAACTGAGCTCAATTAAATACAAACATACAATGCAAATCAAAAACAATAGATTGCTATGAAGCTTTTCACACCAGTCCCAATCCATTGCACATTGCAGCATGAAACACCACTATAAAAATGATTAGATGCAACAATATCTCGCGGCAATTCGTGGCTTTTTGATCTAGTGGCTAATATGTACAATCTCATTTGGACCTTTTAGTATGTTTTTCTCATCCCCCAATGATGGTTGGGTTTAGGGGCGGGGTTGGGTGCCACGCCTCCTTTCTAAAATCATACATTTTTGTATGACTGAACTCATACGAATTCGTACGAATTAGACACTAAACTGACAAAACATACAATAGCTATGTTTTCTCGTAAGATCAGGCTGGTTGTAGTCATCATACAGCAGAAAGTTCCTTAATTATTACACTATAAGTATAGTCCCTAGACACATTGCCCTAAAAAGAAACCTTACTGTTTTTTTTCTTTCACTGTAAAATAAAAAGGTCAAGATAATAAACTTTTTATGTTGCTTTAACTCATTTTACAAAGTTTGGCCTAATATTTTAAGTCAGCTTGATTGGTGTAAGTTGAGATGACTGGAAAAGTTCATTCGACTCAACAACAAAAAAAGTTTTCTGTTTTCAGTAGTGCACAATGTATACAGAGTCAAGCATTAAATAAAAAAATTAATTTAAGACTTTGAGCGAGACGCTAATGGTCTAATCTAATTCCATGAACTATGCTAAGCTAAAAGCTAAAATGCTCCCACCAGATACAGAAATCGGCTGAATGGATTACAAATAAAGGTAAAACTCAATTGACTGACTCTAGGAGTTAAAAAATGAGCCTATTTTAAAAAAAGTGTGTTTGAGTGCAATTAAACGACAAACATACAACACAAATCAAAACACAATAGATTGCTATGAAGCTATTCACACCCGTCACAATCCATTGTGGCATGAAACACCACTATGAAATGGTTAGATCCAACAATATCTCACAGCAATTTATGACATTTTGATTTAGTGGCTAATATGTATAATCTCATTCCTACGTTTTAGCAGGGTTCGCATATCTCATGATGGTTGGGTTTAGTGCCAAAAATTGTCTGAACTCATCTGAATTAGCCACTAAACTGACAAAACAAGGATCAGGCCGGTTAGATCTGAACTTAAGATCAGATATTTTGGTGTAAGGGGTTAACGATAACCAAATTTTCAATCTGTTATGATGCAACTCAAATTACTGCATTCACATCTTTCAGACAGCTCATTTTCAGTCAGAGCGGAGCTATAATAACAGAGTGTTTATGGAAGAACAGTCAGTTTTACAAAGGCTGTGAAAAGCATCTAGTAGCAGTGAGATGTGAATGGGCATGAACTCTTAAATATCAGGTCAAACTGGCCTGAAAACTGACCAACAGAGCCGTGACCTCTCTGGTGTGTCTGTGTTTGAGGTTTTAGCACTGGGACTCTCAATTCCTGCCCGTACCAGGATCAACACCAGTCACTTTGATCTTACATAGCTCTAGGCTGGTTCAGAGAGAGCAAGAGAGCAACTTCAGTTTATATAACCGAAATTATGCACGGGCCGGAAAAAAAGTGCATGTGCTTTGAATGAGAAAATGTCTTTTTCTGACATTTCTCGTTTGAAATGTTAACTCAATATAGCCTTTTTAGACGTTCCGTTGTGTGTGTGAACTTTAAGGCTACTATTGAGATAATGGTTTAACGTTTGCATAATGAATCATTGGCAGCAGCTGTGCCAACTGCTCCACGCTATTTGTCTTTTCTCTGAGGGATCATCAGACACGTAGCGCCATTTACCCTGACACATTTTCAGATCATTCATTCAGAGCTTGTTGAAGGAGTGCAGAGACACAGTGCCCCCCCCCCCCCCCCCCCCAATTTCATGATGTCTAGGGTCTCGGGCATGCTTACAGCTGTCTCATGTCAGAAAACTAAGCTGCACATCTCGGCCAATTTTGTTTAACTTGAAATAAAAACTACAACTAAAATAAACACTACATGTATATTTTAAATAACCAATTAACACATGCACACACACACTTACATACACTGGGAAAAAATGAGGTCTAATCTAATTATTATAGATTTTGCACCTTTTTTTGAGAATTCTATTTTGTTTGTATTGAAAGCATCCAAAAAAAACTACAATTTACTTTTATAACAGTTTCATTTTCTTTTCAATTGACTTGATTCTTTTGGCAAGCATGTGAAAGTTCAAATGGCTTGGATTTAAAACATACTGTTTAAGAAAACAACATCAACAATGATAATAAATAAAATTCAGAGAAAAGAAATTACTTTTTTTGTCCCAATTCCTTTTTATTTTGTTCCTATTGCATGCAAACAAAACTACATTTTAAATTTCTTTTTATTTCCATTTCGTTCCATATGCATTCAGTTTTTTAGTAGTGCATATCAAATAGAAATTCTATTCCCATTTTTTGTGTTATTTATAATTTTTCTGTCTATGTTTAAAAAATCTGCATTTTAAATTTAAATTTGAAATAAAAACCACAACTAAAATAAAAATTAGTTACTACATGTATATTTTAAATAACCAATTAACACATGCACACACACACACTTAGATACACTGGGAAAAAATGAGGTCTGCAAAATTGTAGTAAACAATTTATGTGTTGAACTTAAACAACAAAATGCATTTAGTAATGTTCAACTTAATTTGTTTGTTTAAATTCAGTCCAAATAAATACAAGCACTTACAAAAAAATTGTAAATCCAAGGAATTATCTTTAAACCTTTTTTTTAGTGTAATGGAAAACCTCTAAAATGTAGTTAATGAACCTGAACACCACCTCACCGATCACTTATGTAATAGAACCACTTAAATAATAGAAATTCCTATTCTTTCTTAGACAAAGTCAAACTTGTACATGAAAAAGGGAGACACATCGTTCTGCACAAATACACGATGCCAGCAACAAATGGTGGGAGTCATTACCAGTCTGAGGCCTACCATCGACACAGTACAAACAGAGCACAGCAACATTGTTGATTTGAAACATTGTTCAGCAGCCCTGCGTCTCCGACAAATACAAAATCCATTTGTTTGAGACACAAGAAAGGCGGCAGCGTCTGTTTGGAGCTCTGTGATGGAGAGTCTGTCGCTGACTGGCTGTTTAAACTAAGAGGAAATGCATCACTTTGGCTGAAGTACCCCGTCCAACCAGTTTATTTAAGCTAAGGTGGGAGAAGCTTTGTTTTGGCTGTTCTTTTGAGACCTGTTTTAATTAGGCAATCTCATAAAAACAAATCATGATTTAATAGGCCGAACGAAGAGAGACCTGACAAACAACTTATGTCGGCATGCCAGTATCCTGAGATTTTGTTTCTATTGCAAGCATGGTGGTGCTAAAGTTCAAATAGACTGAATGTCAACAAATTACTGTTTAGGAGAACATTTTCGGAAGTTTACATATACTAAACATCATGAACTTAACAACAGCTCGCCAGTAATTAGGACTCCTTTTATAAACAGACACTTGTCAAAAAAGGCTGCATTTTATATTTGTAATTATTATAGATTTTGCACCTTTTTTTGAGAATTCTATTTTGTTTGTATTGAAAGTATCCAAAAAAACTACAATTTACTTTCATAACATTTTCATTTTGTTTTCAATTGACTTGATTCTTTTGGCAAGCATGTGAAAGTTCAAATGGCTTGGATTTAAAACATACTGTTTAAGAGAACAACATCAACAATGATAATAAATAAAATAAAGACAAAAGAGACAAAAGAAATTACTTTTTTTGTCTCAATTCCTTTTTATTTTGTTCCTATTGCATGCAAACAAAACTACATTTTAAATTTCTTTTTATTTCCATTTTGTTCCATATGCATTCAGTTTTTAGTAGTGCATATCAAATAGAAATTCCATTCCCATTTTTTGTGTTATTTCTATTTTTTCTGTCTATGTTTTAAAAAAAACTGCATTTTAAATTTCATTCAAATTCAATTTAGTTTGTACGAATTCCATTCTAATTCCATTTCCAATATCATTTTGTTTCTATTGAAAAGTTCAAACAGCTTTAGTGTAATCAAATTTCATTTTATTTAACAAGTTGACAGACTAAAAGTAAAATGGGCTTTCCATTTTTAAGATCTCCATATATGCAGAAGTTTATCAAAGATTCTGTTCCATTTCCAATGGTTTCCATTCTAATTCCATTCACTGTAAACCCTAATGTTGTCTTTTCTTAAACAATCAAGTAAAGTTGACTGAACATTACTTAAAATTTAGCATTTTGGTCCTGTCACCTAAAAATGTGAGTTAATTTAATTTGTATACAATGAAATTGCATAAACTTAAGATTTTAAGTATAGTAAGCTCAAAGTCACGATAAATCCTTTGAAAAAAATAGGTCGTTTTTAATGCAAGGTCTTTTTTTTATCAGAAAACGAGGCTTCGTGTATAATTATTCAGCATAATGGGAATAAATGGCTACTTTAATTTTTCTTTAAAAAAAAATTTCATAGTATATAATTACACACACACACAGAACTGAACTATTTAAGTATAATCTATCAAACCGACAAGTTAAATAAACTTAAATATACAGGTTTTGGAAAACTCCGTTACTCAATTAAATTGAGGCAAAGAGTTTACTCAGTTAATTTCGTTCAGTCAACTTATTAGGGTTTTCAGTGTTTAGTTTCCACCGCAAACAATGAGCTTGGAAGTAAAATAATAATAATAATAATGAAATTAACTTTTTGAAGAACATTTTAGAAAGTTTTCATACTCTAAACATCAAGTATAAGAACTCAAACTGCTCTCTATTCTCCACGTTATTAGCTTCTAAAATTCCTATTATAAAAGGAAACTTTTCAATAAAGACTACATTTTAAATTCCATTTTGTTCTATTTCTGATTCCATAATTGCTATTGCAAGAATTGTAATGCTCAAGTTCAAATGTCTTAAAATGTAACCAAACTACTGTTTAAGAACATTTTAGGAAGTTCATATCTTTGTACAGAAATCAAAACAGCTTCCCGCTTTTCCTTAACATTTCACAATTTAAAAAATTCAATCCACGCTCATTTTCAGTGCACAAAAAAAGTGCAGAACATGCTTTTGCGTCTGTCTTTCTGTGTTCTCAGGTGCTTTTTGCTGTGAAAACACTAGGACAGTCACACTCAGCAGGAGAACAGAGAGAGAAAACGTTCAGCGTCCAATTCAGACAGTTTGGACCTGTTCTTCAGAAAGGGACCATTTGTTTAGGACTGGCCCTCTCGGTGCTCTTTGAAGGCGATGGCCCCTTTCATGTACCAGATGGGAGGTACTTTCAAAAACACAAGTGACTTGTCTCACTGTATGGGAACATGCACCCGTTTGTTTTTCGCTTTTTGAGTCTGGTAACATTTGCTACTTCAAAGAAGTCTCTCAGATATGGTTATATGCAAAGTGATTGGGAAAATGACAAGGCTTGGTGGAGATTTCATGCAAGCAAATTCTATAAGGATGAACAAACACGCAGGGAATCTGATGCTCCGTGTATGGTCACTGCAGTGTTGTAGCTGTGTGGGGTTGGATCTTTCCACTTGTAAATGATAAAATAGGTGGGAAAAACAGGGAAGTGAAGGGGAGGAACAATGAGCGCCTGTTCACAAGCCAGCACGGAACATGGAAGGAGAATTAAGCTATGGCTACAAACAGCGGGAGCATGAAAGGCCTTACAGACATCGCCTTGTGTGCATCCATGTTGTCCTGCGTGCATTTGAGAAAGCGTTTGTTTTCCCTCAGCACAACATCAAAGTCTTTACTCATCTGCCAAAGAGAATGCTGGGACAGGCAATACAGATGAGATAAAATCAGTATCACAGTGACTTTATCACTCAGAAGAGACCCACTTGTGGTAAGAGCATTTTTTCCTCAAAACAAGATCAAAAGAAGCTGCTCATCAGCCAAAGTGAGCGAGTTATGGAGGTTTATACAGATGAGATATAACCACTGTCATCGGAAATGAGACGGCAGGCAGAATACATGCTGTTACAGGATTCCTAGTAAAGGTTAGATCAAAAGCCACTACAGCTAGATGAATAGTTGGCTTTAAACCAATACACCATAATCATAACTGCATTTCAAGTATGCCTATAAAATAGCAACTCAATATAGTGCTCGCTTCAATTTCAGAAGATATGGTCAGGAGTATCTCTTTTCGCAAGCGTTTGGGATTAACAACAGGTGTGATGCTTGTTGGATCATATCTCCGGCACAGAAATATTGGATCTAACTGCTCCAGCACAAAATGCAATAAACCCTTCAAAGTAAGTCGCTCCCTCTTATCGTTTAATAATGAAGCCGTATATTACATGAAACCGCATTATTAAATGGCAATTGAGAGCATCACAAGAGTAAAGAAAATTGCATTTAAAATGATAAAATGGTTTAAGAGTCAAACACGTGTTCCCTTTTAGTTTCTGAATCCAACAAATCTTACAAAAGCAATTTTGTGTAGCAATGCATATTAAGTGCAATGGTCTTCTTTAATGTTTCTGTAACCCTGCCGGTCCTACACCACCCAACCCGCTCCGAGCTGAGATCGAACCGGCGACCTTCCGCATGGGAGACGGTTTCGCTAACAAGAAGGCTAAAGACCAGGGCCTCTAGTATGTCACTAGAGCACCTTTATACGTCAGAGGAGTGAGGTTTACCTGCACAGCACTTCACTAGCTGGCCTCTGCTACACTCACCCCCCTAAACCTCACTCCCATCTGGGTCATGGCATCAACGTAACCACGCCGGTCCTACACCACCCAACCCGATCCGAGCTGGGATCAAACTGGCGACTTCCACATGGGAGTCTGCCATCGGCCTCTAGTGTCTGTCACTAGAGGACCTTTAGAGGTTTTTGTGAAAATAAAATGTTGAATTATATGCAAATTAATGTTTCATCATCATTCAGTGTGAGATATTTATGTAAATAATAAAATGGCATACTTAATCTGATTTGCACTTATGAAAATATCCAGAGCAGTAAGTGATCATTAAAAAAAAAGAGTCATGATTAAAATTGTCTTACAGACAAATGGATAAAAACCTAGTAGTTTGAAAGATATAAAGATTTAAAATGAACAGTCAATTAGTATTTTGGTGTTGGACTGTAATCCTTATTGTCATTTTGTAAAAATAATTTTAACATTAAGCAACATTTTAGCAGGTGTATGATAGTGCTTACTTTTTGCTCAGTGGTAAACATTTAAACAGGACACAATCAAATGTAAAGAGAATTGTACTGTTGTGAATTTGCTTAGAAGTGTTTGTTGAGGCTGTGAATTAAAGATAATAGTGTTGTAAATAATAAGTTTCTTGCACAGAACAGTTGTTTCAATACATAAGACCTCGAATTTTCAACACAAGCAACAGGTATTTATGTAGCTTGATTTTTGGGGGTTGCTCAAACGTGGCACTTTGAACTCAGAACTTGGCCAAAAAATGCCACTTGATGTTTGTTCAAACTACTAATTTATAATGAGCTGGAAAAAAAACACAATTCTTAAGTTTTTTGGGGGAACAAAACGTAATTGTTTTATATTCAATCCACTGTTCTCCCAACACAAATCGAAGATGTGGAACCCAGCATATTTTACAGTAAGGAGCCATTGCACAAATATTGCAATGATTCATAAAAAAATGTATCATTTGCCAAGTAGAAACAAAGATTAGGATCCGTAAGATCCTAATAGAGTCCATATAGAGTCCGATAGAGTCCATATTAACACATTTTGTTGTTTGCTTTGGAATTGATAAAACGTTTGGTCCCAGAAACTGTACTTAACAACCAGATAGCACAGTCAAAGGAAATGTTTTAGATTCATATTGAGAAATAAGATGATCAGAATGGCATGAACACTGTAATAAATGTGAACATAACCAAAAGTACTTGAAAGATTAGTTCAGTAAAAAAAAATACATAATTTACTCACCCTTAAGGCTTTAAAAAAAAACACAAAATAAGATATATTGAAAAATGCTGTAAACCTCTGGCCACAGATATCCACAGCATAAAAAACTAATAATACAGAAGATAATAGTTAGCATTTTCAACATTCCTCAAAACATCTTGTTTTGTGTTCAACAGAAAAAAATAAAAGAAACAAATTAACTGGTTTGGAACAAGTCAAGGGTGGGTAAACTAGTGCAGAATTTAAATTTTTGGGTGAACTTTCCCTTTAAATACAGAAATGACTAATGCATTCTGCTGCTGTGTGAACATGGCCTGTTATAACAGGCTCTCACCTGACTTGCAGATTTGTACTGTATATCTCCTTCTGAAGATTTAGGGAATTTGAGTCAAATGAAAGAATGGAGTTAGCTGTCTGGGTGGTAAGGGCACAGACTTGGCAAAAGCTTTGGGTCTAGATGAACACTGATCTACTAAGGCGGTGGAGATTAACAGGGCAGAAAAAGGTAACAAGTAGAACAATAGATAAACTGTACGGACACATCTGTTTTTGATCAATAGCCTGCAATAGGATTAAAGCAAAAAGAAACCAGAGTACCAGACTCAGTTATAAGTAGAAAGTACTATAGCTACTCCAATCTGAAAGCAAAGTAGTTGGGGAAAAAGGCAGCCAGAGTGGTAACCTAATCACTCCAAATCAGGAGAGAGGTAATCCTACTTGCCCTCCACTCTTACAGCAGGGCATTATTCATATCAACAGGCACTCTCAGACAACCTCAAACTCTCATAGGCAAATTATTCACTGACACACACATTCTTAATACTCTTGATTTAGAAAGCCAAAAAGCACACAGTTATTTCAAGAATCCTAATAGGCATACTAATCTGTCAAAGATATGCCCATTTTACCTCCAACATACTCTGGGGGAGAAAGCCGAAACACTAAAACTGCTTAAAACCTCACAGGTTAATCCTTGGTATTAAATACATGAAAGATCTAATGTTAAGGTCTCGATTTACATGCAAAGTGCATGGAAAAAAAATAGAAAGAAAAATTCCAAGTGTTTCCGTATCTGACCGGCATATTTGACATCGGAATAACTCAAACCAAATGCGTTATTTGTTGGTGGTTCTGAGATTTTGACTAGGGATTGCTGCCGCGGAAACCTTGAAATAAAATCCTGTTAAGCCTTCTCCCTCCCTCTCAGGAGTATAGTTAAAACCATGCTGTGCATGGACATGATTATGCACCGCCACAGGTCCTACGAAATGGCCCAGCATTGACTTCTAGCAGGAAACAAGCTCAGGAGTTCAATTAGGGCAATTCTTGGTTTAGCCGGGAGATTAGCAAATGATGTAATATAATGAAACAGTGAGTGAGGAAATATATAACATAGTTTTTAATCAGTCATCTGATTTCAGAAGTGATTATAAAATAATCTTATAACAAAAAATAGAATTAAGAGATTTGAGGTGGCTTTGCACACCCAGGTTACAGGCATAGTTCACTCAAAAATGATTGTGGTTCTAAACTTTTAGAAGTTTACTTTTTTTCTGTTGAAAACAATGCTGGAATCCAGCAGCCGTTGACATCTATAATAAGAACAAAAAATACTATGGAAGTCAATGGCTGCTGCTTACCAACATTCTTTCAAACAAATTATTTAGAGTTAAACAGAAATTTAAAACATGTAAATGTGTTCAGTTTTCATGTTTGGCATGAACTATCCCTTTTACGGCTACTCTGTGTCTATTCAAAAATTCAGTAGAAGACCTCATGCTACAAAATAGCCTCTTCTGAACCTCATTAGCATCATAGCATACTGTTATTGCTATGGAATAAATGCAAAATATGGTCTATGAAAATTAAATGTTTTTTTCCTTTGGTCTGCCACTGGATCCCTCCTCATATAATGAGAAGACGTCAAAGTGGCCTATCTTTGCTAGACATTATTTTTTATGGAACTTTCAACAGTGCGCATACATGAAGCTCAGTCAAAAACTGTTAGGTCCTGGATTATAGCTTTTGATATTAAATCTTTTGTTTCTACCTTCTAATGTACAGCTTTTCTGTTTATACAGTTTTAGAAATAAAGGTACACGAGCTGTCACTAGGGTGGTACCTTTTCAAAAGGTACACATTTGTACTTGAAGGGTCCATATTGGTACCTCAAAAATATATATTAGTACCTACAAATTTTAAGAAGAACACTTTTGTACTTTTTAGGTACCAATATGTACCCTTGAGGTACTATGGACCTTTTTAGGTACAAATTTGTACCTTTTAAAAAGTACCACCCTAGTGACAGCTTGTGTACCTTTTCTGAGTGTATGTACTTTATGTATCTCATGATGCAATAGTTATTTATTTGTACTTTTTAACTTCTACTCTTTATTTGGTTTAACATATTTTTTTACAGCAATCTTTTAACTTCTGTTAATATAGAGTAAGTATACCTGGGTGGGGAGTGGAGATTTGAGGTTGTTTTACGATAGTCATATGTTGTATGCTTTCTATATTAAACAAAAACTGAAATAATCAAAACAATTGTGTTTTTTCCCCTAGTGTTATTATGGCATATGGAGGAGAATATATTTGAATCAAAAGCTGATGTGGGAGTCTCTGAAAGCTTGAAGAGCGGAGGACTCAGACATAATCCGGTCTGCAAACAGTCGACAGAGGAGACGGATCCGTTTGCTCTGTGGATGAGCATAGGGAACACGAAAAGATAGCTCTTTCACACCAAGCTGAACAGACACAATCAGACCCTTGTTTAGAGAGGAGGGAGAGGGCAGCTCTGTATCGGCCTACAGACAGAGAATACATGAGCCCTCTTCAGTGTGATCAGAGCAGAGGATGCTCCAGATGAACACACTGAGCGAAACATTCAGACTGAGTGCTTTTGGACGTGAGAGAGAGGAAATGCACTAATCTCAGATAGCAGATTGCAAGAAAATAAAGCATCTCAGCATTTCAACTGCCGTTAATGGCTCCTGGGGTATTAAGGCTCACGTTATTAGCCTGGAAATAGATTACAAAGCAGCAAGAAATGAAGTTAAGTATGGACTAGACGTTCATTGTTTAAAAGTGATAGAAAGCTGACCTTTTTTTTTTGTGGTTTACATGAGCTCAGGGTATACATATTGACACAAAGAAAGAACATTACATACATATATATATATATATATATATATATATATATATATATATATATATATTTTTTTTTTTTAAATGTAATATGTACATTGTAAACTGTTTTAACTGTATAAATCGGAAATATATTTACATAAGTGCCATTTTTAAGTTAAAGAAAACATTACTAAAAATAGTACTGTATTTCTAAAGAGCATGTTGCAACTAATTTGCTAGCTATTAAAGTATGAAATGGTTTCTTCTGATCTACAGTAAAGTAGCTAAAAGTAACAAAACAGAAACTCACCTGACACGGTGTAGCAACTTTTTTTTCATGAGAATTCAAGGGTTTCTGAAGATGAAAAACATTTATTCAAAATTTAAATACTGTATATAGCATTGTGCACAGTGAATATAACAAAACATTCACAACAATCTGGCCAGAAGATCACACAGATAATAATTTATTTCTTGTGGAAAAATGGGGAGAAAATCAAAACCACCATGGTATGCAAAATGCATTTGTCGATGAAAGACGGACAAGGACTTGGCTTGTCAGCGCATTATCCAATGCCGCATCAAAAAACTCCTTTGGGAAGCAATTGTTTTTAGGTTAGACATGTGTTGCACTATTGTCTAACCACACTTTACCAATTAACAACAGAAAAGAATAAGAGTATGAATGCATTTGTACAAAATGGTTTGATAAAAGAGTTGATTCCCTACAAAAAAAAAAAAGACTTGTCTTCGAGTAAACTTGGAAGTCCTACTTCATGGAGAAAAGAAATAAAAAAATCACATATCATGCATTCTCGAAGAAATAGTCTACATTGATTTCAGACAAAATACTCTACTACTTTCTCTGAACGGCAAGACATAGATTCATCTTGCCACAATAAAGTAATAAACAAGGCCTTGATTGATTTGTAGTTGCAATTGCTGTGACGTTGTCTTGTTAATAGCTTTATTTTCCTGGCTTTTCAACCACATCTACTGCCGCTCTCACAAGATATGACCCTAAAAGGTCAAAAGCTCTAGTCCCCAAGGGTGAATCATAGGTCCAAGGTTACATGGAAATGAGAGACTGATTGCTTCTCAACGACATTTCGAAATCTACTCCTGAAAACAATATTCTGTGATGGATCTGCAATCTATGAACCAAGGGGTTAAAGAATGGCTGCAAATCATCAACAGGCTACAGGGGGCCAAAGCTACTTTTTGAAAAGCCTAAATTCCTTTTTTTTTAAAGCATTATAAAGTGGAGACATTAATCATTAACTACCTTGACTCCATGGGAGAGCAGTGGAGACCGGCAGGAAGTAGTGAACAGAAACAAGATTTTTCTTAGTTTAAAGGAGAAAAAAAAAAAAAAACCGCCAAAGGATATAATCAATATGCATTAAAGAACTCAAATCTACTTAAATTATTAAATAAAAAAGGACAATGACATGAGATGTTAGACAACAACCACAATATTGTTAACTATTATAACATTAACAATTGTCATTGAGTGGCTAATATAAATAAATAAACAATAATAATGAACGTGTCAGCATTACATCAATGGCATTGGAGTAAACAAAACAAAAACTAATCAATCACTAAGTAATCCATCTCAAACACACTTCTTTTGATTTATAGTGACTAAATTAATGTCCTTGCTAAATTAGTGGGGTAAAAAATAAGTCCTAGTGCAAAAATGGAAGAACCCATACTTACCAACAAGCGCTACAAAAACTGAAAAACGCATACACTGCCATCTTGTGGACACAAACATTTCAGCTGAAATAAAAAAAAACTATTAAATAAAGGCACGGCTTATTTTCAATGATTTTATTTGTTTATTTTAGTCAAATATATATGAACGCTTCCTTCATGAGGAGGGCTTATGGGAGAAATGTTTACAGAAAAATCCATTGATCCAAATAAAACTGCAAACAAATCAACCATTGTAACACATAATGATACAGAGACAGACTCGTTTTTGTTTGTGCCATGGGATGACATTGTGACAATATAACACAACCATCATAATTCATTGTGATGAATTTCCCCCCCCCCCCCCCCCCCCCCCCCCCCCCAATGCATCTCAGAGGATTTTTGTGATTTGAAGTCTTTAAAAGTTCCTGAAGATATTCGGAAATTTCCAAAAAGTCTGGGGTGAAAATGTCCATCCAGACTTTTTGTGTCTCTTAATTTAAAGACTTACGTAGGGTTTTTGCATAAAGGCACAAAGCAGTAAGAGCCCCCAAGGGCATCCTATTCTCTCTTTCTTTCTTTTTTTTTTTTTGGCAAGACATTGGTCCCAATTGGCAGTCCTCTTTTTTCATGCCACTTATGTAAAAGAAAAAACAGATAATAATAAAAAAAGACAAAACACCAATAAAACAATTATGTGATTATACTTAAAGTGTACAGGTCTAATTTGTAATCAACTAATAAAACAAACATACTGAAACCTACAGTCAGATGTGATCTACAGTTTAGCGAATACAGTGGGACATTCTGAAGTTTCAGCAGTGTATGACATCCTAAAGGACAGCTTGTTTGCGGTTAACTAAGCCAAGCCTACAACAGAGGGTACAGCTCAAAATTCACCTTTCCTTGTCTACTCTGCATGCTGGAAAAGGGCAGGACTGCAAGGAGCCTAAGGATGGTTGAAATGTTGGGAAAAGTCTGGATGTCAGAAACTTTCAGTGTGCCAAGGACAGTGTCGGGTAGGTGTTGATGAGTATCAATAGAGTCTTGCCACCTGTCCCTCCACCTTTGCAGCTCAGCCTGGAAGGAGCTTGGGTCAGGTAAGTCATCCTTAAACACTTTGACAAACTCAGCATCCTTGCAGCATCCTTCCACTTTGGACATGACATAAGGCACAACCTGCAAGCAGTGAAGAGCAGACAGAACATCCAGGGAGACTTCTTTCACCTCGGAAATACAGTGCTCTATGGCCCCTTTACTGATGTCCTCTTTGTAGTGCACATTTAATGGTGTTTGTAGTGATGGTACCTGCAGTTTAGAAGCTAAAGAAACTGCCTCTTGAAACCAGGTTTCATGGTGCGACTCAAGACGGTTCTTCATTTCACTGAGAGAGGGCAGGACATCAGACAGGCGGTTTGCAGCTTGATATACATCATGAGAATTTCCCTGAAGACTCAGGCTTAGGTTTTTGGTGAGGCTCAAGATGTTTTTCATAATCAAAACTGTCAATATGAAGTCAAAGTTTTGGACTGCAGAAAGGAAGCTCTGGGCCTGTGCTGCGTTTGGCTCATTATCTTGGTTTCCTTTCATCTCATTCAAGCAAAGGACGATGGCCTCTAGAATGTCTGTAGTAACTTCCAGAACCTCATGGCTCATTGCCAGTTGATTGCTGCTGATCATTGCTTTAAGCTCTCTGGCCTTCCTTTCGTCCTTCTGGAACAAATGTACAACAGCATCCTCTAGTCTTACCCGACGCTGAATATCCTCAGAGAACCACATAAACAGCTGCTCTAAGTACTCAAAACTTTGAGTTACCTCTCTCAGGGAGGATAAACTGGCTAACAAAGACTTCAGAGGTATAGGTTTCGGGAAACTGAAAGCATGAGGAAGTCTCTGGGAAAGCAAAGCTGACGCCGAAGTCATCTGAGAGGCATGGGTATCAGATCTTGCCAATGTTTGACTTCTACAAAGTGCCAAATTTAGCCCCCACTTCTCAGAGAGGGCGATGATGAGAGTATCCACAAATGAAGCAATGTTTGTGGAAACTGGGAGAAATGCTAATATTTTTTTACACTGAATGTCTTGTTTGTCCAGGTAGTGTATTGCTACAGGGATGAATTGTTGGTCATCAATTATCAACTCATCTTCTGCGACTATAGAAAAGAACTTTATCCTGCACAGTTCTTTGAGCAAATCTTCTCGAGCAACAACATCATAGGGGGTAAAAATATTTTGTTTATGTGCAGAGTCATCCAGGGTAACTACATGTTCTGTACCATCCACAACCTTTACTTCAGACTGGTCTGTGATCGATTCTGCTGCTATGGGATGATCAGTAATATCCTCGGGTGAAGCAGGTGAGCAATAATCAGTAACACTTGGAGTTTCAAATGGGTGATTGAGGCAAACGTTCACTGCCGCAGTTTCTTGGGCAGAGCCATGTGGAGCTGGTAAATTAAACTGATTTGTGCCATGTTCTGCAGCTATTTTAGGTTGATTGGGGCCATCCTGATCTACTGTGATAGAATGATCACTTTCACTTTGATTCCCTGGTACTATCTGGTCAGATCCCCCTTGACTAACTTCCATTGGCTCGTCAGGTACACTTTGATTAATTGCAATAATAGTTCCACCTTGACTTTCTACAACAGACTGACCATTTACACAGGGTTCATCAGCCACAAGCTGATCTGTATCATGACTCACTGATGCTACCTGACTATTTCCATCTTCATCTGCTAACCCAGATCCACTTTGACAATCTACTATAGGCTGAGGAGTTGCAACATCAACAGATGCATCAGTTAAATTATGATCTAATGATGACTGATCGGTTAGATTTTCTGTTACAAGCTGATCGTTTCCAGACTCAACCATGATTTGATCAGATCCACATTGATCACCCAATACTAAATGACTTGTTTGTGCCGTTAGCGGTAATACAGACTGAACATTTCCACTCTGAACTGATGTTACAGCCTGGTCATTTTCAGAGTCAACAACCATTAACTGATCTGATTCGCATTGATCCCCCAATATTAACTGACTTGGTCCAGCTTCATTTGGAAATACACTTTCTGCCATACCAGCTTCATTTTTACCTTCAACTATGGACTGATCTGACTCAACATGACCAACTGCTATGAACTGATCAGGTACACTTTGATCTCCTGTTACTGAATGACAGGTAACATCTTGATCTGCTGTTCCAGATTGATAACTTTCAGACACATCATCCAGCATCAGCTGATCAGATCCGCTTTGATCTTCTTGTACTACCTGAAAAGTTTCACCTTCAGTTGGAAACCCAGTTCCTATTTGACCAGACTGTTCTTCACCATCTTCTGCAGAATTATTTTCATCTTGACCAACTACCAAGAACGGTTCAATTATATTTGCATCTCCAGTTTCTGACTGCTCAGTTACACTGTAATCTTCTGTTCCAGACTGGTCATTTCCAGAGTTAAATACCATGAGTTGATCAGATTCACATTGAGCTACTGACATAAATTCATCTGTATTCACTAACCCTGTTTCTGCCTGACCAGTCTCTTCAGGACTAACTGCTACTAAATGATCTGTTTCCAAGTTATCATCTGTCATGACCTGATCCTTCACATTGTGATCTTCGACTACTGACTGACCTGCTCCACCCTGACAAGCTGCTACAGAATAACCATTTTCAGAGTCGCACACAATAAGCGAAGTAGATTTACTCTGATTGCCTGACATAAACTCACCTTCATTCGCTATTCCAGTTTCTGTCTGATGAGTTTCATCTTGACTCTCCACTACTGATTGATGAGTCTGTAAATGATCGTCTGATGCGAATTGATCTTTTACAGTTTCAACTTCAGTTACTGACTGACCAATTTCACCCTGATATTCTGTTACAGACTGATCATTTGCAGAGTCACATACCATAAGCTGATCATATTCCCTTTGATCATCTAATATTAATTCACCTTTATGCATGAACCCAGTTTCACCTAAACTCTCCACTACTGAATGATTCGATTCAAATAGACCTGCCATGTCCTTTTTCTTTACAGTCAGATCTTCAGCTACTAATTGACCAGTTTCTTCCTGACCTGCTGCAACAGAATGATCATTTCCAGAGTCAGACAACAGAGTTTCTGTCTGACTAGACTCTTCTTGATTTTGCACTACTGAAAGATTAGTTTCCAAACTATCATCCGTCATGTCCTGATTCTTTACATTCTCATCAGTTACTGGCTGACCAGTTTCGCCCTGATCTGCTGCTACAGAATGATCATTTCCAGAGTCAAATACAATAACCTGATCAGACTCACTTTGTTCCTCTGATTTTAAATTGCTTTCATTTATTAGCTCATTTTCTATTTGTCTGGCCTGATCTTGACCTTCTGCTACTAAATGATCAGTTTCAAAATCAACATCTGTCATGACTTGATCATTTACAGTTTGATCTTTAGTTACTGACTGACCAATTTCACACTGGCCTCCTGCTACAGATTGCTCATTTCCAACGTCAGACACCTTGAGCTGATCAGATTCACTTTCACTCAATATTCCAGTATTATCTTGACTCTCTACTACTGAATGATTTGTTTTCAAATGAACATCTGTCATGACTTCATCCTTCACAGTCTCATCTTCAATAACTGACTGGTTGGTAACTGACTTACCAGTTTTGCCCTGACCTGCTGCTACAGACTGATCATATTCAGAGTTATCCTCAGCTTCATGTTGAGCAGATCCGGATTTATCCACTGATACCAACTGAGCTGCCATTCCTGTTTCTATCAGACAAGCTTCATCTTGAACTTTTTCCACAGACTGATCGGGTTCAACTGAAGTAACTGCCAATTGCTGATCCTCCAGTTGTTCCCCTGTTGCTGGCTGGCTATCATCACCTTTGTGATCAACTACACATGCAGTATTTCCACTTTCTTCAAATTCCATGACTTGATCAGCTTCAGTATGATCCACTGACACCAACTGATCATCTACACTGTGATCAACTGCCATGAGCTGAACAGATTCACTCTGATGCCCTGAAATAAGCTGACCATCTGCCAACCCTGTAACTGTGTGATAACTTCTCTCTTGAGCAACTATAGAAGAATGGTTTTCAGGAATTTCAGAATTGTGAGCAGCTGCCTGCTCAGGTACAACTTGTTCCTCTGCTGTTGGCCTGTCAGTTTCATCTGGTTCTGCTGCAGGAAACTGATCTACTTCCATGAGTGGACAAGGCTCACTTTGATCAGCCGAGACCAACTGAATACTGCTAACTGGCTGTTCTTCATTAAATGGCTCAGTTACACCTTGACTTGTTATAACAGGACCTTCGTCTACTGGTACATCATGAACAACTGGAATCGGCTGATCACTATTGTCATGTTCTGCTTCTGCGGTCTGCATGGTGGGATCTTGAACAGATTCTGTGGGTTGGTCAAGTTTGCTGGTTGGCAGAGAGCTGCAAACAGGGATAGCTTGAGCTGTAGCTGTGTTTTTGTCAGAGTTTTGGATTAATAAAGATACTGGCTCGTCAGGTGTACTCATGACAGATGCTTCTTCAGCCCCTTCTATTTCACTAGAGCCATTAGTTTCAACTGGAGCATCCTCTGGAGCAGCTAATTTAACATCTAAAAAGATAAAACATGATTGTGTAAAGACAAAAAAATGGATTCATACTCATCTACTTTCGTACTCAAACTTATTTAACATTACTGACCAATTACAGCATCCGTTGCTTCTTGAGTATTACCAGAACCATTTGTATCCACTGTAATCTCCTGTGGTGCCATGGCAATAACTTCTGAGAGAGCACACACAAAAAAATAAGTCAGAATAAAAACACGGCCGATGGACTCAGTTGACCATTTCAATTTCTGATTAGCTCAAATAATTAAGAACCAAAAACCAAATGATCACACAATAATTAATAACTAAAAAGCAACCCCTCTTGCAAATATTGTTTGGCGTAATTAGTTAACTTACCACCTTCCATTCTCAGATGGTTAACTCTTGCTTTTACCTACATGTGTAAAAAAAAAAAAAAAAAAAAAAAAAAAAAACTGGATTTTTAGAAACACTTTTGTATTTGTGAATACTCATAAAACATATAGCTACATAAATTGTAAGGAGACTAAATGGCTCTAAAATTTTTGAGAATTAAATCTAACTATTTTTTGTACATTGAGGATAAATAAAACAGAAATTTACCATACCTGAGCAAGAAATTGCTGACTTTCTGGATCGACCTCCATGCATTTCTCAATTACCTCTTCCAGGCTCTGCAGTGTCTGGCGGTGCATGAGTAGCATGACTGCATCGGTTTTACTACCCTTGCTAAAGATACCATCTCTAAGTAAGATCCTCAAGGAGTTTAACGTTGTCTTCATTAGATCACACTCCATGCTAATGCTAGGTAGCACAGCTGCTATCTTGAGAAGAGTTGCAACATTTGGAAGGCCTTTGGCTTCGTTATGGAGCAATGTCTCAGAGATGGAGGTGGGAGGACAAACGTCTTGATACTTCTCCCTCCAAACTGTGGCCCAGGTGTTAATGTCTTCTTCAGTCGTTTCTGGCTCAGGGAGATCGCTTAGGTATATAGTGTGCAGTTTATCTGTGGATTCTGGAAGAATGGGCATAGGGTTGCACGTAGGCAGGAGGGATAACACTTTCAGTGCTTTTAGATGATTCTCTGAGAAGTTAAATTTCATTTCCTCAATCAAACCGCTGAGAACTGGTAAGCTAACTGCTTCCATGTAGAATGTTTCTGGTGAATCATAACTACTGACAGATTCTGCATATGACAACAATCCAATGACCTTAGTTGCAAGTCCCACTGCCTCCTCAAACCAGACACAATGCACTCCGCTTATATTGTCCAACATCTTGCTAAGAGAATCTATTATTGAAACAATCTTCTCAAGCTCACAAATAATGTCAGCAGGGTTTCCACAGCGGAACACAGTACTGCAATTCCTCAAGGGAGCGCAGACGTTTTTCAGAATCACTAGGGGGACGACAAAATCAACCTGTCTAATAGCTGTAGACAGGGTCTGAGATTGCAATGACATACTACTGCTCCATGACCCATTAGAGTTGTTGCTAACAGAATCTAAGCAGTTTAGAACTCCCTCCAGCATATCCACCAGAATATCAAAAAAATCTTCTCTCTTCTTCCATCTAGATAAGCAGGTCTCTGGAACTTCTGCAAGTGCTTCCCGTGGGGTATTCAGAAGCCCATCCATGGTCTTGGCAAGCTCACTCCCCAATTTAGGTGACTGATCAAAGAACTGCAGCAGATCTTCAGTTGTTTCAAGAACCTTTGTAATGTAACCATTCTGTAGGCTTAAAGCCAGCCAGTAGGCAAGTCCACAAGACTCACTAGGAGTGTGCACAGCTAGTGGATAGTTTTCCAAGAAGCCCAGAGCCACCTTCCTGAGACTTTGACTTCCTGTACCAATGCACATGATGGACTGGCCACGACAGCAGCCCATCTGAAGTCCCCATTTATCCTCAAGTGTGGCTGAAAGTGCCTTTGCTTGCAAATCTACATCAAAACTTTCATCGAAGGGCAAAAATCCAATGAGTTCCACTTTAGGAATGCAGTCATTCACGTATCGAATAAAGACTGGTAGAAACTTTGCCTCATCCGCAGAAATAGCTCTATCCGTGATGATGGAAAAGAAAGGAGAGTCCTGAACTTCACCAAGAACTGCTTCTCGTATGGCCTTCACAATCCTTTGTAGCATTTCCCCCTCTGAAATTTGTGTTAATTCCTCCTGTACCCAGTGACATGAAGCAAGTATCTGAGCAACAGCATCTTGCTCTGGTTTGTTTAGGTCAGTCAATGAGCAGTTTCTCCTTGCAAGCATTGCTGCTTGTTTAAAGACCTCTCCACAGTTCTTTATATTGTCTGCAGGTTCACCAGGATGTCCATTCTCATCCACAACCTTGTCTACTTCTTCAATTTTTATAAGAGTCTCCTCTGCAACAACTTCCACTATGTTTTCAGACTGCTGCTGAGTCTCCATGATCTCAGGTCTCTCTTGCTGGACATCTGCTTCTAGAAGGCAGGTTAAACATTATCTTAGATAAAGATTACATTACAGACTCAAGATATTAAATACCCAAATATTAGTGCATTCCCAAAAATTACATACCGTGGCCTTGCGTCTCAGTGTTTATCACTAGTGTTCTGGAGTCTTTGTCCTATAAAAGTATTACAACTTATGAATAAAACTGAAAAACCAATCAACCAGTAACAAATGGTATAGCCCAGTTTTACCCAAAATGGTTAAAACTAGGGGTGAAACGGATCACTGTTGATCCGTGATCTGTACGGATCACAACTCAAGGTTCAGAATGCACGTGACCCGCGGATTAATAATTTATTTTGAATTTGTCGGTTAATCCAACATTTATAACGATTGAACCATGAAAATTCATTTTGATGGTGGGTTTTAAGGGGCTGTCTCTTGGAACAATATAACCATGAAAGCATTTTGGCTTCCCTGTAACATAATAATGACGGAAAAAGTTGTGATGGGACCTACCCTTTGCTTTCTTAGGCTATTAATGTGTTTTCTGTCACTGCTTGTTTAGCCTGCATTAATGCATTTAGTGTAAAGCTGCACAATTAAACATTAAAAGATCGTGATCTCAGTTCAAACCCGCGCAACATGAACGATAAATGATAATGATTTGCATATGTTTATTAATCCTTCAAAGTGCTGCATTCAAATCTGCATCGAGAGAGATTCAGATTTCAGAATTAAGATTTTACACTGTTTCAGTAAGTTACAAACAATTAAATAACACAAGTACTGGGAGAACAGTTTAAAGTTCAGATATAAACACTGATGTTTAGGATAAAGATTAAAATTTAATGAAACATGACGCCGGTGAATTTGAAGCTGGAAAAAAAGCAATTACATTATGTAACCAACAGATGGTGACAAACAACCATCAAAATTATGTCACTGAACAAGTTTTCAAAAATAATACACCTACAGTATAACAAAACATGAAGTTTTATGTGTGAATTGTTGAATCATTAATTAAAGATAAAAATGATCTGTTGTACAAGATGTTAGATTTCTATATTTAGCATTATCAGCAACAGTAGCAAACATCATATTTCATATTTAATACTTTTTTTCAGCTGGTTCTTTCTTGATTTTAATTTTTATTAACATTACAGGTTCTAAGTTCTGTTTGTTAAATGCAATGTTTTTTGCAGTAATAATTTTATATAAATTAAAAGCAAATGACATTTGTCTCCTTACTTTTTTGCTGATACGAAAAATGGTCTGATCCGTGACTTAAAATAACCGTAGTGTGATCCGAACAGCAGATTTGTGATCCGTTACACCACTAGTTAAAACGGTTGTTTGGTTAGATCAAAAATGCATGCTCTTCACTAAATTTAAAATGAAAAATTAACAATGAAATACCATACTACTTGTTAATGAAAACTATACGAATCATTATGAAGACTTTGCAAACCTGTTGAGATTCCCTCCCCTCAATTTCATCCATGTGGTTGTCATCTGCAATGTTAGCAAAGCAGGCATTAAAGTTGGCATAAAAAAAAAAAAACAATGCAATTTAATAATTGTATTGTAAACAATAAATTCTGTTTAATATTGTAAATAATAGAATTTTTCAAAACTCAATATTGTGAAAATATAACTTGCTCTAACAACAGACTTACACATGCAAGACATCTCCAAATAATTTAACCTGGTAATTTAATTTTTATATTTTTAGCAGACACTTTTATACAAGTGTCTAGCATAGCATTAAGGGTACACATTTGATCTGTTGTTATTTTCCCTGGAAATCCAAACCAAACACACTGACATTGCTAGCCCCATGCTCTAATGTTTGAGCAAATATTCATGATTTAAGGCAATTATAATGATCATTGAAGTTACATACCCTCTGCTTTTATTTCAACAACCTTTCCTAAGGTTTTAGATTCTTTGTCCTGTAGGAAACAAAGAACATAAGAAATATTTTTAAAAAGTGATCATTTTAAATGCTTAATTAACAACAACAACAAAAAACTGATTCTTACCAGGCAAATGCCTTCCAGTGTCTTGGGTGTGAATTTTAAGCACTGTGCAACCATTCTCTCCAGATCTCTGTTGAAGTCGGTGCTCACCTGAAGCATGGCTAAACAAGGTGATCTGTCCATGAATGAGGAGTTTCTCAAGTAGTCTTGATACATTTTGTGCCGGATCACCTCACCACAATATTCCAAAGATGTGCTTGGCAACACACACATAATCTTCAGCAATGTATTGATGTTTACAAAGTACTGCATGAGGGGTAAACGCAGAGTCTGAAAAATGGTCTCTGGTATGGTTACACTAACCACTTTTGTTTTCCACTTCACTTTCCAGCAGCTCAGCTCAGTGAAGAAGTTGTCAGGATCTGGAAGGTCACCAATGTACAAAGGAGGTTTTGCCTTGAGCGTTTCAAAAACGCAACTCATCGTTACAGATGACGGGACCAAAGACATTAAGTTGAGAGCCTCTTTGTGGTCATCAGAGAAATAGTCTTTGACCATATTGATGAGGTGGTCAACTAAAGGGACACTCATTGCATCTTTGTAGTAAGAGCCGGGTTTTAAGAGGCTGTCTCTTGGAACAACTATACTATCAGGCACTTTAACCTGCACACCAAGAGTCTGAGCAAAACCACAAGCCTCATCAAACCAGTTCTGGTGGAAAACTTTGATGTTGGTCTTCACCCGGTTAAGCGTGGCCACAATACCACTGATCTGGCTGAGCTGGGAGGCAGCGCTAAAATGATCTTTCTGCAGTGCTGCACTCAGTTCTCTGGTGAAGGATGAAGCATTCTTTAGTGCAACAATAGCCACAATGAAGTCAAAGTCCCCTATTAGCTGAATTAGTCTCTTGGCTCGATTTATTACTGCCAAACTCCATCTTTGGGGCTGGCCGTTTTCAATATTTTCCAGCCAATCCGTTAGAGGCTCCAGAATCTGAGCAAACACTTCATAAGAGTCATGCTTCTCAAGCCAAGAGGAGCAGAACTGTCCTTGAAGCTCATGAATTTTCTCATAGCTCTCTCTTAGGCCTATGGCTAAGATCTGATCTAATTGTTTCTCAAGGGCAGGCATGCTTTGGAAGAATGACACAATCTCCTCCAATGTGTCTATGGCTCTCATGACTGCAGCAACTGGAACGGACCTGGACCACCATGTATTGAAAGAGTAACAGGAGCAGTGTGTGCACAGAGCAAGAGGATTCTTCTCCTGTATTTTACATGCAAAGGCCCTGAGCCTGTAGGACAGTTCACCAGAACCAAGGTAAGCTTGACCTCTACAGTAGCTCAAATCCAGATGCCACTCGGTGGTAAGAACATCATAAATATGTTCGCACATAGCCTCAGTGTCATTAGTAACCTCAACAAATCCCAAAAGCTCAAGCCGCATGACATCGAAACTGTCAACAAATCTGATGAATACAGGCAAGTATTCCATCTCTCCAAATAGGATAACTCTGTCGATAAACAGAGAGAAAAATGCATTTCCAACTTCTGAAAGAATCCTGTCCCTAACAACATCCTCACACACTTTGAGGACTTCATTCATCTCAGATCTGGTCACATATTCTACTTCTTGGTCTTGATCAGGGAGTCTACTTTGCCTGCTATATGCTGCGGTGACAGCAGATTGTAAAGCAGATTTCAATGCCTCTTTATTGGTTTCTGCACATTCAGGTGGTTTCTGTCTCTCAACGTCCATATTTAAAGTCATCTCTCTTGGTTCTTCTGCATCTTCTTTAGAGGCATCATTTGCACTGGTTTCTGGATCTGTATAGGCATTGGAATAAAAAAATATCAACAACGACAATTCATTTTAAGTTTTTAAAACCATGAAGACTTTAACATTTTTAACAAGTCACAGGTGAAAGTTTTTACCTGATAGTTGCACTTCCATTACGTCATCCTAAAAAAAAGCAAGCAGATAAAATGGGTATGAAATATTCTTCAGAAATCAAATGTGATTTTAAACAAATAAAAACATATTTTATTAGTTATTAAAAAAAAAGATTTACCTCATGTATTAGCTGCAGGATTTCTGGATTTTTCTTTACGTATGCTTCCACCATTTCTTCAATGCTGAAGTTGACATCTTGATTGACATAAACAAAAGCCATATTGCTCTGTCTCTTTTCCGCTGTTACTTCTTTCATGTAGGAGTGATACCGGTTCAGCACCATGTCATACTGCCCATATACGTCTGCTTCTGCGTGGACGCAAGGGATGGTGCCTAGCACTCTCAAAAGGCTCTGTACATTTGGGTAAAATCCTATATCTGGAATCTTAAGGGTAGCAAACACACTGGTGGGAAGAATTCTCCGCTTGCTAGCATGTCTCCATTTGACTTCCCAACACCCCAGTTCATCGTAAAATGAATCTGGACGAGCCAAGTTATTCAGGTTGGCATCAGCAACTTTATCTTTCCGGATGCTGAAATTGTGGTCAGCCATGTATGAGGGCACCAATGACAACCATCTGAGAATTCTTGCCATTTCAGTGCCTAGGACTCTTTTGACTTCATCAATAAGGTACTGCAAAACTTTCTTGCTCAATGCTTCCCTGTAGTAATCCTCCAATGCGGCTTGAGGATTTTCTGCACTTTCACCATTTGTCACCATGTCTGCTGGTAAATTGACTGGCACCCCCAACTTCTTGGCTCTGCCCAATGCATCAGAGAACCACTTTCTGTGAAAAATGGGAATCTCCTGCATATGTTTGGTGAGAAGCTTTAAGGCATTGGAGATGGTGTACTGTAAAGTGCTGCTTATGCTGATTATTCCCCTGAGGCTGGGGTTCAGAATGCTTACGCAACACAGAGTGTTCTTCAACACCACAAGAGTAATGATGAAATTAAAATTCTTCAGCTTCTCTTTCAGCTTTAGAAGCGATTCAACAGTCTCCGCATCCACATCTGATAGAGCACTGGTGCACATCTCTCCAATGCTGCTCAAAAGTGGCTCCAAGATGTCAAGCATTGTCTGGAAAGCATCTGTGGCATATTCCCAACGGTTCTGGTAAGAATCTTTGACTCTGTCCACTTCACCTTTGATGTGGCTGTATAATGTGGTAATCTTGGCATCAAGTTTTTTCGCCAGAGTTTCTGACTGCCTAATAACATTAGCAACTTGCTCAACGGTATCAACAACCTCTTGAATGGGAAGGATAGGCATGGAGCGAATCAACCACACATTAAAGGCATAAGGCTCGCTGGGAGACAGAACTACCTGTGGAAAATCCCGTAGCATCCTGCAGGTGAAATCCTTCAGTTTCTGACACATGATACCTGATGATAGGTAGGTGAAGCCACGGCAGTGCTCCAGCCGCAGGCCCCACTTGTTACGAATCTCAGATATAAGCATATGAAACAGACTTTCAGAGTCAACATCACAGGGGAGGAATGCCAGGAGGTGCTTCTGTGGGTAGCCTCCACTTGTGACCGATCGGATAAACACAGGAATCTGGTCCACACCTTCAATGTTTGTTTTGTCTTCCAAAAGTATAGAAAAAAAGCGTGCAAGGCGCAGGCTATTGCGGATCTCTTCACGCATCACTTCCTCACCTAAGGTTAGCACTTCTTTTTGGTCAATTTTCTCAGAGCACATAGTATTGACAGACAGCGTCCCACCTGGGTTAAGGGATGCATTGTTATTGATGCTGAAACCAGTGAAGGCTAATGTCTCCTTGAAATACTCTTTTAAAATTTCCTTCGCCTTGGAAATAGCAGGATCCTCCTTCTCTGATTCATCATGTGCAGGAGGATTCTGTATTTCACTGATCTCAGCTGAGTCACTCTCAACTTTAACTTCCATCTCTGTCGCAGAGAGGTTTGGGTCATCTGTGGTACCTTAAAAAGAGGAAACATAAGTACACCTTAAAAAAAAAACAGATTCATCTGTTGAAAAGTGAGAAAAAAATACAAATGATTTATAATTTACCTTTAGTTTTCTTTGGGACAACTGGCTCCTCTCCAGTCTGAACAAATACAGAAAACAAACAAAAAAATCATGAGAATAAACCATGATAAGACAGGATGCTGCATTGTGCCTCTAGTGTGCAAACCTCTTCAGACTCCCCAGAACCCTACATCCCACTCAATCTAAAACTAATTATTTCCAAACAGATATATTCAACTCATCTGGTGAAATTATATGCATACTGCAATATACTTTTTTTCAAATATTATGCACCCCTAATGAAAACCCAATGCATCACTTTAGACATGGCTACAAATTCTAAAACGCTTGAGGAAATGGGCCATTCAGAAAAATAACAATAAAATAAAATCACGTAAAAGAGCTAAATTACGTTTACAATCAAATGGAAATTAATATATATAGATCTCAATCTCCAAAGTGTGTGTACCTTATTGCGGCATAATAAATGCAGGTCCTACTTTTATTTTATGGTGCTTCACTGTGGTCCATGATTTTGCTCTTCATTGTTTGAACTTTCAGCAGTGAAATTTAAACCACACTGAACTAAACTGAACTTCAACTGTGAAAAGAGGACTGACACAGTTTCAATTTACTAAAACTTCTGTTAATCTGCTTTGACACAAACTACATTGTAAAAGCACTATAGAAATAAACATGAATTGAATTTAAAGTCTAAACTGTATTCTATGAGTAAGGGCATTTGACGTAACATTATGCAGATCACAGTAAAAAGAGCACTGAAACTTACTGGAATTAATGTGAAAATCTTTTAAACGCCCATTGAATTCAAAACAATTCACATCTTTATTATGCTATTTACAACATTAGTTGAGGTGTTACCATGTGTGTTACCAGATGTGAGAGCATGAATTTTAATCTTTTTATGCCTTTTGTTTGATCTCATTTTACGCCAAGCAGAAATGGAAGAAAAAAAAATTTAGTTTGAAGAAGCTTTTAATGAAGTCTTTACATAAGTACACAGCACATATCTATGCTTTGGGAAAACACAAGCAATAAAAAAGTGTATATTAGAGTAACTGTGCGTTTACACCGAAAGCAGTGAGATAGTCATAGTAGCGGGAAGTCATTTTAATTTTTTAATGGGAGCCAGCCGCATTAAGCGGTGAGGAGAAGCGATGCACGTCTTTGCCGGTGGGAGCGTCGAGGAGTGTTGAAATCAAGTCAACTTTATGGTAATGAGCTATGATGTGGTTCGGCAGCAAGCAATCAGAATGTAAAAGTCCAAAGAGTCCAGAGAACACAGTCCTGTGAACTTTTTCCGACCAGAGTTGTTCCCAAAGGTTTGATTATTGCAGTTGCTGGATTTCCATTTACAAGGTTTTCTTACAGGGACATACATAAAAAAATTACTGGAAAATTACCAATGTGCATAACTGTTATGTTTTTTTTTTCCTTTAAAAAAACAGGAATCTCATGCAACAATACAAAACAGTATTGCTGCTCCAGAATATTTCAAACATATGGACACATATTGGATAAGTGGAGCAAAGCCACACCACATGCAACTTGATCTTCCATTGTTAAATGAACTTGCTAAAAAGTGTTAAACATTTTCATGCTAAAAAGCATGTTTTATGCGGAATGCAAATGATTTTCTGATATGCTGCAAAGGCCCCTTAAAAAATGAGATGAATGTAGTGAATTTTGACGCTCTTGTTGCCTGAGCAGTAAAGGCAGACAGCGTTGTCGACTTTGACGCTCTCAACGCCTTCAGTGTGAACGCACAGTTAGGGTATAAATGTCAGTGCGTTCAGAATACTAAAAACTTAGGGTTTAAATCAGACACTGACCTTCTGCCTTGTCCTTTTTCTGTTGCTTGTTTGAGCATTGTCCTGGTTGGTTGCAAAATTGAATAAAGTCGGAATGGCATCATCCTTCAAAATACACTTAAGAGCGCTCTGAAAAACAAAATTACATATTTCACTGCACAAAGAATTCTCTATCTTACTTTTTTTTTTTATCTGTGCTATCTATTATGTTCTGCAAAGCTCCTTCTGACCATGACATGTTCACACCTAAATGGTTAAAAGAGACATTATATGCAGCATTTTTTATTTCTTGTCTTAGGGACGGAAAGATGTCCACTTAAGGATCATACTTAGAGAGAAAATTTGCTTTATGCATTATAAAGCTTGAGGCATCAGAATTGGAACCATGACAAGGTATAGAGGTAAAGTTGGTTTTATATATATATATATATATATATATATATATATATATATATATATAT
>CAIGQZ010001492.1:18499058-18514266 GCA_903798205.1 Danio tinwini | reverse complement strand
TATATATATATATATATATATATATATATATATATATATATATATATCTGAATGGTGATGAATATATGGTCTGAATGGTGCTTTCATCAAACTGAGAATGCTACAAAAAGCAAATAAAACTACCCTAACAAAATATCCTCAATAAAAATAATGTAAACTTACTTGTTGACATATCATTGACGTCTCAAAATGCTTAGAGCACACTTTGTAGTTTCTGTGCAAATCCTCAGGTGTTTTAGTCTGCAGATCAGGCCTGTTGCAGTTACCCACCCATTGTCTGCATCTAAAGATATGAAGTAAAGTTACTGCAGTGCAAATGTGATGCTTCACTAATAAATCGAACAGCAATCCAAAAAAATATATAACAACAAGATTAAAACAAAGCATAAACGTTTTATAAACATCACAACTGTACCTCTGACACAAAAATCCCACAAGAAGAAACCACAAACACATACACAGAAAAACGTATTCTGAGGGAATTCAATTCCTGCCATTTTGGGAAAGGCCTGATGATGGCGAACGTGTACAGGAGTCATTTGCTTACAGTAACCCCATAAAAGTTGCAGCAATCACTTTGAAGAAACAAAAGGCTATTTCACAACCGTCGACACAAAATAAATCTTCGCAAAAAATCCTTGCATAACTAGATTAAGCAAAGTATCAAGGAAAAAATTAGCTGACAAAAAAGGGTGCCATGCATTCAATGAATCATTGTAACAGGGGGGGCAGAAGCTAACCAGCTAACAAATAATGCTAATTTGCTTAGTCTGCGCACAAACGAAAATCTACAGAGAAAAAAATAGCATGTATTGAATTGCAATTGTTTTTACGCCACAAAAGTCTGCACTTACCGATCTGGATCTAGCGGGAACTCGAAGAAGGAAACACTGGACTGGTCCGTGCTCTGCTTGCAGTTTGCTGCGGCACAGCAGTCGGGCATTTTGGACTTAATCAAAATGAATATTGCATTGCATGAATCCTCCGGCGCAAAAGGAGAGGCTTTGACAATAAAAAGCGCGCGTGCGCGTCTTTGTAGATTTCAGACAACCAAGCGTTATTTCCAGACGTCGCGTGCTTTCTGCTGTAACTTGCTCATGGCCGAAATGTTGCTACTTTCACACAGAATCAACAACCAGGAAGAACACCTATGTAGAGCGGAAATGGACTAAACCGAGGACGGATCCCCCCAAAATAACGCGATCACCGTCATTCGTTCCCCTTCTCGCGTGCTTTTACAAAATAAGTCATAAATGCTGCACAACTATATATTTTTTATAAAATGCAATCACAAGAGATAACTTTAAAGACCCATTTCTTTCTCTTCTCCACGAGGCGCCAAAGGGTTTTTTTGTAACCCACGTGAACATTCGAGGTCACACCCATTTAATAATGCTGATATAAATTTTAGGTCCTAATTATTTTATAGGTGTATGTATGCATGCATCGATTAGTTTAACCCATTGAATCCCATATTAACGTCTGACTGAATTATGTGTTAAGTGATGTTAGCAAAATTGTGTTTTACAGTTCAGACTGTGTATATAGTGACCAGCACAGATTAACACACCCTAACATTTCTCCCATCTCACTTTTACATTAATATTTACTTTGAGATCCTACACAATGCGATGTTGACAACGATTTCCAGTTTATTTTCTCATCCTTCGTTATATTATAACTATTCGGAATTTGGTTTATGTACAGTGCTCAGCATAATTGATTACACCCATTTTAAAAATGAATGTTTATCCATTTCTCAGTGAATATAGGCAATGTATTTTGGTGCATTTAAACAAAACAGATTTATTAAACTGATATATTTATTAAAATCATATTTAGTCACCAAACATATTTAGAAATTGAAAAATAATACAAATAAATTCAAGCAAAATATTGCAAAAAAAAAAATACAATTACAACCTACAAAATTTCAACTAAATAAAAAAAATTATACTCTTGATTTTTCGTATTTCATATTTTTCTATAACATAAATTTGGGTGTACTAGTTTTTGGACTGTTATCATAAGATATTTTGTTAGATAAACTCCAGATTTGGCTTCAGTACTGACTAATCTAATGTATATGCACAAATATAATATTGTAAAGCATCCTATTGAAAATATTAATTTAAATGATTTGTCAGGGGGAGATTTATGCAGAGCACTGTATATCTATTACATCTTTAAAGGCTTAATAAACAGTATAGCTGGACATATTCAATTGAAGATATACAATCCTAATTTTCACAGGGGCAGTACTTATTTATGTGGGCCCATTTGTATGCATGCATGTGTATCTTTTATATAAGTGATGTAAACATTTTAAAAGGATTATATTACCCATAGCTACCTACTGTAGTGATAGGCAATAAAATACTAAATATTTAAAAGCATGCAATTGTTCAGGGTTACAATTAATATTGTTTTTTGAAAATATTTGCGCTGACTCACCTGTGGTAAATGAAGGAATAAATAAATAAGTTAATATATAGTGTTTTGGTTAGCTAAATTTTGTAACATGTTAGTAAAAACCTTTCGTTCAAAATTTATATTTATATACAAGACTATGTGCCATAATTTTAAAATGCCAATGCATTGTACATTCATTCATTTTCTTTTCGGCTTAGTCCCTTTTTTAATCTGGGGTTGCCACAGCGGAATGTACCGCCAACTTATCCAGCGTATGTTTTACGCAGCGGATGCCCTTCCAGCTGCAACCCATCTCTGGGGAACATACATACTCTTTCATTCACACACATACACTAAGGACAATTTTAGCTTACCCAATTCACCTGTACCACATTTCTTTGGGAAACCAGAGCACCCGGAGGAAACTCACGGGAACGTGGGGAGAACATGCAAACTCCATACAGAAATGCCAATTGACCCAGCCGAGGCTCAAACCAGCGACCTTCTTGCTGTAAGGCGACAGCACTACCTACTGTGGCACCGCTTTACCCAACCTGTACATTTCCAAAGCATATTTCTACAGGCTTTATAGAAATGTATAAATTATGAATGTAATGACACATTGCACAAAAGTGTTATCATTTACTTGACAGTTTGAAACAAAACCAATTATAGTTTAATATCAAATTACACCAGAAAATTGTACAAGCAAATAAACAAAAAAAAAAGTTTACCCTTATCAGAAATGTATTTAATTCTGAAAAAACAGCTTTGACAATTTCAACATACATTTATGGAACTGGACAGGAAAAGGTCATTTTCAATGTGTTCAAATCAATTCAGACTGGGGGTACACTTTTATATACACAGTATGAGTAGAACAATAGGAAAAGGCATGGTAATCTTGGATGACTGTACATAAAAAGCAAAGGTAACAAAACGATAGCTGCAAAATTACAAACTGTTGCTTGACAAGCAGAGCCATTCTACTGCTATACTTAAGACTGCACTGCTTCCTGTGATGAATCCTGTTTCTCTGATGGCTCACTATCTTGATACATTT
Source organism: Danio tinwini (assembly GCA_903798205.1). Lineage (NCBI taxonomy): Eukaryota > Metazoa > Chordata > Actinopteri > Cypriniformes > Danionidae > Danio > Danio tinwini. Next base: position 18,510,791 of record CAIGQZ010001492.1, on the reverse strand, counting down.
TCAAGTATGTCTCCACCATACTGTCCAAATCATGCTTAATGTCACAGTTAATATAGAAAAGAGCCATACTCTTGTTTCTGTGATTCACTGGCATATCTTGCAGGTATGCCGTCAGTCGTTGTTTCGCAGTGCTGCATTTGTCATTTGTCAGAGCGAAGAGTGGCAGATTGTACAAAACTTTCAGTAGTGCACAAACGTTGGGAAAGAACTTCACATCGGACAGTTGAAGCGTCTCGTAGATGGTCGATGGCAATATCACATCTTTGGTGCCATGTTTCCATTTGATCTTCCAGCAGTGCAGCTCAGCAGGAAAGGTGTCTGGGTTCAGCAGGTCATCTTTGTAAATGTCCACACTGGTCTCCTCTGTGGTGTTGAACTTCAGCTGTCCCATGATAGCAGGGACAAGAGACAAGGACTTCAAGGCCTTCAGATGATTTTCAGAGAACAGGTCAGACAGCTCCTTGATCACGTGGCTGACCACAGGAATGGTTACTTGGTCTTTGTAGTAGGTCTCAGGTTGGATTTCCTCACCAGACGTTGGTCGTTTTCTAAAGTACAGCCTTGGTACTTTGACTGGGATTTCAAGGGATGCGGCCAGATTTACAGCCTCCTCGAACCAGAACTCATGGTAGACCTCGATATTCTCATAAACTTCATTCAGTGAATGCAGAACTGCAGTTAGACTGCCAGAAGCGAAGAAGACCTCATTGGTTTCCCCTTGCAGATTCTTGCCAAAGGCTCTGGTGAAGGAAAGGGTATTTTTCAACACCACTAATGTCATGACATATTCAAAATCAGCCAATGCCTCAGATATGACAAAAGCATTGTGCGCCACTTCATCGCTCCATTTGTGATCTTCATTATCATGCACACTGTCCATACAAAGCAGGAGAGACTCCAAGAGGTCAACCGCCAATTCGAAGGTATCGTGCTGCTCGGTCCATTTAGAGACACACGCCTCCTTAAGGGCACTGGCCTTCTCTTCATTTCCCTGGTAGTAGATCGAAATAGCACTTTCCAGCTGATTTTGCAACAAGGGCGATTTACTGAAAAATGCATCTAGCTTTTTCAGGGTAGACATGACAAGATGCACTCCGGTGAACGTCATCGTGTTTGCCAGGCAGATGTTTAGGGAGCAACTGGAGCAAGGAGTGAGAACCGCTAACGGATGTAGCTCAGCTATTTTTGTCACCATCGCTTTGACCTTCATAGCTGACACCCCAGAACACAAATATGCCTGTCCTCTGCAATACTTCATGTCCAGGCCACATTTCTCAGTCAGTTCAGTAACAAGCCTCTCTGTGATGGCCTCCACATCACCTTCAAAGAGCAGGAACTCGACAAACTCTTCCCGGAGACAGTTGGTCTTATCCACAAAACGTATAAATAATGGGACATAGTTTTCTCCTCCTACCTCAATCACATTGTCTACAACTAAAGAGAAGCAACGCCCTTCTTTAGCTTCAGCTAACAGCTCTTCACGAACGCACTTTTCAATCACTTCTAAGATCTGTTGTAACTGAGTAGAAGAGCAATGCTCGAGGTTTACAGGTGACCCCTCAAACTTCTTCCTGAGGAATTCGTCACCTGCATTGATACGATACTCCAGCAGAGCCTGGAAGTTGCTTGGAGTGAAGCTTTTGCTTCTGGGTTCTTTGTCAGAGTGGCCGTGCAGAGGAATGTTCTGGGTGCCCATCATCACAACAACATCAAACAGAGACTTGAGATACTCTTTATTTAGCGTCTCTTCATCAATGACTGGAGGGCTGCTGTCAACCCCATCGCCATTTTTGTTTTCATTCACATCTTTGGTTGAAGTCTCACTATTATCTTTAGGTTCCTCACTTTGAGAGTCCGCTGGGAATATAAAATTAGGTAAACTGAGAAATATTTTTTTATTGTGGAACATATATTCAGTTTTATAGCAAGCAATACTACATCAAAACTATATTCTATTCAAAATTTTTATTTAAAACACTAAAGTGGAAAACTATTCTAAAACTTGAAGTGTTTTGGCAATTCGTTTACACAACATTTTAATGCTCTGGAAATACAAATATGTAAGATAATAGGCTTCAAAATCCAAGTTTTTGAAAATTAAACCATTATTTAATCTGTGCAAACTATAAAAGAGCATGTTTATGTGAAAACAATGATCATGCACATTCTTATTACATGGTAAATATATCAGCGAGTGTGAATATTTGAAAAAAAAAAATCAACAGTGCACAGGAGCAAATGTGTGCAAGACAGCAGAATCTCTTGGCAAAAAGGGCAGAGGCCTGTAGCACAAATGCAGTTTTTGTTTTTATTCAGATAATTTTGTGTTTAGTTTGAGAACGTGGGTTGGTTTTGATCAGGTTTGTTGTCACAGTAACTTAAGGTACATGGCTAACCTGCTCCAGAGCAGGTTTTATTCTGGGTTAAAGAACACTAAACCAAAATGGACCATTAATTTTGAATTGTCTATTGAGATTACTAATGCACTTAAATTAACATTTAATTAACAACATATGAATAAGCTTTAACATATAAAGCTTCCAAAATGGCTGTGTTAAGCTGTTTGAAAACCAGCTAAAATTAAAATAAATAACTGATTTGCAATGATATAATATTTTCTTTAAGTTGGCTTCTCAGATTTTTGCTGCATCAAAAGCATTTATTTCGGCTTTGCATTTGTGCTTTAATTCATAATATATAATAATATTGAGATAATAATGAGAATTAATTGCTAACTCTGGGTTAACCCTGAGTATACAGAAAAGGTTTAATCAAGCATTGTGAAACAGCCTGACCTCATCTTAACCAGTATGCATTTCTTTGGATTTGTCAACCAGAAACTTATTCTAAAATCTGGAGTTTATTCAACTTGTTTTGTGCAACAGGCCTCAGGCATGTAATGTCTATTTTTTTTTGTCTCAGATCTGTGAATAGAGAATATTTTGCCAAAAACAAATATTATCTGTATACAACATGTAAAAAAAATTTAAAATTTTCTGTTATTAAGTACATAATTTTTGTGCAAACACACAGAATAGAAGGGATTTGTAAATATTTTAGAAAAAATATACTGTAATAGCTAGATCTTTCTTAATCATAACACAGAATTAAACAAAACAAGAAAAAACTCACATTTACTTTTCTTCGCTTCAGGAGCATCCTTGTCTGCCTGTTAAATACATACAGAGCTCTTCAGTAAACCACTCACATTTAGTATTTAAACATAATTGAACTGAAATTTGACACATATAATACAGTGACAGTAACCTCAGTTGTGTACAGGCAAGACTCATAGATTATTATACAGGTTAAAGATGAGATAAATTTGGTGCCCTAATCAAATACATTTATAAATCTGATTTTATATAAATAGAAACATTAAATGCATTAAATGTTTTTATTTCAATGCTTTATAATAACTTTAAAATATAAAATTAGTGGAAATTTTCCATTGACTTTCTGCATAAAACAGTGTTTATAAAACAATTATACAATATACTTAGTACATGTAAAAATAGATTAAAAACATCTTGCTCACAAATGGGTAAAACCAAGTATATTAATTAGCATTTTATCCTTAAAGAAAGCCTTTTAATATGTCAGTGTTAAATTCTTGCTGTAATCTTGTTCATAATATACACAGAATTTTGGTGCCTAAACTTGATGTTATGCTAAATTAAATTTTAGAGGGTTTCTATGGTAAATCATAGTAATAATGCATTAAAACGCAGAGATATCACACAAAGACCTTTGAACTCTATACTGAGCAGCTCTTACCTCATTATTTGACCGCTTAAAAGGATTGTCAAATATAGTTGGTACAGCACTATCCTTCAGTACAGTCCTGAAAGGGCTCTAGAAAACAATCACAATGATGGAAAACGTTATTTAAAGAAGAAAAGCTGTGGCATGCAGAAGTTTAACATTTTTTAAACAATACTGGACTTAATAATATTTGACAATACAAACTTTCTATTAGTTTCCAATTATTTTGTTCAATATTATACATGTTTCCCTCCACAAAAAAAAGATAAATCAACCTACAGTTTTGGTTATCAAGTTAGGCTCAAAGTGTCTGGCACACAGTCTGTGGTACTTGTTCAGATGATCCGGTGTTTTGTCTTTCAGGTCTGAGCGACTGCAGTTTTCCACCCATTTCTTACATCTAGGGAATAAACATTCAACATTTATTATGTGCAGTCATATAGCAATATATATGTAACATTAAAGTATAGCTCTTATTTTTACTGCCATGTTTTTCCTGGAATAAACAAATGACCTTATCTGGCTGCTAATACACAATATCTACAATAGGATCAGGAAAGTTCATATCTATATCGGACAATACAGTGAATCAGTACAGTGCTGTTACGGCTAGGTAGGCTAACATTTGCACGTTCTTATCTTAACTTGCATTAACTTCCCAACATAGCGTAAAATCGAACTGCTTATTAAACAACTCTATAAAATTCCCACAAAAAATACTTGAATCATATAGACAGTAAGATACGACAGACTCGCTCAACTTTACATATAATCTGTCAGCAAGCTAACTCACTATAGCGCCGCACACGGAGTCTGCGCTGGTAAACAAACAGAGCTAAATGCAGTTTTAACGCAAAAATATATCGTCTGGACAACATATAATAACTTAAGTAAGGTAAACGTGTAGAAATTCACCTCTCCGGGTCCCGTGGAAACCTGAAGAACGCGAGCACCGAGTGAGTGCTGTTCCTGGAGCAGTTGAGCGCCGCGCAGAAATTAGGCATCGTGCGTCCACTCTGAGTCGAATCTTAAAAGCGAACCTAGTTCATTGGATTAACAGTGATGTTATTTCGCTCAGAAAGTTGAAAAAATGTAGTTTTGAAGACTAATAAAGCGGCAAATTGATCGGCACTCTAGTGCTTTGTGTGGCCTGGAGGAGAAGCGCGTTGGAGTTGGTCTCTGTCCCACAATGCTTTGCTCGCGCACGGCGAGTTCAAAATCTCAGCCAATCAGCGTACGCCTACTGAATGAAATTGGCGGCAGTCATGCAGTAGCAGGTTTAAAATGGGGAATTATTTGCCTGAGCAATTTAAAAGTTAGTTAATAAATAACCCTTCAAATAAACTGTATTAGTTTGTCACGTAACTTAATAATTTTCAGTCTAAACATATATTTTCTGACTCACCGTTGACATGCATTTAATCTTTCCTATGGTTTAAAAATATAATTATATCAAATATTTTCAAATATTTTTCATTTCAAAGTAAAGAGAAGTAACAAAAGATCATTTTAATTTGTGATTCTAAAACAAACACTTTAATATATGCATTAAACACATGTCTGTTATATTAAGGATGACATTGAAGACGTTGAACTGAAATAATCTTTATTAAAATGGCTAATATTGCAGTGATCAACATTATGGGTAAAAAAAAAAAAGTGAATGCTCATCTTGCCTTTAAAAAGACATGGTCAGAAATGAGGGATGAATTATATCTTCAGAGAACATTTCAACAAAAGTTTAGTAAATTAAAATTACTTTACTGCATGTTTAGAAAACAAACAAGTTTAAAAGCAAGAAAATGAACAGCAGAACAATAACATTTGCAGTACTGAAAGCATCTTAGAGAGAAATCAATGTAAGTGAAGAGAAAGGCAACATTTTTAGTTTTTTTTGTGTGTTAAATTTGATACTAGCCAAAACAAATCTTACTTCTTACAATTTTTTTGTTTATAAAATGAACAAAGCAGTTATAATAAAATGGTACAAAGCACAGAAATAGCTCTTCATATATACACACACACAAACATAAGCCTTATGCAAGCACAGAATATGCTGACAAAAGTGCGTAAAATCATATTGTCAAGCAGACATTAAGATATTACTCTATGTAGTAGCAGCCCAATGCAAACAGTTAAATATTAAATTATTTTTTTTAGTGTCACAAAGAATACCTTAAAATGTAGCCATTACATATGCTATAAATGTCCAATTTCAAAGTGGCTTTGGATTATTTGGTTTAACTGCATACTTTTGCCAAATCTCCAGGGTGATCAGGCAAGTCCTCCAGTAGAGCCGGGTTTTTTCTGTAGATGTAAGCATTTGCATCTGCATCTTCCATCTGTACTAGCTCAGCCAATGAGGAGACGCAAGTGTCGTGATCGTTCAGCATACCTGGCAGACGAGAGGACTTGCGCTGGATTCTTGTTGATCGTCGCACAGGTGTCAGAAACTTGAGGTCTTTGATGGTGCTTTTGCGTCGAGAGCCACTGCCTGGTGCCACCTCGCATTCAATTCTTTTTTTCACACTAATAGGACATAACAAGAACATTTATTTATATTTAACTAGAATTTTCATTAAAAAAAATTTTACAAAAAGGAGTGAAACTCTTATAGGTTTGAAAAGACATTCAGGGAAGTAAATGGTAAATTTAGAGTAACCTAAACATTTCATAATGATTTACTTTCTGAGAATACTGAAGCCCACATTACAGCTTTAATGTTAATGTCACAGAGAAACAATTTAATTAGGATTCCATTCAGATGCTTTTTGTTCAGGTTATGAACAACCAAGTCATTGATAGCCAATCAAAATGCATCCGTCTTTAAAGAGATTGAGCAATTAAAGCAACAGATGACATACCCATAGTTACACACTTTATAATAAACAACATTTGTTTATTGGTGAACTAGGGTTGGGCGATGTCAACCAATTTGGCATTGTACGACACACAAATTAATACTTGTCAAATCAATTTTCCCGCAGGACTCTGGCATGAATAGGCAGAGTGATCTGTGTAGTTATAATGGCGTCAACAAACTTAGTTGGTAAAAAAAAGATGTACAAGCGTGAAAGCGAAAGATTGAAGCAGTGTACTGGCGCTCTGACAGGTTACCTGATAGATTTAAAAGACAGAAGAGTCGTTAGATAGAGACAAGATTAATTAAACATCACGTTTAACAACTATAGTGAGACGAAATCCAGCGATACATCCTTGATAAACTGTCCGATTTGTCTCTCTAGGGTTTTTGTGCTCAAGCACCTGCTGACTGCTGGAGCTCAGACGCATGCGTACACTGCAGTGCATGACAAAGTGTGTGTGTGTGTGTGTGTGTGTGTGTGTGTGTGTTTGTGTGGTCACGTGATGTGCGTTTTCAGCGGTATTGTGTGGAAGGAGGGCTTTTCAGAAATGCTAGATGAAACGCCAGTGTGGACGTGGACCATTTTCGTATTAAAATGCCCTTTGAAAACAAAGACATATTAGTGTATTTACGAAGACTACGTTTGTATTTTTCGCGATGGACAACCCCCAACCCTAGTGTGAACTATAATTTAGTCATTATAACATACACACAAATGGTTCTTTGTACATGGTTGAATTTCCTCAAACTCACCTTTGCAGATATGGAGTAGTTTTTACATTGTATTTCACAATGGATGCGCCTTCCATCTCAGGAGTGGTACACCTCATCTCCTCGCCATCGTCATCTTCTTCACTATCAAACGTTTTTTTCTCCAGAGGTTCCTGTTCATCCTCATTCTTTATGTCAGCCTTTTTAATGTCACCTGTAATGTCTTCCTCATCCCCAAGTTCTTCCTCTTCTAGAATTTCAAACTCTCTATCTGTTGTGTGCTCCTCTACTTGCATTTCCATTCTTTTCTCTGCCAATGCATCACATTCATCAGAGTACATAGCTATAGAGGATAGGTAGGAGAAAAATAAATCAATTTATTAAAACCACACTACTGGTAATAATACGAATGCATAAAGATTTAAATGAAACGCACCATCTTCACAAGATGAGGGTGTTTCCATCGCCTCCAGTTTATCACACAAGTTCATCACCAACTGCAAAACAGAAATTCAAATTATATAAGAGCTACATAAACACGTGTTAACCTTTTTCACCAAGGCAGTTTGAATGCTGGTTCCATAGAGACTAGTTCCATACAAGTTATTTTTCTTTCAACACTGAAAGCATCCAAAAGTATCTGGATGCAGATTTGGATTTGCAAGCTGAGACTGCATATCTCAGACTTACAATGTCAGACAAAATGCACTTAATGTAGCTAGTGACATCATTGTGAGGGGTAGAGGTGGGGTTTGGCGTGTGCATTAAAAGCATTGCATGTAGTCTGCATCCAGACACCTCTCAAAAGCATCAGCTCTGAATCAGGAAAATGGTTAAGAAGCACCAAAACAATGCTGGGCTAGAAGTAAGAAAAATCCTTGAATCAGAGCTTTGGGCATTATTACTGGTGACCAACGAGACAAACAGAAACTGTTTTGAGTGCCATTTTTGAAATAGCAGCAGAAAACATTGTTATCACTTGTAATTTACATCTATACAAACTAAGGCATGTTGCACCAACACCTTGATTCAAGAAGTTTGGATACCGATTTAAAATTCACAAAGCTATTAACATTATTAGCAACCACTGATGGTGTGTTTGTATTTGGGGCTTCTGTGCATTGTTGGGAAAGATGAGATTATACAATGATGTCCGATCTGGATCTAGCCTTTGGAAAAAGCAAAGCAGTTCTTAAGACTCGATAGGTGGACCAGCTCCAAATTGGCAATAGAACTTGATATAAACTAGCACCTGGTTCATGCTGGTGGAAAAGGGGTATGTGTGTATGTGCACATCATAAATAAGTCTATTTCATGGTTCTTACCGAATCCATTCTTATCTCTGGGTCAACTGGCAGATCCATGTCACTGTTGTCCAGCAAGTCTAATGTAGTATTCATAATATTGCTTGATTCACTTGTATTCACTGGTTTTGTGTCCGGGACTTTATCAGTTTGGTTGCTGGTCTTCAACGCAGGGGCTGGTTTTACAGGCTCTGTCTTTTGCATGAAAGGCTTAGATTGGGCACAGGTAGCAGCTTTGGGTCCAGTTTTAGGCTGTGGAGCTGGTTTCCGTGAAAGCACTGCTGAATTGTCTGAGATTGGAGGCCTCTTCAGAGACTTTCCTTTAGAAGCCAGCCACTCTGCAAGCTTTGCTCTGAAAGGAGAGTACAAATTAAAATCTAGATATCCTCTGCTGTAACCATAGTCACACTGTTAGAATAGCTCCTTATGCTCAATTCTTGCATTGTTCAAAAGGTTTCTACCTTTACATTGAGAAAGTCTGCATACATTGGTGCATTTTCATAATATTGCTTTCAGCTAACATTGAATAACGTTTCTGTGCATTTTGTAGTTTTACTAACACTACAACTGCATATTTGGTGGCCTGAAAATAAGTTCTAGAGTGCAAGATTTTTAAAATGATACCATCATCTAAACTCTGTGACGTCATGCATATTACTTATTCCGCCTATATGTAAACAAAAATTCTTGATTACCGTGTGGAGTTTCTTTACCAAGAAACTAGTCTATGCAGAATACTATACTTTTTTAAAACAGCAAAGGACAATGTATCAGTTCTTAGCCATAAAAGTACATAAAATTAGTAAAGGTGATTCTCTGAAAAGTATTTAAAATAAAGTTTGAATAGAATTGTATGCATTCGTTGTTTACATTTTATGAACTCTTCATAGAGGAGTAAAAGTATTAAAATCCAGGCCTGTAGCCAGTCTAGTGAAATGGGTGGTTCTTTTATCAAAAAAAAAGGCCATTTTGCAGTTACACGCCTCATATTCTATTTAATTATGAGACTTAAACACCGCATTTTAGTGACATTTTAAGCACTATTTTTAGCTAGATTTGCTTGTCGGATGGTCATCATAACCACATTTTTTGATGTACCAAAAATATTTCCAAAAGATTTACAATAGAATAAAGAAATATGAAAAATATATTTTTTAAATGCAAACGTATTACATCATTTATCATTAGAAAAAAATAGGAATCTGTTGAAGTATTAAATTAAAACTGTGACCTACTGTCATTTATAAGCATGGGACAATAACCGGTTTTAAGGTTTACCGCGGTTTGGAAAAGTCAAGGTTTTAATATCACTAAAATGTTCTGTTATACCGTTCCTAAGGTAGAAGTTTTTTTTTTTATGGATTTATGTGTTGTAAAAAAAATCTGTTTTTGAAACTAACAAAAAGAGCAGAAGTCAATAATTTATTTAAACTATTTAGCTTGACATGTTTACTGCTTTAAACTATTATAAATGTTTCTTAATATAAAATAAATTGTGTTCAATGGGGGAAATTTGAAAATTCATGGATAACAATAGCCAAAATAGTTTTCAAATTCACTTTAATATGGCCTGCTTTTGGTGCTGCACACCTTTTTATTAGTCATTTTTTGTTTCAAGAATAAGGTCCAAAAATTTGAATAAAAGTCACTTGTAAAATGTTTTTTTTTTAACAATAAAGTAGCGAAATATGACTTGACTTACATCTGATTATAAAATAAAAATGTTAGCATTGGCCAAAACTGATTAGCTGAAGTCCCGCGGAAGCAACAGCCAACAGAGGATTCCACTTGGTCTTAAAGCCTTTTTCAATGGGCTATTTTCACTATTTATGATAGCATAGCAGTCGAAATAGGACAAATGAGCTCATGTATTGGACAAATTCTGGACCTTTGTCAGTGAGGGTTGGGTCTTCAGAACCACACAAACTCCCCCTGGCTACAGGTCTGAATTCATATTACAATTTAATGATACATAATACAACTCACCTTCTTTCTTCAGCAGTTTCCATTTGTACTTTGTACTGGCTGACTGTACTTGTGACAGGCCTGCTGACATTTTGATCAGTGAGGGTGGGTTTGGCTTTTGGCACTTGCACAGGCATCTTCTTCTTCATAGTGATGGCTTTGCTGGTGGCCGAGCGCCCTGTAGCTAGAGGGGCTGGCCTGGAAAGAACACAAGCTCGGTAGGCTCCTGTTTGGGAGATGGACCTTGGCCCTTTCTGAGGTATTTGTTTAAGAGAAACAGACTTGTGGACTGGTTTTTCAGTGATATTCTGGGGGACATCAGAGGCTGATTTTGATCTAGATGACAGAGCAGATTCGACTCTAGGTTTAATAGAGGTTTGCAGAGAAGTAACAGACTTTGACCGAATTTTAGGCACCTCAGGTTTTGCTTTGGTCTCATCCAGTTTTGAAATCACTTTCTTTTCTGTGGTCTTCACTTCACTGGGTTTTCTGAAACAATCGATTTTTGACTGGATCACACGGCCCTTATACGTGCCAGGTTTGGATTTCTGGACAGCAGAGATTGTAGAAGGTGGTTTCTGAACTTCTTCCACAAGCTTTCGTTGTCTTATAGTCTGCTGTGTACGAAAAGCCTGGCTTAGAGTGTAACGCTTAGCAGGATCAGCATCATTACTTTTGTTCTGCGCTCGAACATCCTTTCCCTTCTTTCCAGAGTTATCCTCCTTCAAATCATTCTTTGACTGAAGGGGTGCCGTTTTACATAGGACTCTTTGTTTTGATACAGTACTGCTGATGAATTGTTTTTTAGGGCCAGAAACTGGTTTAGTGTTCTCCTTGTTACTCTGAAAAGACAATGTTGTTACAACGAAAGAACATTAGGTGAGCTACATATCAAGCAAGCACTTATTTTTCCACATGTAGATATAAAAATTGTTTTCAAAGATTTTATCTGCTTTATAGTGTAATGTGTACCTTTCTCACCGCAGACTCCATTATGTTCATCTACCAGTGTTAGGACAGTTCTTCAAAGATGACTGTCTTCTCCCCCTGCAGGGCATCACATTGTTATAAAAAAAATAATAATTTCAAGTCTCAATTTCACATTTCAAAAGATGTTTTTTTTTT
>CAIGQZ010001492.1:18475190-18498658 GCA_903798205.1 Danio tinwini | reverse complement strand
ATATTTGTCGATATTTATGTAGAATGTTTGACATGACAGATATACTAAGCTATGTATCCTGACGACGCTGGATGCTAGGCTATGTGAAGCACTAGATTTTACAAAATGGACACGGAGTGTTGCTCAAAGCATATCAACACATTTGAACGTGCCAAAACGATTAACTCAAAAAACAACTGACTTTTTAATTCAACAATATGCTTTTATTCTGACAATTTACTAAAGAATCAACGAACACCCTCCGTTATTTTATTCTAGCGACGTTTACCAAGTCCTAAATCTTGACTATACTCACAAAGCATTATTAACAGTTGACAAAAACAACATATAGCTTACGGTATCTACGTCTTCTTCTGTCAACGAGGAAAGACAAACACGCGAACCTCAAACTCAGCTTAAAACTGAACTTGGAGACTCTTTGAAGACTGAAGCATAACACGCGCTTTTTCAACAGATTTGAGTTCAGCGCGGCGCGCTCTCCGATTGGTGATGACAGTTTAAGAGTCACTCTGGCTGACAACTCGTATTGGCTGCTTCTAATCACGTGATATAAAACAAAGTTGGCTCCACCCATTTTACTGAAAACTGGGTGCTGCCTGTTTTGAACCAAAATAAAATTCCTCTCATAACTGCTCAGTCGTTTCAAAATGAATCCAGTTGACCAAAGATCCGGTGTTCGTTTATTTTTTAATAACCGTAACGGTTTTATGTGAAAGATAAAAAGGTGTGGAAAATAAATGTTCCTTAATAAAAAAACAAAAACTGTCAGACAGTGGTTATTATGTTCAGTAGTTGCTGGTCAAAATAGATCACTCAATAGTTTATGCGATTAAAAATGTTAAGATAAATTTAGTCTGTTGTGATGATTTTTGTATGTAGGCAGAAAAAGTACACGAGCTCTTCTTACATTCCACGTTTATTCAAGTTAAAGGGATAGTTCACCCAAAAATGAAAACATGCTTACTATTTATTTACCCTCAAGTGGTTCAAAAACCTTTATTTTGAACACAAAGCTGAAAGCTGAAAAAAGAAAACTGAAAACCTGTAACCATTGACTTAAATAGTAGGAAAAACTAATGGAAGTCAATGTTTACAGATTTATAGATATTGCATATTACAGATATTACAGAGATACTGATATAGATATTACAGATTACAGAAAAAACTAAAGGTTTGAAACAAGTGGTGAATAAATTACGACAGAATTTTCAATTTTGCGTGATCTATTTCTTTGAAACATTTTTGTCACAGCCAGATATAACCGGTACGGGTGTAAATGGGGTCTAAATTGCATTAGACCACAGGCCTGTATAGCCTACTATGATGGTGGCTGAACACACTCAGGATTACAGTAGTAGTTTTGAATAACCATAGCAGTGCAGTCAGACTTTGTTGGTACTATGTTTCTTTGTTAACTCAGGCTTTGATCCTCCTGACGTTAGCCGGCAGCTAGCTCTCTGCAACTCTCACATGGTCGCCCACTGAATCTAGGGTCGCCGATCGCCGATAGACCAGGCACCCATTCCAGAACCCCCCTCCCTAATTTGCCCACTAGCTTCTGTCCATCAAGGCCTCCTAACCATCCCCATATCATAATTGGCTTCATCATTCATGTCTCCTCTCCACCCATCAGCTGGTGTGTGGTCTGGGGCAATATGGCTGCTGTGGCATCATCCAGGTGGATGCTGCACACTGGTGGTGGATGAGGAGATTCCCCTTATTGTGTAAAGCACTTTGAGTGTCTAGAAAATCGCTATAAAAATGTAAGGAATTATTATTATTATAATGAGCATGCACATTAAAAAAGCGGGACATCAGTAGCAGTCAGCCAAACACATGCCTGTGATTGAACCGCAGGTCAGGGAACTTCACAGCCAAAAATTAAAAGGTTTAAAACAACGCATTTAAAAACATGTAACACAGCTTGCTTAGTTATATAAGTGCTTTTGAAGTTTTGAAGTTTATAATATATAATATAATTACTTTCTCCTTTATAATATATAATAGTATAATATGTACTGTATAGGTTTACAGAGACTTGGAATCTATAAGCTCCTGTAATCTTTTTTTAAAACCTTAATCCTGATTAAAAATAAAGCTTTAAATTACAGCATTATACCTATAAATGTATACATAATTAAACGAAAAAAAGTTATTAAAGTGAAACAGAGTGTTAAATTGTCCTTTTCGCATTTTGATTTTGATCTACATACAATCGAAACAGTTTCTGAAATGTGAAAAAAATGTAGGCCGGTGCTTGATTTCATCCGTTGCGAACTGATTGGATAGTTGGAAGATGGCGTTGCTAACGAAATGGAGGAGGATTTAAGAATGAAAAAAAGGAGGAAGAAAGCATAAATAATCTAAAATAATTCATTCATTCATTCATTTTCTTTTCGGCTTAGTCCCTTTATTAATCTGGGGCCGCCACAGCGGAATGAACCGCCATCCAGTATATGTTTTAAGCAGCGGATGCCCTTCCAGCCACAACCCATCACTGGGAAACACCCATACATTCCCATTCACACACATACACTACGGACATTTTAGCTTAACCCAATTCACCTATACCACATGTCTTTGGACTTATGGGGGAAACCGGAGCACCCGGAGGAAACCCACGCCAACACGGGGAGAACATGCATACTCCATACAGAAATGCCAACTGACCCAGCCGAGGCTTGAACCAGAGACCTTTTTGCTGTGAGGCGATCGTTCTACCCACTGCGCCACCGCAACACCCTCTAAAATAATTATAACAAATAATTCTCATTAAAATTGCAGACTATTTTACCTTTACAATTGTTTTACTAAATAGTGTCATTGTAGCAAGAAAAAAGGGGAGGAGTGCATTTGAGATGTGTCACTTTACAGTCAATTAGTTGAATCTCAATTTGTGATCTCTAAACTAGAACATATTCTCTCCTGGAACAGCTGTGTAGCAAGAAATACCATAGCACCTCAAACACAATTGGTACATACTGAAACTTAACTGGGTAGCCAGCAAATCTGCGTTCATACAGGCCCCTGATTGCTTTCACAGTGTAGACACTTATGAGGTTGAATATGTATAAACAACAATTAAACATCCATTACTCTCCATCTACTGACCAAATATCACAGGATGTGCAGATGTGAAGTTGCAACTTAAGTTTTAAAGGCAAAAATATAAAACACAAACATCTGATTTTAAGCCTAAAGTGTTTATTAGGACAGAAATAATAAGTGTTCTCTGAATCACTTTCCACTGTCTCTGTTTGTGTTCATATGTACATTTTCCAAGTGTATTTAGCAGGCAACAATCAAGAAATCCCTAGGCTTTAAGTATAGCCTACACACCATTAAACCAAATCTTCTCAAAGAGATCAGGAAATCAGCTGAAAGTGGACATTTATTCATTCATTCATTTTCCTTCAGCTTAGTCACTTATTTATCAGGGGTCGCCACAGCGAAATTAACCACCTATTATTCCTGCATATGTTTACACAGCGAATGCCCTTCCAGCCGCAACCCAGAGCAGGGAAACACCCATACACATTCCCATTCACATACACATTCATACACTACGGCCAATTTTGTTTACCCAATTCACCTATAGCGCATGTCTTTGGACTGTGGGGGAAACTGGAGCACCCAGAGGAAACCCAGTCGACCTTCTTGCTGTGAGGTGACAGTCCTAACCACTGAGCCACCCTCCTGCTCGAAAATGGACATTCATTTATTTTATTTTCAGCTTAGTTCTTTTATTAATCTGGGGTCGCCACAGTGGAATGAATCGCCAACTTATCCAACATATGTTTTACGCAGCAGATGGCCTTCCAGCTGCAACCTATCATTCACACACTCATACACTACGGACAATTTTGCCTACCCAATTCACCTGTACCACCTGTCTTTGGACTTGTGGGGGAAAACGGAGCACCCAGAGGAAACCCACGCCAACACGGGAAGAACATGCAAACTCACACAGAAATGCCAACTGACCCAGCCGAGGCTCGAACCATCGACCTTCAGGCTGTGAGGCGAACACTGCGCCACCGTGCAGCCTCAAAAATTGACAAATGAGTTTATTTTAAAGCACCAGATATAAATATGAATGCATCTCCCATGATTTCTTGTGATCCGACTGACCAAAATACATCTCATCAGGTGTAAACAGGACCAAAACAAGGGCTTCCATGTTTAACCAATTTACATTCATCCACTAGATGGCAATACATTCCACAGTCTTGATGCTCCAATCCAGCTCTGCAGAATTTATGAAACCCGTTTAAACCTTATGCGCCTTCATTTCAATGTGATAATGAGTAAATAAGGAGCTTATAGCTGTTGGGCCACGACTCCAACTGTGATCTCAAATTGCTTCCCTGGAGGGTTCCACTTTAATTAATTCAATATTTAATTCATGAGACATCCTGCTGACTACATGATTAAGTGAAGCCTTTCACACGCGTGTGGTCATTTCTGACAGTTAATTATGAACTTTATTTATTTTAAATGAAGAAGGGCAACTAATTGTATGTTGTTAATTGTCTCTCCAGACTCCTTTAAAAGCTTTTATGGTGTAAATCTGAGGCAAGATGGATAATCAAGCGTACCCAATTAGTTATTTCAAATGGTCATGGATTGTCAAAGCATTACTTTCAGCTTTGTGCACAATAACATTTACTTATCTTTAAATATTATTTAATATAAAATGCAATCGAGTCCCATTGTACTGAGAGAAAACAAACACACAAAACAAGGCCTACAGTCGCTAACGTTTAAAAATGGAAACATCTTTATTTAGAGTAACCCTTCAAATCAAACAGCACATATGGCACTAATGGCAACCATATGCCTTGAACTGAACATCAAGCAAAACATTTAAAGCAACCATTCCCCATTCTGTATTTAATCTACACACTATTTTGTTGTGCACTATTGGAAAACATCTAAGAGAAAATAATGTTACTGATGTGGGATGAAAATCACACTCCCAGTGAGATTAAAGTCTGTGTGAAATCAAAATTGACACTGTTTATTGTGCTAGAATTTATTTATGTGAACAATTAATCTGCGCACGTTAATCCACTGAAAAAATAAATGTTATGGTAGTCTTAAAAAGTTACTATTTGCTTTCCGTGTTTGGCAGTTCTTCTCTGTTTAGGTCAGTGTGATAGCATCAGCCACAATATTCTTAACTACGCCCCTCTGGTCGTAGGTTTGCCACAAGGCAATGATGTGCGAAAAGAAAGCCCGTCCACAACTCAATATTCAGTTTGAGTTGGAAGTACATCAATACTGAAATAAAAGTCTCAGCAACTTCTGGTTCATGTCGACTTTAGAGCTGGATTCAAAATGGCATAGGCCTACAGTATATTGACCTCATTCTTCCCATACATTATAGTGTTCGTTTCAGTATAATGCTGCTTAGTGCAGTCTAATAAAACATATTAAAGCATTCCTGGAAATCTGGGAATTGAGGGTGTGTGATATCATTAGCGGCGACGCAGTAGTGCTCTGTTGCCTCACAGCAAGAATGTCACTGGGTCGCAGGTTCGAACCTCGGCTGGGCTGGGTCAGTTGGCGTTTCTGTGTGAAGTTTGCATGTTCTCCCTGCATTCGTGTGGGTTTCTTCCGGGTGCTCTGGTTTCCCCCACAGTCCAAAGACAGGTAAATTGGGTAGGCTAAATTGTCCGTAGTGTATAAGTGTGAATGAGTGTGTGGATGTTTCTCAGATATGGGTTGTGGCTGGAAGAGCATCCGCTGCATAAAATTGTGCAGGATAAGTTGACGGTTCATTCCGCTGTTGTGACCCCAGATTAATAAAGGGACTAAGCTGACAAGAAAATGAAGGAATGAATGATATCATTAGCATGATAAAACAATGAGATGGTCTTTGTTAGTTAGCTTTTTTATTTTGAAATAGGCTAATTTTACAATGAGTCTGTTAACAGTTAAACAGTTGTTGTTTTTTTAAATCATTCAAAAGATTTCTGGGTTTGGCCAAAGAGCTTAGAATTGAGGCGACACTAGAATGTTCCATTGCAACAGCAGCGCCCAGCGATTCTGCCATTCTAGAGTGAAAGCGAACGACTGTCCATTGGATCTTATTACTGTCGCAATGACAAGCAGCTGCTTTGTTTTATATTTATTCATTTAAAAAGTGCATCAAAGCTGAAATACGACCTGAAAGACGACGATACAACACTTACAATCATAGACTGGTGATCATCAGCACTTTTAATAGTTGATTTTACAGACTTAGGGCCCTATCATACACTCGGCGGTGCAACGCATTTGTTGTTTGCTAGTTTCAGCTCGACGCAAGAGTCATTTTGACGTTTTGCACCACGCTTCTTAAATAGCAAATGCATTTGCGCTCATATGTGCGCCTATAGGCATTCTAAAAAAGGAGGTGTGTTAAGGCGCATTGCTGGCGCATTGCTATTTTGAGAAACTATAGACTGTTTAATAGATTAGCTAAGAGGAGGTCTAAAGTCTAGCGCAGAGAGCGTTAGATGTGTGCCTCGCTTAACATTGCTTAATACACACAGGATGTAGAGCAATACGCAAATATCTTTACAAATAAAAAAGAATTAAAGGATTAAAATATAAAAAAAATTATTACTTTCTGGCCTACATAAATATAAACACTACTGCCTTCACGCCTCCTTCATCTCGGGGGGCTTTTTCAGTTTATTCATGACAAATTGCTTTTGTATAATGTTATTACTATTATTAGCAGTATTATTTATTATATGCATATTTTTTCATTCATTCATTCATTTTCTTTTCGGCTTAGTCCCTTTATTAATCTGGGGTCG
Organism: Danio tinwini; assembly: GCA_903798205.1. Taxonomy (NCBI): domain Eukaryota; kingdom Metazoa; phylum Chordata; class Actinopteri; order Cypriniformes; family Danionidae; genus Danio; species Danio tinwini. The sequence continues at coordinate 18,491,849 of CAIGQZ010001492.1, read as the reverse complement.
CCACAGCGGAATGAACCGCCAACTTATCCAGCATTTGTTTTACGCAGCGGATGCCCTTCCAGCCGCAACCCATCACTTGGAAACATCCATGCACACTCATTCACACTCATACACTACAGACAATTTAGCCTACCCAATTCACCTATAGCGCATGTCTTTGGACTTGTGGGGGAAACCGGAGCACCCAGAGCAAACCCACGTGAATGCAGGGAGAACATGCAAACTCCACACAGAAACGTCAACTTACCCCGCCGAGGCTCGAACCAGCTACCTTCTTGCTGTGAGGCGACAGCACTACCTACTGCACCACTGCATCACCTATGCATATTTATATTTGTTTTATTAAAAACAAGCTTAGATTTGCTTATTCTCAAAACACACCTATAACTCATTAAGAGAATAAGCTCAACCCTGTTAGACCATGCGCCGCAGCGCAAAGCGGAATTTTCCGTCCTTAAAATAGCAAAAGTGAATTCTGACACGCCCTTAATGCTTTTGTGCTGTGCGCTTTGAACTTTGCGCCTAGATCGTTAAAATAGGGCCCATAATGTTTAATATATTAACCATATTTGTTTTCTTGAAACATAAATGACTAAATGACTTTAATTTAATAGTTTACGCACTGGCATAATACATATTAACACTGACAGGTGAAATTAAATTACATGACTTTCAAAATGGGATGTTGAAAACAGATTAACAGTACTTTTGTTGGAGTATTATATTAAAATAGTACATAGTATTTTTTCCAGTGTTGTCTGTTAAAAAACACTAAGAAAGTTTTTATTAAAAAGCTACTTTTTCCAAATTTATTTATTTATTTTTTTTATATATATTTTATCGCTGTCATTAAAAATCATGGAGGCCATACAAATAGTTTTTGTTGTTGTTTTTGTTGTTTGTATTCATTTTTGCTTTACCCTAATTTGAGTAAAAAAAAAGCAATTAAGTTATTTTGTTAATCTTACTTTTATGTTATATGTGAAACAGATATTTTAGATATCAGATGTGTTAAACTTAGTCTTGTCAACATTTTGTAAATTGTTTTCATTGGGATGTACTCATTTTAAATCATATTTAACTCAATATTGTAATTCATTCTGTCTAATGTTAGTTATCCGTGCTGTTCTATTGGAATTTTCATTCCAAGATGGCCGCCGCATGACACTAGCGGCATCTAGTGGCTGTTTCCCAAATAGCAACAGAGTGTCGCCTCTTGCTGATTCTATGCTCTTTGGTCTGGCAGGAGCACTTTTAGCTTAGCTTAGCATACATCACTGAATCAGATTTGACCGTACAACATCTCACTCAAAAAATTAAATAAAGTAATACTGATGGAGGTGACATGGTGGCTCAGTTTTTCGCACTGTCTCTTACAGCAAGAAGGTCGCTGGTTCAAGTTCGCCAATTGGCTTTTTTGTGTGGAGTTTGCACGCTTTCCCCGTGTTCGTGTGGGTTTCCCCCACAGTCCAAAAACATGCGCTAAAGGTGAATTGAATAAACTAAATTGGCCGTAGTGTATGTGTGTGCATGTGAGAGTATATGGGTGTTTGACAGTAATGGATTGCAGCTGGAAGGGCATCCGGTGTGTAAAACATATGCTGGATAAGATGGCAGTTCATTCTGCTGTGGCAACCCCTAATGAATAAAGGAACTAAGCAGAAGGAAAATGAAATGAAATGATGAAGACTGATGGAACATGAAAAGTTGCTATTTTCTAGGTTGAAATGCTGATATGGTATTGAATACTCTCATTCCAGCATAATAATCAAGGAACTTTGCTGCCATACCATACCATACCATACCATTCCTGCTATTATGCATAATATTACACAGCACTTTGCCTAGTTACCTAGCTGGTTATTTTTTTTCAGCTGCTGCATAATATCATTATGTTTGCTGCACAATAGCAAAGATCCCTGATTATTGAGCCAGAATGAGGGTACAGTTCCTAGCCATATTGGCCTAGAAAATAGCCAATTAGAATTTTCCATCCATTTTCGATGTAATTTAAATAGGAAAACAATAAAAATTCTTTTTCTGATTGAGATGCTAATGAGCTAATCCAGTTCAATGATCTATGCTAAGCTAAAAGTGCTCTCACCAAACCCAGAGATCAGGTATGTGGGTTCAAAAATGGTCAAATGTTTAAATGAGTGTTGTAAAATAAGCCAATAAAATCCTTTAAAATGCTAATTTCTTATTAATTAATGTACATAAGTCAGCAAATTGCACAACACTGTTCTGCTGGTTTTAATAATAATAAAAAAAATCACATAGCACCTTTAATAACCACATACCTCACTCAAGCAAAGGGAAAGAAAAAAAAAGTGTCCAACAAAACCACTGAAGTAAAAGAGAATCACAGAGCAGTGGCAAGATGATCTTAATACATACAGACAGCTTGTTTTCCCTGAAGTCCACCATATTCTGCTTGTCTTCTGTGAAAACCCACCAAAGCAACTCATTTGTCAAAACTCCACCACATGTGGCATTGATTTTCTGCTACCTTACATTTATCGCAGCTCTCCGCCGTTGCCTTGTTCTTCTCACTGACAGATTTAACGTAATTAAAATGGATACACTGTGAAGCTTTCCTGCACGCAGTCAAGTGTTAAACCAGGGTGAGGTTCGATGAAATGCTGTGATTATCAGCATCAGTTCATCTTCTTAAGGAGCTGCATGCACTCCTAAAACAACAGCTGATTGTGGTGCACGTGTGAAGCTTTGCTGATAGTGCTAAACGGGAACAGCAGATCGTCAATAACTTCAGATCAGCCGTTACATCTTCCACATTCTAGTAATGGATACTTCAGCACTGCATCACCCTGTCGAAAATGAACACCAGGCAATCCATCATTCTAAAAGAGAAAGATACACACCGGTTAAATATACACAGACCATGCAGATCAGGAGTGAGTCTCTTTGTTTGTATATACAGTGCTCAACATATGAGTACACCACATTTTGAAAATGAATATTTTTAACTATTCACTATTTCTCAGTGAGTATGGATAGTTTACACTGACCGGCCACTTTATTAGGTACATCTTACTAGTACCTGATTGGATCCACCTTTGCCTTCAGACCTGCCCTAATCAATCATGGCATAGATTCAACAAGGTACTGGAAATATTCCTCAGAGATTTTGCTCCATATTGACATGATAGCATCACACAGTTGCTGCAGATTTGTTGGCTGCACATCCATGATGTGAATCTCCCATTCCACCACATCCCAAAGATGCTCTATTGGATTGAGTTCTGGTGACTGTGGAGGTAATTTGAATACAGTGAACTCATTGTCATGTTCAAGAAACAAGTCTGAGATGATTCGTGCTTCAAGACATGCCACGTTATCTTGCTGGAAGTAGCCGTCAGAAGATGAGTACACTGTGGTCATAAAGGGATAGACATGGTCAGCAACAACACTTAGGTAGGCTGTGGTGTTGTGTGCTCAATTGGTACTAACACCATTACACCACCCTCAGCAGCCTGAACCGTTGATACAAGGCACAATCGATCCATGCTTTCATGTTGTTCATGCCAAATTCTGACCCTACAATCCGAATGTCGCAGCAGAAATTGAGACTCATCAGACCAGGCAACATTTTTCCAATCTTCTATTGTCCAATTTTGGTGAGCCTGTGTGAATTGTAGCCTCAGTTTTGGCCATTCTCCCCTGACCTCTGGCATCAACAAGGCATTTGCGACCCACATATCTGCTGCTTAGTATATATTTTCTCTATTTCGGACCATTCTATGTAAACCCTAGAGATGGTTGTGGGTGAAAATCCCAGCAGATCAGCAGATTCTGAAATACACCAGCTCGTCTGGCACCATCATCAACCATGCCACATTCAAAGTCACCCATCCTGATGCTCGGTTTGAACTGCAGCAGATCGTCTTGACCATGTCTACATGCCTAAATGCATTGAGTTGCTGGCATGTGATTGGCTGATTAGAAATTTGCATTAATGAGCAGTTGGACAGCTGTATCTAATAAAGTGGCCAGAGAGTGTATTTTGGTGCATTTGAACAAAACAGATTTATTAAACAGATATATTTATTAAAATAATATTTTAGTCATCAAACTTCTTTAGAAATAGAAAGATAATTCATTCAAATGCATGCAAAATATTTAGAAAAAAATTATAAATTACAAAATCTCAACAAAATGTTCTACATCATCATAAGATATTTTGTTAGATAAGCTCCAGACTTGGCTTCAGTACTGACTAATCTATTGCATATGCACAAATGTAAAATGGTAAAGCATCCTATAGAAAATATTAAATTAAACAACAGAATTGTGAGGGGTGTACTCATATATGTTGAGCATTGTATATCAGCAATCCAAATAAACACTTTTTCAAGTGCTGAACACAAAATGATTCCACTAGTTTTTTAAAATCACAATATTTATTTACAAATGCAGTGAAATATAATGGACATGTATGCATGTGCTATATAAAAGTTGTAAATATCAAACAACAACATGAGGGTGAGTAACTAATAAAAGGTTTTAAATTTTTAGGTGAAATAATTCACTTACACTCACACAATTAAAAAAAGAAAAATATTTAAAGCTGAAACCTCCTCAAAAATGCAAGTCAACAGCTATTTTCAGAGTACAAATAACATATATACAAAATAAAATGAATACCTGTGGCTCCTGAAGATACATTGACGTCTTATGAGCAAAATTATTAGTCTGTTATTATTAATATTATTACGCGCACAGAACCATTTACAGAAGCTATGGATTTAAGATAATAATGCTGTAAACTACATTCAACTTTGATTGTTTCCCTTCATGGAGCCATAAGTATTAGTGATGGGTCGCTCTTGAACAATTTGTTCATTTTCAACTAATCTTTTGTATGACTCGAGAACGATAGGTGCGTCTCAAATCGCACACTTATGCACTATTCTACGCCATTTTGTAGTATAAATGGTGTAAGTAGTGCGTTCACATTGAAAACTCTAAAAAGAGAGCTTTCGGGCACTAATGTTGGATTACTATATTTATTTTGGATTGTGAAAGCAGTATTTTCCTATGAGAATGATAATACCGCCTCCCGATGGTGAATGCGGTTATACTCATAGCAGGTATTATTTGGTACTTTGGTCATTTATTTCACTAATTTGGCAAATGTCATCAGGGAAACAGTTTGAATTTCTGCTTAGTAAAAAAAAACATTAGTGTTCCATTTGGGACTACATACATAAACTATGCTGTTAAGTGTGTAAGTGCATAAGTACATATTGCTTAGGTGCATTGTGTATAGCCATTTGAGACGCAGCTGACCAGTCCTCTCAGGGAGTGAATTGTTCATACGTGCATGCGCACATTTGTGCAGGTGGAGGAGAAGATTAGTTCATTTTTCGAGTCCTCTATCAGGTTTGAGTCGAAAGACAGAAGCCAGTCATATGCAGTAAGAGTTTCTGGAGTCTCTCGAGTCCTCGGGTTTGAATCATCTGTCTTTACATGCTATCACGTGATGAACTCAAAAACCAGAAGACTCGTAAGGTGAACTAATCATGGCTCAGACTGTGTGCATTGGTTATGCTTATATGGAACTATCAGTGTGACGTGAACAAACTACTCAAAATTGAAGACCTCTCAGAAGAGGTGAGCTGACATAATCATAGGAAAAAGACCAGGTAAACAATAAATTATTATTTCCCCTTTCTTATAGCATTCTTGTTATGACTTATTTATAGTGTGATCAACGTTTGGGCTAGTTGTAGATGTATTCTGAAGCAACTCGTAACATTTTACACATATTTTTTTGCAAATTGAACAAAACGACTCAAAAAAGATTTGTTCATGTCAATGAACGAGACTCAAAGGTCAGAGTCAGTAAAATGATCCGAACTTCCCATCACTAATAGTGATCGAGCGGCTTCAGATCGCTGGTAAACATGCAGATTGCAACGGACTACAAATCCACCATCATATGGACTTCAAGACCCGGTCATGCACCACACACACACAACTGGTTCCTGATCCTGACTGATTGCAAACACAGAGCTGATGCTGCTCAAGTACTGATTACACACACACACACACACACACACACACACACACACACACACACACACACACACACACACACACACACATATATATACGGCTCACTTTGAGACATTCATTGCTGAGTCTTGTTTATCTGTCAACTGTTTATGTGACATTACAAAGTGTTTGCCTTGCCTTCCATGTTTTTGAACCTTTGTTTTGTTTGCATATTACGTTGCCTGCTGCCTGCTTTCTGATCACTCGCTTCTGGATTGCCTGTATACATCTGTTTGCTCCAGTGTTGACTGATGCTCGCCTGACCATTCTGCTAATTAGCCCTGCATTTGGATCTGCACTGCAGTGGTGTACAAAGCGAGGTTTCATGAAACACTGAAACAGTCGAAGCAAATGTGTCGAAGCTTCGAAACGTTTTGAAACCCGACTCTACGGTGACACCTAGTGGTCATTTTTTAATGTATTGCAATGGAATAGCTTCAGCAAAGAACAGTTGAGCATATTGAGGTATTAAACCCCACTTTGTAAGATTGAACCTTCAAATAATTTAGTGGAGCGGTTAGGGTTCTTGACTATCATGCGGAGATAGTGGGTTTGAATCCAGGCTGATACAGGTATTTTGAAATGCTTTAATATCAGTTGGAAATGCTCTGTTCTTGTACGTTTTGTTTTAACACTGGTTTGACATCAGAATAAACACTTTGTAAATAAATATGTCTTGTTTTGGTCATAAAACAGGGTTGTTGCTAGATCAGACATGGTTTTGGCCAGAAGTTAACAAGAATTATTTATATTATTTATTAAATTTCCCATTTATTGTATTTTATTCACGTCTAGCCAAAACCTGAACGCAACCATTACAGTACTGTAAAAATATTAATTATTGTTTTACAGTGTTACAAAAATGATGCTAAATTGATGACATATCCGCAGCTGTATCCTATATAGACTACACCATAAAACAGTAACACGATTTAAAATACATAAAATAATGATTTCGGAGTATTTGGACAAGTCGGGATTCAAACCCAAAAGTTATTTGAAGCACAGTAACAATGTGCACACCCGCTGTCCACTAGACTATCTGAGACAGAATTAATTTCTGAGCCTGTCAGTCAAATGCACATTCGTCAGGTGTCGAAACGCTTCTGAATTAATCAATGCTTTGAATCGTTTTAGTCACATGACCTAGGTGTTTCGGATCATGCTACGGTGCAGTGATTCAAAACACTTGCGCTTCGGGATCTCGACACTGTTTCGAAACGTCAGTTTCACGTCAACCATCCCTACACCCCTGTTGTAAGCGTCACTTTACATGACAGGTATTCATTTTGTTTTGCCTGTATGCTTTATTACTTTCAAAGTGAACAATCCCTTTAAAGAGATTAGAGTTCACTCAAAACTAAAACAATAAAAAAATTATAATAATTAGCTTTTCCTTTCCGTCACAAATCTGTTTGAGTTTCTTTCTTCTGTTGAACATGAAAGAATATATTTTGAAGAAAGCTGAAAACCGGTAACCATTGACTTCCATACTATTTGCTTTTCATCCTTTGGAGTTCAATGGCAATCAGTTCTAGCTTTCTTCAAAAATATCTTCTTTTAGCTTCAGCAGAAAAAAGAAACTGAGGATGATTAGATTGTTGGTTGAACTATCACTTAAAAGCAATAACAGGACATGAATTAACGCATAATATAGACTAGGTTATTATAATAACACAATGTACCGATACACAACAACTTAATCCACCAATAATACTGTACTTACACAAACACAATAATAAAAAAAAGATAAATGAGAGTAATACAGTAGGTCCTTTTGAACACAAACGTCATTAGGTTGTCTGATATATTCCCATTAATGATACTGGCATAACTTAAAATGCAAAAGATCCCGATGCAGGTCAATCAGAGGAAAAATCTCAATTGGGAACTGACACAGAAAGGTCAATGTTCAGTCTTGGGTCTTTGTATATGATATGCATTCAGGAAGCATGATGTAGAAGGTTTCTTGTATCAGAAAAAAATGAAAGTCATGCCCATATACAGTATGTAGTGTTCATATAGTTTTTGTCTTTAGTAAGGATAGTGTTTCTGCTTCTTCCCTGCGAAACACGCCATCCACGTGCACAAAAGCATGGCTGCCGCAGCTCCAGCCCCGGTGCAGTAATAAGCCCATCCGATCTCACAAGAACCTGAAACATAAAACAGATATTCGGCGATCAAACTTGATGATGTTCACACAACATATAATGCAACGCTCAATACGTGTTTTTATATAGTTCAAATTAAGCCAATACATTATTACCAACAACCGTCAGTACTTAAAAGATGGCAAACATTCATTCATTTATTCATTTTCTGACGCTTTTCCGAGGCCGGGTGGCGGGGGCAGCAGTCTTAGGAGAGAACCCCAGATTTCTCTCTCCCCAGACACTTCCTCCAGCTCCTCCGGGGGGATCCCGAGGCGTTCCCAAGCCAGCCAAGAGACATAGTCCCTCCAGCCTGTCCTGGGTCTTCCCCGAGGCCTCCTCCCGGTGGGACATGCCTGGAACACCTCACTAGGTAGGCATCCAGGAGGCATCCGAAACAGATGCCCGAGCCACCTCAGCTGACTTCTCTCTATGTGGAGGAGCAGCGGCTCTACTCCGAGCTCCTTCCGAGTGTCAGAGCTATCCATAAGAGTGCGTCCTGCCACCCTTCGAAGAAAACTCATTTCAGCCGCTTGTATCCGAGATCTTGTCCTTTCGGTCATGACTCAAAGCTTATGACTATAGGTAAGGGTAGGAACGTAGATTGACAAGTAAACTGAAAGCTTCGCCTTTCGGCTCAGCTCCTTCTTTACCACAACGGACCAATACATTGACCGCATTACTGCTGCCGCTGCACCAATCCGACTGTCAATCTCATGTTCCATCCTTCCCTCACTCGCCCCTGGTATGGTCTCCCAAGGCAAAAAGGTCTTAGGTGACAGGTCAGACTAAGTGCGGTTCAAAAACCCCTTATGAGTACAAGACAACAAACATCAAGGACCGTGACGTCGCCCGGTATGAAGATGTCAAACATATTTGAAACAAAACTTTTAAAGTGGTGCTCTACTACGATATCATATTTTAAACTTTAGTTGTTGTGTAATGTAGCTGTGTGAATATAAACAACATCTCTGAATGTAATACACTCAAAGTTCAATGCAAAGGGAGACATTGGCTTTTACAGAGTTAGCTTAGCAAAGCTTACAGCGAACAAAGTTTGGGGACAACAAAAAATACATTCGGACTAGTGAGATCACAAACGCTTCAGATTATGCGCATACACCCCGTGCATACACCAAGCGCAGTGAAGGGGTGTGGCCAGAGGTGCTGTAATGTTATAGCAGACAAAGCTAAAATGCCATTCAAATGCTGCTATTTCCACAGAGCTTGTTCTGTTTCTTTATTTGGGCTTCTGAAAAACACGACACATACAGAGAAGTGCTTAGTTAAATTTTATTTATGTTCCAGAGAATTATAAAAATATATATATAGCTAGCATTTGTCAAAGGACAAAATATGATATTGTAGTGGACCACCCCTTTAAAAAGAAAAAAATCTATAAAAACTACAATAAACTTAATAAATGCACAACAGTCTGTCCAGGTCAGTGTCCTCTCTGTATATGGTCTATGTTTCATAGAGAAAGATAGAGAAGATAATTAAGCTGTATTGGTAAATGTGGGGAGATGCAGTGGCGCAGTAGGTAGTGCTGTGGGCTCACAGTAAGAAGGTCGCTGGTTAGAGCCTCGGCTGGGTCAATTGCCTTTTCTGTGTGGAGTTTGCATGTTCATCTTGTGTTCACGTGGGTTTCCTCCGGGTGCTCCGGTTTCCCCTACAGTCCAAAGACATGCTGTACAGGTGAATTGGGTAGGCTAAATTGTCTGTAGTGAATGAGTGTGTATGGATGTTTCCCAGAGATGGGTTGCTGGCTGGAAGGGCATCTGCTGCATAAAACGTGCTAGATAAGTTGGCGGTTCATTCCGCTGTGGCGACCCCAGATTAATAAAGGGACTAAGCCAAAAAGAAAATGAATGAATGGTAAATGTGACAGAAATGTGACTCATGGTAAATGAGTCAAAAATAGATTTTGTTAAAAGTTTTACTGAGATGGACAGTTCCGGGCAGGGTACATTGGTGAAAAGAGTACTGAAAAATTATACTATCAAAATCCTAAGTAAAAGTACCATTACTTGCCCAAAAATGTTGTGCAAGTAAAGTAAAAGTTTCTGTTGTCAATATTATTCAAAATATGAGCAAAAAGTAGACCTTTTAATAGTACTCAAGAGTAGTGAGTAGTGAGTATTATACAGTGAAAAGTTGATGCGTTTACATGCAGTTTGTGCAGGGATGTGTAAACGTAACATTCTGTAGTGCATTTAGTGATATTCGTTCATTTCTTCGTTCCTATATTCGTTCCTTCCAACCTTCCTTACATTGTTTGTTTGTTCTGTCCTTCCTTTAATCATTTGTTTGTTCGTTCCTTCCTTTATTCATTTGTTCCTTCCTTCATTCCTCCATTTATTTGTTTGCTCATTCATTCGTTCATTCGTTTTTATTTTTCATTTCTTCCTTCATTAAGTCCTTTGTTCATTCATTCGTTCATTCCTTCCTTGAATCCTTCCTTCATTCATTTGGTCCTTCCTTTGTTCCTCCCTTCATTCATTCGCACATTCGTTCGTTTGTTCATATTTTGTTCCATCCTTCATTAAGTCCTTTGTTCATTCATTAGGTCGTTCGTTACTTCCTTCCTTCCTTAGTTTGTTAAGTCCTTCCTGGAATTCTTTCTTTATTCATTTGGTCCTTCCTTTCTTCATTCGGTCCTTCCTTCCATTCCTTGTTCGGTCCATCCTTCATTCGGCCCTTCCTTCCGTTCTTTATTCGTTCTATTTAGTGATTGTTTATCTATAAATAAATATATATTGCAGTCTATAAAATTCTCTGGGTCATTGCGTGTAAAGATTTTAGACATCTTCTTGGACATTTTTAATGCTTCCTAAATATTTGCTGCATTTTTAAAGTGCCCATGTCTTGAGTTTGTTTAGTATGATGCAATTTACTTTCTATGTGCGATTTGATTGGACAGAAATCTCTGGATTGATGGTTCTATTTTAGCCAATCACCATAGACAAGAAAGAAATAAAGTAATGACTGCAGGTTGAAGGAAAATAGTGAGGTAAAAGTACAGATACTGCAATAAAAATGTACTCAAGGTGAAGTAAAAGTACACATTCTTAAAACTACTTAGCAAATTACAATTCCTTAGAAAAACTATTCAATTACAGTAGTTGCAGTACTTGTAATTTGTTTTTAACACCCCTGATAGGGTTTTTTTTTTATTTTAGACATTTTTAAAACTTTTTCAGACTTCGTGGACGCCCTGCTTACTGATCAAATGTGGCAAAAAATGTTCAACAAATGTATTTTGAAAGAGCATTTTTTTTACCATATGCCTGTTATAGCTAGGTGTAATATAATCTAAAATTGTGTGTCTGAACATGTATATACCAAACGTACCAAGATCAAACTGGTCAGAACTGTTGCTGCAAGTCTGTCTGACCTCTTCACTGTCCCAGCCTAAAGGGTACAGGGCACATCCAGACCCGATCAGCAGCCCTGCAGACACACAAAACACACACACCATGAATACAAACAGACCCAAGAGAAACTTTAAAACAATACTGAAAGAGCTCCCATCGTTGTGAGGAGGAGAGGGTGGTATCTCCTGACAAATAGACCATAGGCATTAAAAACAGCACTTCATGCATTTTGTCACTGGTCTGAAAAGCTATTATTTGTTTTACTGCAAACAACGCTGGGATCATTAGCTCGTTTAAAAAATTTTTTTATTTGACACAGATACTCAATCTAAAACAAACTCACACCTCCGCAGAGACAGAGAAGCACAAATCTAGTGCTTCATCTGGACTCAAGATCCAAACAGCCATGAAAATATGATAATGAATGCAGCAAGTAGCTTATTTATGAACAAGCTTCTTGGGAATTCTTTCATATTTCTCCTTTTATGTTCTTACCAATTCAGCAAAAATAAACAAGCATGGAATTCCCACCAGAAACACATAAAGCTGTAGGTTCAATGCGGCTCCTCCTCTCCAGTGAACTCTAAATCTTTTCCAGAACATTTCCTAATAAAATGAACTGCAAGCCGCCTTCATTCGCCCTGATGCATATATTTTGTTTAATTATATATCTTTTCAATTTGTGCATTCAAAGAAACACATTTTAATTGTGTTGTGATAAGTGATCATGTTCGAAAATAATTTTGACAATATAATGTGGTTCACACTCACCAGCCACTTTTTTAGGTACACCTGTCCGACTGCTTGTTTGTTGACGCAAATTTCTAATCAGCCAATCACATGGCAGCAACTCAATGCATTTAGGCATGTAGACATGGTCAAGACAATCTGCTGCAGTTCAAATCGAGCATCAGAATGAGGAAGAAAGGTGATTTAAGTGACTTTGAATGTGGAATGGATGTTGGTGATTTTCTAATGGCTACATCCAGCAGGATAATGCACCATGAAGTCATGAATCATCTCAGACTGGTTTCTTGAGCATGACAATGAGTTCACTGTACTTAAATGGCCTCTACAGTCACTAGATCTCAATCCAATAAAGCACCTTTGGTATGTGGTGGAATGGGAGATTCACATCATAGATGTGCAGCCAACAAATCTGCAGCAACTGTGTGATGCTATCATGTCAATATGGACCAAAATCTCTGAGGAATATTTCCAGTACCTTGTTGAATCTATGCTACAAAGGATTAAGGCAGTTCTGAAGGCAAAAGTGGGTCCAACCTAGTACTAGTAAGGTGTACCTAACCACTTTACCTCACTACAGCACCCATCATAGTTACAAATGACCTGCTCTTATCGTCTGATTGTGGTCGCATCTTTCTTTTAGTGTTGTTGGACCTCAGTGTTGCATTTGATACTGTCGCTAATTATATTCTCCTAGACTTACTTGAAAATTATATTGGTAATGCTGAAACTGCATTGGTTCAGGTCTTACCTATTGGAAACTTCTCATTTTGTATCAGTTAATGAAGAGGCCTAATACATATCAAAAGTACACTGTGGTGTACCACAAGGCTCAGCTCTTGATCCCTTGTTTTTTTTTAACATTATAAATGCTTCAGCTAGGCGATATCATAACAAAAACATCCTTCCACTGTTATGTTAACAATACCCATCTTCTTAAAATATAAGAATATATGGCTGATGAAGGTTGGTGGTTCGAGTCCCAGCTGGGTCAGTTGGCAGTTCTGTGTGGAGTTTGCATGTTCTCCACGTGTTCACATTGGGTTTCTCCTCAGGTTTCACCCACAGTCCAAAGACATGTGCTTTAGAATTATAAGTGGGTGAATGAGTGGGTGAATGCCAGATTGTATGGGTTTCCTAATACTGGGTTGTGGCCGGAAGGGCATCCGTTACGTAAAATATACGCTGAAATGGTTGGCAGTTCATTCCACTGTGGCGACCTATGATAAATAGACCTAAAACTTCCAGGTAAATACCTAAAATGCTGCCTAACCTTTGATGGATGTTTAGTTCAGTCCTTCTCATAGGTCAAGAATTTGGGGTTACTTTTTGATAGCAACCTGTCATTTGAAGGCCACATTTCAAGCATCTGTAAAACAATGTTTTTATCCTAACAATTTGAGCAGTTTACTCATGTGCTTTGAAATGTTTTTACACTACTTAGTTTGTCCACAAGGTGTCAACACTACACCAGGTCATTGTTTAAAAAAAAGACAAACTGCAAGAAAGCACTGAAGACGGCAAAAACAAAAAGGCATCTGCGTTTATCCATCCTATTTTTTTGGCAGAGAGAATTTTTTTTTTTTACTGTACATATGCTAAGCCTTTGTGAACACTTTCATACAGAGTATGCTTTGCAAAGCATTTAACTGCAGGTACATAAAAGCTAAGTATACTTTAAACTTAAGTAAATACCTGAATATAGAGGGAACTATCTGTCTAACAGTGTTAATGGAACACATATTTAACAGCTAGTGCGTCTGTCCTGTAATGTTGGCTTCTCTTTGTGTCTGGTTACAAATGATGGGGGTGTGATCATTTCAAGTTGTCTGTGCCCGAGTAGCTGTTGTCTACGATAATGAAAGGGCAGAGAAGCTAACACAAAGAACACTCCCACACCAGCTAAAAGCCCAGTAACAACGTTTATTTTTGGAATGAAGCGCTTTCATTTGTACTCATACTTTGATGTGATGGATATTCTTTGATATATTAAAACCTAGATTCAGGCATTAGTATCCCAGTATTGTAGAAGCCGCTCTCTGTCTGAGTTTCAAAAAAAAAAAAAAAAAAAAAAAAAACAGTCTTTGTCTTTAAAATTCTTCAAATGCCTCCTTTTCCCTCCACCCATTCAAGCAGGCCTGAAAATCCATTACTTTGAGTCAGGCACTTATAAAAATGACATTCGGAGTTGCAAAAGATTGCAAAAGAATACAGAGAGGGGAAATAAGCTTTTAGGGGATTTCATATTTTTCACAGGGAATCACAGGAACTATGAATACGTAATCGATAAGCTGATATTGGGCCAGATATTATGTGCATGAAGAATTAAGCTTTTACATATTGCACATTTCAGCCTGGTTTCTAAAGTTGCGAGTACAGCAGTTCTCCTTGACCAAGACAAAAATGAACCGTCGCAGTGCTGTGAAACGAGGAGGTCCTTTCGTCACAGAAAAGGTGAGGAAAAACTGACAATGATAAAGTGAATACGAGGGACGGAGAGCTGCACACGCTCACTCTGAAAAATGCAGCTTGTTGGCCTACAGTGGGCTTCTGGCAGTATGTGGCACTGGCTTTTCAGCTGTGTTAATTCTATAGTTCAGGGAAAGTTTTGTAAAAGTATGAAGTGTACATTCAGCATATACTAATTAAAGTGCATGCTAGTGTGTGCAGTAAAAAAAGTTTACTCAAAAAGATTACAGTACAACATTTACGACAAAATTACACTACAAAACAAGCATATCACACACAACCAAATTAGTATGCATTAAAAGGGGACGTATTATGCAAAAATCACTTTTATAAGAGGTTTAAACACAGTTGTGTGGCAGCAGTGTGCGAAAATACCCAGCCTCTAGTGGTAGAAATTAATTAACTCTATTTTTTTATAATCACACTTAATAAAACTGTCTGCAGAAACACTTTGATTGACATTCTCCCTTTCTACATGCCATCGGGAGGAAAGCCCCGCCCATTAGCGGCGATCTCTTCATCATTAGCATAAACAGCCCTGAGTTAGAAGCAGCTGTCCGCTGTTAGAGTTTTGAATCTGCCGCTATGGTGAAAAATTAGTGCTTATAGCTACACACTTTCTAAAATAGCACACAATCTCATTTGAATTTAAAGCGACAGTCACCAAAATGGCACAATGTTGTGTCAGAGCCTAAAAGAGACAGTTTCAAAGAGTTGTAAATAATGATTTGTGTGGTATTTTGAGCTGAAACTTCACATACATGTCTAGGGACATCAAAGACTTATTTTAGATTGTGTAAAAAGGCATAAAAGGTGCACTTTAAGTAGTGTTTACTACAAAAAATATTGCACAACTAGGCTACAAAAAATGAGCTAAAAGTAGTATACAAGCACAATAAAACTCGTGTCACTAGTAGAATATACTAGCATATACTATACAATTATATACAGAACTAGAACTATTAGTCATACTTTATTTTGATGGTCCGTTTGTTGAATTTAAGTTACATTGCAACTAATTATCATTAGATTATAAGTAGACTGTTAGGTTGGGGTTAGGGTTGGGGTTGGGGTTAGGGTTAGTGTAAGTTGACATGTAATTGCAAAGTTTCTTATAGTCAGTTAAATGTCTGTTGAAGGACTGTTAAATGTCAGTGTCAACAGATATTAAGCAGACAGTCTACTAATACTCAAATGGACCATCAAAATAAAGTGTTACCGAACTATTCATTACAAAACTAGTATACAATAAGTGTAGCATATGCTCAACTAAACAAGTACACACTAAAGGCAGTGTTTACTACACAACTATACTATAAAAAACAAAAAAAGATGTATTAAAATCAGTATATAATTAATATGAAGCAAAACAAAGCTAATATCAATAGGTAGCATTGACTACACAAAATATACTACACAACTAGACAGAATAAGAACTATAAATTACAAAAGTAGTATGTAATACATGTAGCATAGGTAGAGTGCATAACCAAATAAATGTGTACTAGGAAGTGTTTACAACAAAAATGTACAACACTTCTAGACAATAGAGTAGTAGTAGTAGTAGTGTTGACCAAGTAATTACTATATAGACACTTTGCATTTAAAAAAACAAGTATGCACTAAAACTAGCATAAATTGGATACAGTGCACAACAAAACTGATAAACAATGCATTTAAAAAACAAGTATGCACTAAAAGTCGTATATAGGATGCAGTGCACAACACACCTGGTATGCACTATGTAGTGTTGACCACAAAAAATACTATATAAATAGACAGTATGCATTTAAAAAACAAGTATGCACTAAAAGCAGTATAGATTGGATACAGTGCAC
>CAIGQZ010001492.1:18455145-18465162 GCA_903798205.1 Danio tinwini | reverse complement strand
GCACTAGGTAGCGTTCAATGCAAAAAGGCACTATGCAACTTGATACTTTACATTAAAAAACAAGTACGCACTAGGTAGTGTTCGCTATGAAAGTGTACTATACAATTTGGTACCATGCATTACAAAACTAATATTCACTAGGTGGTTTTCACTGCAAAAATGCACTACTCAACTTGATACCATGTATACAAGCCATACAAATTTGCACTAGGTAGTGTTCACTGCAAAAGTGTACAATACAACTTGATACCATGCATTCAAATCAAGTATGAACTAGGGAGTGTTCACTACAAACAAATGTACAACTACATTAAACCAGACATTATGTACGACTATGTACGGAATCTAGCATGCAACAAGTAGTGTTTACTACAAAAATGCATGAAAACTGTACATCAAGACACTGTACATTTAAAACAAGTATGCATATATTAGATTATTAGATGCATATATTAGATTCAATGCACACAAAACTGGTATGTACTAGATAGTATATACTAAACTGTTCTACACAACTAGGCACTATGCACTACAAGGTGAAGTAAAAGTAGCATATATTAGATACAATGCAGAACAGAATTTGTACAAACGATGCAAATTTCACAGAAATGTACAATAAAGACGCTCATTATGCACTAAAAAAGAAGTATGCACTAAATGTAACATTAGGTTAGAGTGCACAACAAAATAGTATGCACTGGGCATTCTACACTAAAATACTATCACTAGAGCTCAGAATGTAAGAAACTCCAAAGGAATGTTTGCTTTGAAAACTGAAAGTAGTAAACAAACTGAAGACAACAGAGAATGTCTGCAGGCGTTCATACACTACTAGTGGATCTTGAAGCTCTGGTATATTTTATCACAGAGCTCTTTCATGACCTGGATGTTTGGCTCCATGCCCGCACTTCTGCTCACTCCTGCCCACACATTCACATTTGCTCTATAAAAAACCAGGTTGTGGAGGATGAAGAATTGCGTTACGCCGGCTTAAAGATGAGCCTTTTGGCCTGATCATTTGTTAAGTGCTCAAATACTCCTGGCCTTATACTGAACCAGACAATCCTCTTCCGTACTGATAAATTTCTCTGCTGACTTGGTGATACAGCAATATATATTTACTAGCATTTATCATTGCTCATACTCTGAGTTAAAGGGATAGTTCACACAAAAAATCTGCATTCACTCATCCTCGAGTGGTTCCAAACCTTTGTGAGTTTCTTATTTCTGTTAAACACAAAGTAAAATATTTTGAAGAATGTTGGAAAAATTGACATTCACAGTAGGGAAAAAATGCTACAGTCAATAGCTACTTGTTTTCAAGATTTCTCAAACTATCTTCTTTTGTGTTCAACACTAGCTGAGGGAGATGATGACAAAATGATGACAAACGTTTAAATTTTTGAGTGAACTATCCTAGTGTTATTAAACTATTATTGTCAAACTATTATTTACACTATAATAGTGAAACCTTTTTAAGGAGCTACAAAAAAGTCTCTTCAGGCGAAATTTAAAACCAAACAGGAAGAAAAATCTTCGCCATGAAAGAGGACGCTGTTATAACTCAAGCATACAATGTCCAATCTGCCTCAAAATTCATGTTTGTTAAGAGTCTAGACCCAAATACATCTATATGGCAATATATTCGGTTACAGTCACAGTGCTACCTGCTGACAGAAAGACGTTTGGAACAAATTGATAATGCTGTCATGTTTTTATTTATATTTAGCATCTTATATTATTATGGTCCACTGTTTTCTTCATCCTAAGCCACTGGGCGGCAGTGAGCCCGGGTGTGAGGTCCCTCTCAATGCTGCTTGCAGCTTTATTTTCTTTTGTTTATGTTTTTTTTCTGGTAAGGTTTTTCCTTTAATTTAGTTTTTAATCATTTTTGTATTTTTTTTAGATACATGCTAAAATAACATTTCTAAATCATAATTAATTTTTTTTATATTTCATTGCAGTATTTTTTTAATGAACAAAAAAAATACAGTAGTTCATAGTCGTCGTTTTGTAGGAGAATTTAAACCCAGGGTCACATAATTGCATTTTTCCTATTTCTTATTGGGTAGTACTGTATTTAATGTAATTTATTTTATTTACTAAACATAAACTAACAACTCAATCTGAAGATGTGCACTTTGTGAAGTTTATTTATAAACAAATTTTGAGAGGAGCAAGTGCTTATGATTGTCCACGGCTGGTCCCGCATTAGCCAATGCTTGATTCACCAATTAGATGATTCCTAACTCACTATAAATAACCAGAGGTTCTTATCTCAGTATGTTCATCTTGAAGAACGCCACCCCCACCCATCCCTACTCCTCCTCCTGCATGGCGATGAACTCCAGTGATTAGCACCAGTGATTAGCACTGTTGCCTCACAGCAAGAATGTCACTGGTTAAAGTCCCTATTAAACCAGTCGACATTACTGTGTGGAGTATGCCCGTTCTCCCGTGCTCACTTGGGTTTTCCCAGGTTCTCCAGTTTCCTCCCACAGTCCAAAAAACAAAAGTAAATTGAACATACCAAATTGGCATCATAATCAAGCTCTTAGCAAGCCGTATATTTCTATTTAGCCATCCCTATATCTGTCATTAGCCAGAAATAAGTCGGGGGAGTTCATCGAGATCTACCTGAGCTCAAACTCCCCACTTGCCCTGCTAATGAGGAGCCCAGGGCCCGAGGATCTTATAAGCTCAGGGATCTCTCCCGGGACAGCAAGACAAACAAGCTTATTACCAATCATCAGCTAATTGTGAACTTTTGAATGAAACTGGGTTTCAAAGTGCAATCTTTAGAAAATGAAACGGTTATAATGTTATAGTGAAACTTCAAAAATGCATTCAGTTTTTCACCACACACCTGGAAACCAAAACAACAATGGCAAACCGCAGCAACATATATGCTCAGAATTAAAAGTTACACTGTCAACTACTGGCCTGTCATGCATAATACAGTGTTTTCAGTGTTTCTTTAGTGTGTTTTTTTTAGTAGATCCATATGAACATGGATCATTTTGATGATAAACACTGTCATTTGTATATACAAATCTTTTCTAAAAAGCAAAATATTTACATTTATTAATCTACATTCATGTTTGCAAAAACAAATGCCCATTTTTAAAATACTGTATAACATGAAGGCTAGTTCTAGTGACTTACCTCACATTTTGGCCCAATCCCAATTCTACCCCTTAGCCTTTTTTCTTACCCCTACCCCTCGTTTTGTGCGTTCCTGTGAAGCGGTAAGGGTGTCCCAATTCTCTTTAGCTTGAAGGCGTAGGGCTAAGGGCAAGGGGTATATATTAGGCATGGGACAATAAACTTTTTCAAGGTATAACGTGATTGGATAAGTCAAGGTTTTAAAACCGCCAAAATCTTCTGTAATACCGTTTCTAAGGTATGTGCAACAGTATCTCCAGCAGAAAATAAATCCAAAGATGCCATTTCAAATTGTAAAAAAATAAATGTCAATGATTCATTTGAAGTCAAGATTCAATGATTTAATTGAATCTTTAAGCCTGACATGTTTACTGCTCCAAAATATTTTAAATCTTTCACAAAATAAAATATATTGTGTTCCAAAGGGAAAAATTTGAAGCTCTTCCCCTTAACACTCGGTTTTAAGGGCTAAGGGAAAGGGGTAGGGGTACAAAAATAGAATTGGGATTAAGCCTTTATGTCAGTGGTGCTAAACTCCAGTCTTGTTAATATAATGGACAAATGTTAAAGTTATTTTAGAAGACTGTAATGGCAGCTGAAATTTTGTAAGTCAGCACAGCGTGTCGATTAGCAGTGCTACTGATGCCTCTTTCAGGAGAGAGCGTCAGGTCAGAGATGAAAGGCCATGACAAACAGGTCAATGTGAGGTCTGTGAGTTTAGACAAGGTCCTCTCATGTTCTCATGAGCCAGCGTTTCTGAGGGAGGATGAGGCTCCAGGATGGGTACACCATCAATTAGCGAAGCCTACTGAGAAACAAATAAGAAGCTATTTTGAAGAGCATTTCTGTTTTTTTTGCCAAAGCAATTGACCCTTTGCGAGACTCAGCTCTTTTGCTGTGTCCAACAAGATTTTGCTAGCAGCCAGGGCAATCCCACTGCCAAGTCACGCATTCCCCAGGGAAATAACAAATCATTTCTGGAAAACAGACATGTTGATTTCAGACACCAGCAGACAGGAAAGTCTGCAATATGCATTTGAATGATATATTCAGGATGTGAAAATGACTCAAAATGAAGTAAACAAAAGCTATAGCCTGCAGGTCACAGGGTAAAGTTGAACTCAAAACAAAAAAAAATATATATATATAATAATATATATATTAATTCATTACTTTTCCTTCAACCACAGTGGAATGAACTGCTTAATATTCCGGCATATTTGTAGTACTGGGAAACACCCATATGCTCTTGCATTCACACACACTATGGCCAATGTAGTTAATCCATTTCACTTATAGCGCATGTCTTTGCTTTAAAATGAAAAGCAAATCCAGAGGAAACCTGCATGAACATGCAAACTCCACACAGAAATGCCAACTGATCTAGCCAGGACTCAAACCAGTGACTCTCTTGCTGTAAGAGCGCAAGGGTGGACTGGGAAAAAAAAAATCTGCCCTGGCATTTTGGCCCAGAGCGGCCACTACATACAATCAAAATGCTACCCATCTGTGCACGCTCTTGAATATGTTTACCAACTCCTATTCTATAAAAACACAAAAGCCATATATAAGAAATAATGGGAGTTGACAAATTAAAAACTTTAAAAATATATTTTTATTATAATTAACTTATAATCCACGCTGGAAGTCCATCTTGTGTGTACCCGTTTGTTTTGAGGGAGCCTACATGTAGATTAAATAATGAACACAACAAAAACTACCTGCTGAATGTTGATTAACAAAATAAAGTTCAAAAATAAAAGCAATGTATCAAAGACCCTTAAAAAATTTAAACGTCTAAACTCAACAGTGAAACATCAAAATATAGCTTAAAGATGTTATATAAGCAATTAAATTAATTTAAATGATTAAAAAATGCAACAAATATTTATTTGGGTACAAACAAAAAAATATATATATATATTGTATTAGTTTTGCTTAAGTTGCACACTAGTTTGATCATGAATAAATCTAACTATATTTTATAAATACTATTATAAGCATACCTCATGCTGACAATCAAAAACAAAATGACATGATATCACAGGCGATTGTCTTCCGAGTGCACTTGAAAAGACATGAATGACACTCCTCATAGAGCTTGAGAAGCATACAGTTCTTTAGGATCTATAAAATTTGTCAAATAAAGAGTTGCCGGTTAAGAAAACAGCATGGGAGAAAGTTGCCGCAGGCCTTGGTGCAGATAAAAAGTAAAAAATAAAAAGTGTAGTTATATAGATAGATAGGTAACTAGATATAATAGACAGAGATAGATTGATCAGTGCAACAGCCATCGATAAGCTGCACTCTGCAGACGCAGTCGGTGTTAAAGGCAAACGTTTGCATGCTGCTTTTGCTATCCATACGCGTTGCGTGCTAGTGTACATGTGGTATGAAACAGGCATGTCTCTCTACTATTTTGACAAATACACAACAACGTTGCTTACTCACACAGACCCCAAAATGTGAGTTTGTGATTGGGTCAGCCCAATGCCAAGAAAGAAAAGAACCAATGGGCTGCAGATTATGTCACACAGGCTGGTCTGTCCGAAAAAAAAACATCTTACTTTCAGAGCATAACAGATCACAGCATTGTCAATTAATTAGTCAGAAAAACAATAGGCTGCTAAGCTTTTTATGGGCCGATCAGATTAGATGAGCCACCATGCCAAACATCTATATAAACATGTGGAAATACTTGGTCATATAATCAAATTGCATATTTCAGAAAGAAGTATAACTTTAAAAAAAAGCTATTTCCTTCAGGATATGAAGAGATCAATAGATTATATTGATTTTATTTATGAACCTGGAGTGATATGAGGTCAAGCAGGTGATGACACAATTTTCATTTTAAAGCAAATCATGTGAGGATGGAGCAACTCGCTTGGACTGACTGAACTTGAAATAAAAATTGTCTGTGTAATATTTAAAAGGCAGATGGTGTAGAATAGAAATGTTGCGTCATTCTCAAAGGGCTCTTAATTTCAGGTTTGAGCTGGCTTTGATGGTCTGTGTGGATGTGATCTTCTGCCATATGCTGCCATAATAGAGCAATCTGTGACCAGATCTCCAAGCCAAGATGTCACACAATGATGTTAATGACAGGAGAGCATGCATGAACCTGGAGACTAAGGTTGGCCATATGAAGCGTTTCGCCTAGATGAGTGGCACTAAAGCCAAGGACTGACTCTATTTCAGGGCTGTTTCATTACAGTAGAGAGAGGGAGAGGACGTTGTCCACATAATTATATATTTAGCAATCTGATTTGAACAGGAGTTTTTCCATTATTGTGATGTATATATTTGTGAATATCGGTGAATAAGTAATATCAGATGGTGTAAGCTATTTTTCTGAATATCCATACATTGTGTACATGTTGGTTTCATAAAACAGTTGAACAAACAAGTAGTTATTATTAAGTTTAAAAAGATCTGTTTTATCAATGAAAATAGTTCCAAACTAGACCTGAGCAGAATATGTATGCATCTTAGAGTTTTTTTTTTTTTAATAATCAACTTTTATTTTATTATTTTAGTCAATAATTGAACGATCCATTCGTAAAGAGAGCAATTACTTCATTTCTTAATAAATCTGCTTTTTTAAATAAATCAATTGAAGGAATGATTCAATAAATAGGTGCTTGGTGTCATATTTCAATTAGTTATTAAGTTTTTTAAAAATCAGTTTTATCAATAAAAATACTTTCAAACTAGTCCTGAGCAGGATATGTATGCATCTCAGAGCAACACAACAATGTTTATTTTGAAATAATCAACTTTTAACAGGCTTACACGGAATCTGCGATTTTTAGTCCATAATTTTTACACAAGTCGATTTATTTACTGGTGTAAATGTGTGTACATTTTATTTACTCAGTTTAAATTAATTTAGTAATATTATTAACTAATATGAAATTGTTCATATGATTTATTTACAATACAGTTTGTAAAGTAATGTTTTCTGTCTTTTAGTAGATCAATTATATTGCTTTGTTTATCAAATAAGTGGATCTATTTGGATTTGCATTGTAAAGATTAAATAAAAGTTATTATTTTTTTTTTATTTAATATATTATGTTTTTAGTTATGATACTCCCAAAAATCATTCCACATAAATTTGCAGATTTTTTACAAGAGTCTGTACAGTAATAGCAAAAAATGTCTATTAATTCTGTCTGGCCCTATTCATTATTTTAGTCATTAAATGAACGATCTATAGGTAAAGAGGACAATTGCTTCATTTCTAAAAGAATCAGCTTTTTGAATGAATCAACTGAAAAAATGATTCCATGAATAGGTGCTTGGTGTCATTAACTATCATGAGCAAACACATATACAAAAATAAAATATCAAAATTATTAGCCCTTTATTGATTTGTTTTTTCTTTTTCAAATATTTGCCAAATGATGTTTGACAGAGCAAGGAATGTTTCACAGTATTTCCTATGATATTTTTTTTTATAGAGAAACTCTTATTTGTTTTATTTCGACTAGAATAAAAGCAGTTTTAAATGTTTTTAAAAACCATTTTAAGGTCAATATTATTAGCCCCCTTAAGCAATATATATATTCAACTGTCTACAGAACAAACTATCAATATAAAATGACTTGCCTAATATCTAGGCCCACACGGAATCTGCGCACACAGAAATCTGCAGATTTTAGCCCATCATTGAGTCTATGTATTTACTTGTTAAAATGTGTGTAAATTTATATTTATTAAGTTTTTTAATTATTTCACTAATATTATTGTGATATAACAATAGTAATATAAAAATGGTTATATGATTTATTTACAATAGTTTGTAAAGTAATATATTCTGTCTTTTAGTACTTGCTTTGTTTAGCAAATAAGTGGATCTATTTGTCCTGTCATCATGGTAAAGATGAAAGAAATCTGTCATTAGAAATTACTTATTAAACAGTTAAACAGAAATTGGGGGAAAATAAACAGGGGGCTAATAATTCAGGAGGTAAAATAATTCAATATGCAAGTATATATAATTATAGCTAATATATTCAAACTCATAATTTTACATATATGACATATATTTTATGTATGTGAAATCCAAATATGATCTTGTGTGTCATACTGTTGCAATCAGAATTATTGAACCCCCTTTGAATTTTTTTTTCTTTTTTAAATATTTCCCAAATGATGTTTAACAGAACAAGGAAAATTTCACAATATGTCTGATAATATTTTTTTCATCTGGAGAAAGTCTTATTTGTTTTATTTTGGCTAGAATAAATTTATTAGCCCTTTTAAGCTATATATTTTTCTATAATCTACAGAACAAACCACTGTTATACAATAACTTGCCTAATTACCCTAACCTGCCTAGTTAACCCAATTACCCTAATTAAGCCTTTAAATGTCACTTTAAGCTGTATAGAAGTGTCTTGAAAAATAACTAGTTAAATATTATTTACTGTCATCATGTCAAAGATAAAATAAATCAGTTATTAGAGATGAGTTATTAAAACTATTTTGTTTAGAAATGTGTTGAAAAAATCTTCTCTCCGTTAAACAGAAATTGGGGAAAAAATAAACAGGGGGGCTAATAAATCAGGGGGTTGAATAATTCTGATTGCAACTGTGTATGTAATTGAAATATATTTCCATGAATCAGAAACTTCTATAAGGGTTTTCTGACAGTCGTTTCCAGACCACCCACAAACTCTTGAACAGGATTTAGGATTAAGGATTAAAATAAAAACCAAGGCATTGTTGTCCTCACCCACACACTGACTGGCTATTTTGAGACAAAAAATCTGAAAGCCTTTGAGAAACAAGTTAGGATCTGAGGAGTCTCAAGAGTCTTGCTTTCGACACCCTGCTGACTCCACTAGTTTCAACATTACGTTCTTGCAGATGTTGAGTGTTGATTTTCGTTTTAACCCTACAGAGAATGGGAGATTTATTAAGTTTGGTTGAAGTCAACATTGGAAACATCTGGATGCAGTTACAAAACAGTACATTCCCACACCAAGGAGACGACGTCATTCAGGAATCAGCAGGAGAGAGAAAGAGCTGAGAAACAGAACCGATGGGAGGAACTTTCCCAAAAGACCCACAACTTCTATCCATACCAGATGCTAAATGACAGTCGTGAGGTTCTCAGTAAAAAATAACAGAGAGCCATTGTTCTAGAAGAAGCTCTATAAGTGTGTCATCATATATCAAGTGACGAAGTATCTAAGGTGTGCTTTTTACAGCTGCTAATAAACTTCGTTACTCATGAAAAGTTTTATGCTAGCAGCACAGTTTGCCTAAAAATAAGCCTGGCATCACTTACCTCCCCTTATGGTGTCACAAACCTGTATTATTTATCTGAAAATAATATAAGATAATATATATCTACACTAGAACCACCCCCCCCCCCCCCCCCCCCCCCCCCCAAAAAATGTAATAAATAAATATATATATATATATATTCATTCATTTTCTTTTCAGCTTATTCCCTTTATTAATCCGGGGTCACCACAGCAGAATGAACCACCAACTTATCCAGCACACGTTTTAAGCAGCGGATGCCCTTCCAGCTGCAACCCATCTCTGGGAAACATTCATTCACACTCATACACTATGGACAATTTAGCCTACCCAATTCACCCATACTGCATGTCTTTGAACTGTGGGGGAAACCGGAGCACCCGGAGAAAACCCACGCGAACGCAGGATATTTCCTATGATAACATGCAAACTCCACACAGAAATGCCAACTGACCAGCCGAGGCTCAAACCAGCGACCTTCTTGCTGTGAGGCGACAACACTACCTACTGTGCCACTGCGTAGCCCATATATATATATATATATATATATATATATATATATATATATATATA
>CAIGQZ010001492.1:18426285-18455135 GCA_903798205.1 Danio tinwini | reverse complement strand
TATATATATATATATATATATATATATATATATATATATATATATATGTGTGGTGTGTGTTTTAAAAAATTATAATAATAAATAATATTCTTTTATAAATATTTGTTATTGGCCGCACGATTTAAATAAAATATTTTGTTTTATCAGTTGAAATGTTTAGCAGTTTAATGCTGCGTTCACACCAGATGCGGAAGAAGTATAATGTTCATATAATTAAATCCCTGAAAGACGTCTGGAATGAAGCAGGTTGTCTGCTTTTATGACGATGGAACGATGCATGTTCTCCCCGTGTTGGCGTGGGTTTCCTCTGGGTGCTCCGGTTTCCCCCACAAGTCCAAAGACATGCGCTATAGGTGAATTGAATAAGCTAAATTGGCTGTAGTGTATGAGTGTGTGAATGAGTGTATATGGATGTTTCCGCTGAGTAAAACATATGCTGGATAAGTTGGCGGTTTATTTTGTAGTGGCGATCACTGATGAATAAAGGGACTAAGCCGAAGAAAAAAATTAATGAATGAAAAAACTATAGAACAGGTTTCATCCATCTGCTATTTGTCGGCTTAACCCCAAACTCATAACAAAAATAATTTGGCCTTTTTCTGTTTATTTCTCTTACGATTACCAGAACTAGTTGTTTACTTCCATCTACATTAATATATGGCCTTGATATTTGGATGATATTTGCTTCACCTGAAACTGATCATTTTTTTAGCTCACGAGTACAGAAGTCTTTTCATATCAAAATATAAAAATGATTGTAACAATTTTCAAGCCTTTATAGGGAAAAAAAACCTGAGTGTCTGTATCAGCTACAAAAAAATAATTTCTTCTTTATTTTGTGATGAAACCACGTCACAAAAAGCAGATATTTCTAACGCTCCTCTGATGATATGAAGTTCATTTAGATGAAAAGGTAAAGTATGACGGTAAATCTGTGTAAGCAGACTCATAAATGCAAAACTGTATCACACACATGCTACTGCAATAATTAATTAATTGCACAGATTGATTTTTGTGCAGTTTTATCAGTATTATATTGATAAGTACATTATCATGGAGAGACAATTTTTGGTATTTTGCAAAATATATCACACACAACTATAATAATGATAATAATAATAATAATAATTATAATAAGACAAATTTGTGCAGTTTTATCAGTATTATATTGATAAATACATTATCGTGGAGAGAATTTTTTGGTATTTTGCAAAAGATATCACACATACCTATAATAATAATAATAATAATATTAATAATATTAATAATACTAATAATATTAATAATAGGGCGAGGCAGTGGCGCAGTAGGTAGTGCTGTCGCCTCACAGCAAGAAGGTCGCTGGTTCGAGCCTCGGCTGGGTCAGTTGGCGTTTCTGTGTGGAGTTTGCATGTTCTCCCTGCGTTCACGTGGGTTTCCTCCGGATGCTCCTGTTTCCCCCACAGTCCAAAGACATGCGATATAGATGAATTGGGTAAATTGTCCATAGTGTATGAGTGTGAATGAATGTGTGTGTGGATGTTTCCCAGAGATGGGTTGCGGCTGGAAGGGCATCTGCTACGTAAACATTGTGCTGGATAAGTTGGCAGTTCATTCCGCTGTGGTGACCCCGGATTAATAAAGGGACTAAGCCGAAAAGAAAATGAATAACAATAACAATAATAATAATAATAATAATAATAATAATAATATTAATAATAATAATAATTATAATAATAATAATAAGATCAATTTTGTGCATTTTTATCAGTATTATATACCTATACATTTTATCAATATTAAATACCACACACTTATAGTAAAAATAAATATATAGTAATAATAAATAATATACTTATAATAATCAATGTAAATGAAGTTACCACATGTAGTTCTTTGCCCAATATTGGGTTAAAACACTTTTAATGCAAATAAATTCAATCCACTTAAAGTGGTCCCTGCCTTTAAATTTGTTAAAACTGAATCTTAATACCTCAGAAGTAAGGTTTGTGCTAAATAGTAAAGAAGTCTGCCTTCTTAATAATTTCCCCCCTTTCAAGATGTGATTTAAACTAGCTAAAAGCTCTTTGATCATGGAAGAGCAGTGAAGCGAGAATCTGAAGGGTCGAAAAAAAAGAGGGGAACGGATGACATCAAAGAAAGCTACAGAAAACATGTAAAGGTGTGAAAAATCACTCCCAGCATCATTCCAGTGAAAACTGCCGGTGTAAAGTGAGGTCCCACATTAGGTAGGAGAAAAGTAATTTACTTTTTCTCACAATCAGTTAGCTACTAAGATGGGGGAAAAAAGGGAGAATTCAAGGTCACTGCCTAGAAGACATGCATCACAAGTATAGTCATCATCGGCTTGGATGTGGGAAAGAAAATCCTGGTTAAGCTCTGAGGAAATGGATTGCAGTGGAATGGATGCCCCTATATAATTTGGTTTTCTGTTCCCATGTGTAATATTCAAGGTTTGATACTCTACTGTAATAACAAAAATAAAAAAATTGAAAAAATCCCATCCGCATAGCAATAGAGGCTGAATTGGGTGTCTTTTGGTCCCCTGTTTATAAAACCTGTAATATTGGTTGCGAAATGAAATCTGAAAATGATAACATGCACAGACACAGACAAATAAACAGACCCACAGGTTTTCATCAGAAATATCAGCGCAGATGTGCCAAAGGTTGCCGAGACACATAGAAACTGAAATTGGACAATAAAATGAATATTTAAGGGGGAAAAAATTAAATGAACTGTCAAGTTAATCTGATATATAATGGTTTTCAGAATGAATTATTAATTGTATTTTTTACATTTTTAAAACTATTTGAGCACATTGCTGGATAGATTCCTAGTTAGTAATAAAAAAAATATAATAAAAAATTTAATAAAATAAATAAATAAAATAAAATAAATGTTTAAGGAATAATATGTATAGATATAGATGTATAGATAAGGGTTTGAAAAAACTATAATCTAATATTAATATAATTAATTATTAAGTGTAAATTTTTTTTACTTTTTGAAGCCACAATTTAGCACATTGCTGAGTTGGTTTTCTGGTTAGTCTGAAAAAATAAAATGAAACAAAACAAAACAAAATAATAAAATAAAACAAAACAAAACAAAACAAAACAAAACAAAACAAAACAAAACAAAACAAAACAAAACAAAACAAAACAAAACAAAACAAAATAAAATAAAATAAAAAGTTAAATTAAAATAAAAATATTGTTTAAGGAAAAATATGTATAGATATTTAGCGGATAAAGGTTAGAAAAAAATATTTTTTAGAGCCACTATTTATGGGTGGTTTTAGCACATTGCTAGGTGGTTTTCTGGTTATTTTGAAAATAAAATAAAATTAAATTAAAATTTTAAATTAAATAAAATTTAATAAAATTAAAAACATTTAAAAAATAAATAAAAAATGTAAATTGTAAATTAAAATTAAATAAAGTAAAGTGTAAGGGAAAAATATGTATAGATATATGCATTATATACTATTATTATATACTTATACAGTGCTCAGCATATATAAGTACACCCCTCACAAATCTCTCATTTAAATTAATATTTTCTAAAAGAAGCTTTATAATATTATATTTGTGCATAAACATTGGATTAGTCAGTACTGAAGCCAAATCTGGAGCTAATCTAACAAAATCAGTTATGCTAACGGCCTAAAATTAGTAGCCCAAATTTACATGTAAGAGAAAAATATTAAATACAAAATTTACAAATAGCCAAATTCAAGAGAAACAAAAATTTAAAAAAAAATTGTTAAAATTTTGTAGTTTGCCTTTTTTCACCCCCAATATTTTGCATGAATTTAAATGTATTATCTTTCTATTATTAAAAATGTTCAGTTACTAAAATGTTATTTTAATAAATATAGCCATTTAATAAATATGTTTTGTTCAAATACATTGCCTATATTCACTGAGAAATAAATACAAATATTCATCTTCAAAATGGGGTGTTTTCAATTATGCTGAGCACTGTACCATTGTATGTTTGATAAAAAGGATCATGTGTTATTTTGATGTATAATAATCTTTAGAAATAATTAAGTGTATTTTTTAAATGTTGAAGCCACTACCTAATACTTACATATTTTTTATGAAATATGTATTTATTTATTTATTCATTTATACAGCTAATTTAAAACTATAATAAGAATTACCATTAAAATAATATTACCTGTTTATTAAATAATATGTATTGTATTCATTTAAGCAGCATATTTCAACAGCATGATAAAGTATCATTCATGTAACACAAATTGGGTATTAGTTTCGTGCCAAAGTTTAATACTTATTACCCAAGTGTTGGTTAAAATCCCAGAGCCCGCTGAGAAGATGCAAAATGCACACACTTGTACTGACAGAAAACCCTGGTTGCAAATCAGGGAAAGACTGCCAACTAGAAAATTAAATCTCTACTTTATAGTCCACTGCTCATGTGAAGAATTGGTGTGTGCGTACAAAAAAATCGTCCATCATAGGTCGTCCTACGCTGCCATACCAAGTTGTCAAAACTGTGCTGTCACGGCTGTGCAGGAGCTCAAAGCACAGACCGTGATTCTTGCCGTCCCGCTGAGAGTACGCTAACTTCACATACAAATGAATCAAACAAACAAAATGTGCTTTATTATGTCCCTATACAATTTTTTTTATCAGCACAAAGGTCCATGCGTGCCCTCTTACAGGTCACTGTGGCACTGGGGTCAAGAGTGATTATCTTCCTATTGATCTGCGTCTCGTCATGATCAATACTGTGTCCTTTTCTTTAGCTTGAGAAGGTGACCGTGACTCCTTTTGTTAGTGAACCACAAACTAAACATCAGTGGAACTCAAAAGTTCCAATAAAATAGGGTTAAATATAGGGTTGGGTATAGTTTGGGTTTTCTATCTTACGCCAAATGCCAAATCAATAGTTTTAAAACAGTACTAAAATGTGTCTGAATTATACTTAAAAAACACAAAACAGATATTTTTAGTATTATTATAAATCATTAAAGATAGTTTTGCTCCAAATTTAATCACAAATATGTGTGATTTAATCACAAATATGTTTATTTAATCATAAATTTGCATTCTCCACCAAAATTTAACACCTCTCCTGCTTATTGTATGTCTTGGTCTATCATGGGATTATTTAACACAGGAACTACCAGAATTCTAGAACTACTACACTCTCAGAAAATATGCTGTTGTACCAAAGAAGATACAAACCATACCTGCCAACACTCTCGTTTTTCTCGGGAGTCTCCCGTATTTCAGACCCACCTCCCGCTTTGTCATTTCCCCCGGAAAACTTACGGAATTTCAACCCGTTCCCCCGGTCCTCAGGTGTTTGGTAGAATCTGTAACACTCATGGAACGCCGACAGACAAGGCACCCCTTTTGATTGCTTCGCTTAAATCTGATCCATAAAGGTACCACTACAGTGACAAGACACTTTGTACCTTAACTGTGTCAAATGTGTTCCTTCTAGAACAATTTAAAGGTACTTTGCTACTGTATATCCAAAATGGGTAAATGCACCTTTTCCGTTTACAATAAAGAATAAAACATACTTCAACAAATTAAATTCACAAATTTTTACAAAAATGTTACAGAAAAACAATCTCCTACACTCTCAAAAATAAAGGTACATGAGCTGGGGCAGTATCTTTTCAAAAGCTACATATTTGTACCCAAATAGTCCACAATGGTACCTAAAAGGTGCATATTGGGACCCAAATGTACCTAAACTATGGACCACTATGGACCGTTCAGGTACAAATATGTACCTTTTGAAAAGGTACTGCCCCAGTGACAGCTCCTGTACCTTTTGTTTCTGAGAGAATATAATTTTTTTTTCCAATTTTCACACAATACCTTTGTAATCACTTAAAATTAAATTAAATTTACTTAATTTTAAAATAGAAATAAAATTATGCAAAAGTATTGTAACGAGATCTGCACAATGTTTGATTAGCTTTACAATACTAAAATGACTGCTTTACAATACTAAGCTGCTTTGACACAATCCACATTTTAAAAGAGCTATACAAATAAAGATGAACTGAATTAAACTAAAATGTCTGCATGAACACTTTGCTTATGTGTGTTGTGACAAAATGCAGCGCGCTTCTTCAGTTGTGTGTTTTGTGACAAAATGCAGCTCGTTTCTTTAGTTGTTTGTGTTGTGAGAATTTGCAACAGGTGTGCTGTCAAAATGATGAAGATCGTTTCTTAATTTGCAGGTGTGTTTTGTAATTGTATGTGTTTTCCTAAATTGCAGTGCGTTAAGCTCTCTTGGCCACTGTAAAAAAACAAAGATTTCATTACAATTTAAAATGGCATCTTGGATCTTTTCTGCTGAAGATACTGTTGATACTAAAAAACCTAAAATAAAACGTAAAAAAGACACCTTGTAAATACCGTAGAAATGGTATAGTAGAAAATTCTGTTGGTTTTAATACCTTGACTTTTTTAGTATACCTATATTTGGTATACCTTGAAAACGGTTATCGTCCAATGCCTAGTTGGCGGTTCATTCCGCTATGGTGACCTCTAATAAACAAGGCACTAAGGAAAATTAATGAATGAATATAACTTTCCACAACATGCTCGGTCTAGTTTCCATAAAAATCTGACTAAATGTGTTTCAGTGTGCTGACTCTGTGGGATTGACTGTAAACTCGCTTTTCCATACGGCCCAATTATAAGCTACAAAAAAAAAGCTCTTCTAAACCTGTTAGATGCTAAACCACCGGTCCTTGTTTCACACTGGAGAACGTGGTTTTGTGATTATTCCCCAGCACTCCTGTCCGTCTCCTACTTCGCTCCTAAAGAAATCAATGTAGGTATTGCATTACCAATGCAGCCTGTCTTCTGCAGCCATTCAAATCCAATATCACTTCCTGAGGCTGACGAAAAACTTAAGTGAGATGTTTTTTTTGCATTTACTTTCTAACAATATAATTAAAGCACACTCACAGAATGGAAAATCGATAGCTTTCAAATCATGCACAAGAGGTTTTATTGAACCCACAACAACAATAACAAGCTCTCTGTCATAAAGCCAGCCTAACAAAAAAAAAAAAAAAAAGATGAGAGCAGGCTACTGTGGGAGTGTGTCATAACAGAAGTAGATTAAGAACAGACTAAATAAAACATGTATAGACTTGTTATAGAGTCCGGGCTGAGCACTTTTGACTTCGGTCAGTTAACAACAACAGAATCCTGTCATAACCATATAAAACACTAGTTTTCTAGCACCTTAGAAACCTCCCTAACTAATCCATTAGATAGATACCTCACACTTAACATACTAGTTAAGGGTTCCATTTCTATTATTTATAATTTTTATGATAAATCACACATCTTACCCCATAGATAACATTAAGAAAGCCTGGGAGAAGGACCTTGGTAGTCCATTCTCAGATGATATGTGGAATGGTGTTCTCAGTAAGATTCACTCATCATCCATTTGTGTTCGACACTCTCTTCTTCAGTTTAAAATAGTACATAGAGCTCATATATCTAAAGTTAAATTAGCTCAAATGTTTCCTGGCGTTAGCTCTTTGTGTAATAGATGCCAGGCCACTGAGGGTACTTTATTGCACACATTCTGGATTTGCTCCAAATTAGAAAATTTTTGGTGATTATGTTGACCAAATTAAGTGATACCCTACAAATATATATATATGTATAAATAAGTTATTTTTTATTTTTAAATTTATTTTAACTTATTTATACACTCTTTTTTTCCCTTTATTATTTTGTATTATTCATTATTAACATTGATATATTCATCCAAACACTTGTAATTTTGGACTGAAGTGATCGACAGCTATGTTTTGTTTTGTTTTGTGTAAGGGTTATAGGGTTTGTGAATGAATATATTTGAAAATAAAAATAAAAAAAATTCACACTAAGAAACCTCCCCAACTAAATTTACAGTACAGTTCAAGAGGATGCAAGATCATTTCATTTAAAACAACACAGAACATTTGTAGAAGGACAGATTATGTCCTTGCAAAATGTAACCACAACATTATTAGTTTACGAACATTTGCTTTAACTTTAAAAATCAACAACACTATGCAATCCTACTCATAATATGAATGGAACACCTATAAACAATCATTATAGCAGGGTTTCTGCAGATATCATTGTCAAATTAAAGACTTTTTAAGACCTTTTTAAGACCATTAAGTATTAAATTTAAGACCTATATTACAATATCAAAAACATGCATACACATAAAGAGAAAATGCAAAAATCACCAAATTAGAGGCAAAATAAATGTATTCAAATTGAACAGTACTGAAGAGAGGTTAGATGCACCATTGAACTATAGGAAAAAAAAACAAAAAACAGATGAGGCTCTTTAAAACAACAGGGGGCGGTCAAAAAAAAACCACCAGAAAGTCAGACGGATAAACAGAGAGGTAGGAAGTTTCCGGAACTACGTCATATCATCAATTTCGATCAAGATTTTTAAACTAATTATTTTTAATAATTTTTTCTAATTTATTTTAATGATTATAAAGATTTTTTATAAGCATTCAAGATTTTTTGAAATCAAATTGATGTACATATCTCAGACAGTTTTACCTATTAAAGTTAAATATTAATAACAACAGAACATGGGTTGCTCTACACATATATTTTTTTATTATGGAAAAAATAAAAGCAAAATAAAAGTACACTTACCAAAAATACTGACTTTTTTTTGCCCACTCAGCAATTGACACATTACTGTCTGGCAAGTTTCTGTCCTCTATTTATGAGCTAAAAAGGCATTAATGGTCCAACATTCCTGACCATTATCACCAATAAAGCCTAGAAATAGCGCATCAGTATATTGTATATATTTTTAGTTATCAAAGAAATAATTTCTTACTTAATTTTAGTTTGTAACTATTAAATAGTTTTAAATTCAAAGTTGTAATATATACATCAGTGTAAAACCTATAAATGGTAAAAAAAAAACATTTTCTGTAATATTAAAACCACCCTGGTCTCTACTTTTGCATGGCCTCTCTTTTTGGTTTTAACAAACTTATCCCTCAGGTTTTCTAAACTTTTACAAAAACTTTCCTCCTTTCCCACTGCTGTTGCAATTTCTAGCTATCCCTATGATCACACATGGACGGCTCATAATGATGTCTCTAAAGTCGTACCTGTTTCAGACAAAATCTCTTCAAAGTGTTTCATATTCAACTCAAATCAAATCTTACGCCACGCGCACTCATCGATCAAGTCTAGTGCACTCCGCCAGCCGAAATCATGTCGCACACAGATAAAACCTCCAAGTCTGGAGACACAGCAATGATGTCACATTCGCTGCACACACTGAGTTCAATAACAGAACGCTGACTGGCTATTGCATGTTGGTCTCATTTGTAGTTGTAATACCGCAAATTACATTTGAACTAGTGAAATAAAAAAACTACAACACTACGAAAACCAAGCAACAACAACAACAAATTTAAATGATCACAAGATGTAGCGTTACAAGGACATCAGAAAAATAAGACCTGTGCAAAAATATTTAAGACCTAAAACAGCGAATTTAAGACTTTTTAAGCCCTAAAATTTAGATTTTTTAATTTTAGACTTTTTAAGTCCCCGCGAAAACCCCGTATAGAAATGGTCCTCTTTTTTAAACAATTAAAACAATTAAAAATCTATTTATTCCTTACTTTACCTTACTTTTGCAATACGTTTCTTCAGTGGTTTGTGTTGTGACAAAATGCAGCGCGTTTTTTCAGTGGTTTGTGTTGTGACAAAATGCAGTAAGATTTTTCAGT
Source organism: Danio tinwini (assembly GCA_903798205.1). Lineage (NCBI taxonomy): Eukaryota > Metazoa > Chordata > Actinopteri > Cypriniformes > Danionidae > Danio > Danio tinwini. The sequence continues at coordinate 18,445,339 of CAIGQZ010001492.1, read as the reverse complement.
TGTTTTTTCAGTTTTTCAACAACAACAATAAAGTAAATGATCATTAGATGTAGCGTTACAAGAACATCAGAAAAATAAGACCTGTGCAAAAATATTTAAGACCTAGAACAGCGAATTTAAGACTTTTTAAGGCTTAAAAATGTGATTTTTTAATTTTAGCCTTTTAAAGACCCTGCAAAAACCTTGTATAGAAAATGTCCTCTTTTTTAAACAATTAAAATATATTTATTCCTTACTTTATAGACCTTCAACTAAAGAATAAGGATTTCCTTAGTAATGGAAAACAAGAATCTCGTTTATTCATTCACTTTCTTTTCGGCTTAGTCCCTTTATTAATCTATGGTCGCCACAGTGGAATGATCCGCCAACTTATCTAGCATATGTTTTACGCAGCGGATGCCCTTCCAGCTGCAACCCAGCACTGGGAAACATCCAAACACTCTCATTTACACACATACACTACTGCCAATTTAGCTTATCCAATTCACCTATAGTGCATGTCTTTGGACTTTGCAAACTCCACACAGAAATGCCAACTGACCCAGCCGAGGCTCGAACCAGCAAACTTCTTGCTGTGAGGCGATTGTGCTACCCACTGCGCCACCATGACGCCCAAAACATGAAACTGTACATTTTCAATTTAAAATAATTAATTTCACCATTTGTCATTTTATTTAGCACCTAGAAATTAAGTAGATTTGAGTTCAGAGCAGAGACAGCTGCAAAACTATGTGAATACTAGAATTGTTTTTTATTGATCTTTGACTCGTAAGAACTCTTATTTTCTATTTTTTAACCAAACTTACAAATTCTGACAACAAATGTTCCAATCTTATATGGCTAATAATATTTAAAAATTAGATATGTAAATCCCAATTTACACTTCTCTCCCGAGTCCACATAGTAGATTGCATTTACTTCGCTGTATCCTAATCCTAATCCTGACTTGCACCACTCCAAAATTGAATTGTGTCAAGTCCTGCAAAGGAGCTCCAAATGGATACATTTGTTTTGTGTTTTTATATGGATTTAAGTTGTTGTAAGTTCGTTGATTCCTGCTGCTTTCTTCCCTGAATAAGTGTGTCACTAGTAGTCAAAATACAAGTAAAGAAACCTGACATAGTGTAGCATAGAAACCCCACAGCCCACTATCACTTCCAACACAGGTTCATTGGGAATATGTGCACAGGGCTATGTTTTTGTGAATCCTGAAATATGTGCACAGGGCTACATTTGGCTACATTTTGCGTGTAAAACAAACAGAACGGGGTAATGTGACACCGCTGACAACTTCTGTGTTTTTTCATACTACTGCTGACTGCTTCCAACATAATCAGTTCGCTCGGTAGCTCGCCTCGTATGATGTAGGAATTGGGATACAGTTCAAGTCTGCCAATGATGAGCAGATATATGCATTACGACAAGCCGGCAGGCCTCTCTTACAGATGTGCGTGAGAAGTATGTTGAGATTCGCAGAAATGTACACAGCAGCCTCTGGTGGATTTACGAGAAGGATGTCCAAATGGCACGTGTGAGAAAACATGGTCCAGTAACGTATTTGAGATTGTCAAAAACGTACACAGTGGTGGATTTGTGCTAAAAAAAACTGCAGGCAGATGTAGCCCAGAGTATATTTTGCGGTTATAAATTTTTTTTAGCTTTGGCCATGTATCTCCAATGAGCCTGGGTTGAGCATTTCTGAAGTATTATTGAAGAGGAACAGACAGGATGAAGTACAAATAATCACGTTGATTTAGTTTTCTACATGCACGGTGTGTGCCATGGGTTACAGCGATCACTTAACATAAATGTATAAATCTGGTTTTAGAATTTATTTTGCTGCTGTTTGAATGCATTTAAATATACATTTACATATACACAATATGGCAATGTACACTATGCAAACAATCCTGTCAAATGCATTTTCAAATGCAACTAAAACTGGTACAATTAAAAGCTTTTTACTTGTTTACTTGCTTAACTTGTTTACACCTGTGTATGTACACTTGTGATCTTGACCAAAATGCTTATAACCAAAAATTAAACAGGGGTCTGAGTAAAGGGTAAAATCACTATAACACATGACCTCTTGTGCTTTATTTGAACACCAGAACTGGTGAAAACAAACCTAACCATTTGTCAGTAGTAAAGAAAATAAGTGGTTCAGCTGTGCAAGGTTTTCACGCCACTAAAAACGAGGAAGTTCCAGCACATAAAAAAACTTGTCGTCTGCTCATCTGACTTTCTCCACCGAAGCACTTTTCAATCTATATATAGCAGCCCTAGGCAAATTACATCTCAATTACCAGAGCGCTATCTGTGAAGTGGCCTGCCAGGGATGAAGGGTTACCTCTGCCAATGCTCCTCATGTCACTGTTGACTTCAGGATTGGCAAGTCAACTGGTCAGAACATAGACACGAGTTTTCCTAAACCCCAAAACATACAATCTAAAAGTCTTCATAGCAATTATATCTATAAATCTTTTTTCCAACATCCTGTTATATCTATATGAGGGTCGGATGTTTATATGCAACCCAATCAAAGCTTATTGCTAGGAATCGCAGTCCTGTCTTATCAAACCCAACACTGTAAAAAAAAAGCAAGACCTGTGCAGACTCCGACCTGCTGTTACAGATGGAACTTTTCACAGCTGACTGGCATTTTTTTGGCAACTTTTGTGATGAATTAGCGTCTGTTTGTTAAAGTCTGTGTGAGAAGGTGCTGGAAAAGCATGCACACAAAGAGATGTGTAACAAAAAATGACAAAATAAATTTGAGGAGAAACCAAGGGTGCTAATTTAGAGTGCTGATAAAACAAACCTGACAAGGCTTCAAAAAAACAAAAAAAAAAGGAGTGTGTTCATCTAACTTTTTCTTCTAAAAACCTTTTACCAAAAGACTGACAGAGCATGAGTAAAACTCCATGATAGCAATGTGTGAGAAAGCGATAAAGGGTTGGTGGTCTTTAAACCACTTTTTAACTCCTGTTGACGTCAGACAGGAATCGTCTTCAGATTTAACCTTTGAACTAGGCTAATAGAGAACATTAGACTACAATGAAAACAACAACCCATGCTCATTCTGATTATGTATCGCTATATACATTTTTGGAGAGTGTCAAATACATCCCAGGAGCTACGTTTCTTTGCAGTTTATGCTTTTTCAGATCTCAAATTTTTTCACGAGTGTCATTCGCGCCTGCTGTTCTCACGTAAATCCACCAGAGGCCGCTGTCGACTGACTGACTGACCCACCGACTGATACCCCTAGACACACCCTTCCCTAAACCCAACCGACAGTGTTTTAAAAAGCACCAATTGACGAGTGCCCACCCACTTCCCTAAACCCAACCGACAGTGTTTTAAAAAGCAATCCAGAAAAAGAAAAGCCCTCGCCTGATTTTTACCATGTTTTCAGATTTTACCACCTTCTCACTCTGTTATTTACTTGTTTGTTTTATTTTTTGGGTTTTGTTTTTGTCTTACCTGCATTCTGGAACCATTCCACTAGACAAACTGGTAACAATGGAAAAGGCGTCCACACAGAGGTAAGCTGTCAGTTGATAATCGCAAAAAGAAATGGCATCCTGCAGCGTTCGCTTAAAAGACAAAATGCAGCCATACGTTTCTCTGGCTACATAATTCGTGATCTCGAGAAATGTATATAGGGCAACGTTTTCAGAATAAGCCTATGTTCGAAAATACACTACAAAACTATTATTTCTCCAGGTGCTGGGATCAAGGTGCTTGGATAAAATGAATGTCTCTTTCAAAAAAGGAATTTATTCTGAACCATTGAAACAGAAATTACGGCTCTAACCAATCCATCTAGATCCATAACAAATTTGTATAATTTCAGCCTACCAACACTGGTTGCCCACAAACAACATACTCTGACACAAAAACCAACAAGTTGTGATTTGTGTTGTCATCATCACATTGGGAAGAAGCATTTAGTGTTATCCTAGTACAACTTATTCTCATTCACAAAAACTCCTGTTATAATCACTGAATGAATACAATTAATATGCTAATTTAACATATCTGCACGTTGTTGTTTATGATGTGAGTTAAGTTGACACATGTATGCATATAATACTGAATGCTCAAACAAACATGCATGAAAAGCTCACGTAAAATAGTGTGAAATGCACACTGATCAATATTATTACATAAACATATTTTGCTCTATGAAACACTTGCATAATCCTTTTTGCTTACTTTAAGAAACTCCAATTCATACGTACAGGGAAAAAAAGATATAGAAATATTTAGTTTTGCTGCAAAATATATTGAGATAAGAAATCATTTTCACCAGATGGCTTGAACAAATCTATTAGTGAAGAATTTCCAAATGATTCTTGTGATTTTGATGTTGGGCCAAATATGGACCAACCCAACCATGGGGTTAAAAAGTGTCAATTGAATTTAATTTTAAAAACTAACCTAACTTTGGGTTTCTCCAGTGGCGGAGCCAGAGGGGTGTCCGGGGTGGCACTGGACACCCCTTACATCCGATTGGCCACCCCGGGTGCCACCCCAAAATTTAATTTGCTGCTGGCAGTTCCTGAAGCTGATTGACATCTCATTTGTCTAAAGACGTTATTGAATTTTGCCGGCAACGCTCAAGCAGTGTTGCCAGATTGGGCGGTTTTTGAATTCGATTGTTTTTGCATTTCGGTGGGTTTTGGATAGTTTTTGGGCTGGAATCAGTCAGCTACATCTGGCAACACTGCGCTCAAGTTATTTTCAAATCAATGACAAGCCGAAGACAAGAGCATTGTTTTTAAGTAAGACGAATAATATAACACCATAACATAATATTTGAAATGTGTTTTATAGTTTAGTATAAGGTTTGTTTGCTTAGGAAGCTTTATTATATGCTGTGTAAGTTAACGAGGCACCAACGACATCAGTTAACTTAATAAGAGAAATCAATTTGCTCTTTAGAAACAGTTAACACTATACTCAATCTGTGCTAGTATTACATGCACATTCTATGTATGTATGTTAGTTATTATTTTTTATTTACGATGCTCAAATGTTTTGCTAATATGGGGAAGTAATGTTAGGCTAGCTGTTTGTGAGTTAAATTTATTTGAAATGGCTTAGCCAGCTCATATACTTTCTTCAGATAAATGTTTTTAGATTGGTTGCTGATTTTAATGTGCAGGTATGATAATGGATATTTGTAATTAGGATAAATGTGTTTCTAACTGGATCAAATGTAACCAGACTGTAATATTTTTGCAAAGAGTCAATTAAACATAAAAAGAAAGGGCGAGATATCAGACTTCTTTATAAAGAAGCAAAAACAGGCAGATCAGGTTCAAATAAACCCTTCCCTTTGCACTGGATCCCACAGCAGCTCCATACCTGAGACTAGTCAGAGTCAGTGTGGTCAGACTTCAGGTCCACCAGCAGGTCAGAGCATATACAAGGCATTCACATGTTTCAACCAATGTTAGAATTTAAGCTGAGCTTCAGGAATGTTCCACCAAAATCTAATCCTGTCATTACTTATTAACTCACAACAAAGTGAGGTGATGAGTAAATTATTATATTTTCATATTTTGAATTATATGTTGGTAATGCAATATATTTGGGTATACTAAACACTTTTATTGTGTGTATGTGTGCGTGCGTGCGTGCGTGCGTGTGTGTGTGTGTGGACCCCCTGAAATAGCAGTGGCCACCCCCTGGCCCCCCCATGTAAAAAATTGTAGCTCCGCCACTGGGTTTCTCTATATTTGACTTAATGTTGGGCTACAACAACCCAGCATTTTTAGAGTGTATGAACTCTAAATGTAACTATATTCTAGATTTAAAAAGATACAAATGACAAAAATATTTGATATTTTTCTGTAAATTCTCAAAGGTAGTCAGATGCAAATACAAAAAAAAATACTAATGTAAAATTACACTTTGGAGTCTTCACTATACAAATGAAATGTAATTAATCTTTATTAAATCCACAAATATTTTTGCTTTTTGTACCTCACTTCATATGTTTAACAGAAAAAAAAACACTTGCCAATTATGAACTTTAACAATTCCACATTAGTTAAACTTTGCAATTAATCTCCAAACTTGCATTCCAATTATAATTCAGTTATAATTCCTACATGACACTGCAGATGTCAAGCCAGGCTCATTCTGATTACGTACCCCTATATATATTTATGGAGAGTGCAAAATACGTACCAGGAGCTACATTTTTCAGCTCTCAGATTTCTCTCGCGAATGCCATATGCGTCTGCTGTTCTCATGTAAATCCACCAGAGGCCACTGTCGACTGACAGTCTACTGACTGAATGACTGATCCACCCTCCCCCTTCCCTAAACCCAACCAATAGTGTTTTTAAAAAAGCACCGATTGACCCGCCCACCACCTTCCCTAAATTCAACCGCAGTGTTTTAAAAAGCAATCCAGAAAAAGAAAAGTCCCCTGATTTTTTACCACATTTTCAGATTTGATCACATTCTCACTCTGTTATTTACTTGTTTATTTATTTTTTTAGCTTTTGATTTTGTCTTACTAGTTTTCTGGCACTGTTTTTCACCGGACTCGAAACCCTTTTCGTGGTCAACTTCTCTCCGCGTCTCAAGTCCTCCAACGTACATGTCAAGCTAACAGGACAAACTGGTAACAGCAGGAAAAGCCATCCATATACAGTAGTAATGTAATGTAATGTATTTATATAGTGCATTTATTGTGTATGGCCATACACTCAAAGCGCTTCACAATCATGAGGGGTCTCTCCACAGCACCACCAGTGTGCAGCATCCACTTGGATGATGTGACAGCAGCCACAGGACAACGGCGACTGTGCGCTCACCACACACCAGCTATTAGTGGAGTGGAGAGACAGTGATAGAGCCAATTCGGTGGATAAGGGATGATTGGGAGGCCATGATCATAAGGGCCGAGAGGGAATTTAGCCAGGACACCGGAGTTACACCCCTACTCTTTACGAGAAGTGCCATGGGATTTTTAATGACCACAGAGAGCCAGGATCTCGGTTTAACGTCTCATCCGAAAGACTGACAGTGTAGTGCCCCATTCACTTTCACTGGGGCATTAGGACTCACACAGACCGCAGGTTGAGCACCCCCTGCTGGCCTCTCTAACACCACTTCCAACAGCAACCTAGTTTTCCCATGTGCTCACCCATCCAGGTACTGACCAGGCTCAGCCCTGCTTAGCTTCAGTGAGTAACCAGTCCTGGGCTGCAGGGTGATATGGCTGTGGCATATAGAGGTAAGCGGTCAACTGGTAAGTGTGAAAAGGAACGGCGTCATACCGCCCTATATTGTTTGTTTTAAAGATAAAATGCAGCCATACGTAGCTCTGGCTACATAATTCATGATCTCTAGAAATGTATATAGGGCTACGTTTTCAGAATGAGCCTATGTTGGCAGATGTTGTAATGCGACTATTGTGGATGTGCACATTGTGATGCCGATGCTAAAACAAGATATTGTGCAGCATCTACCTCTTCATGTTTAAAATATGTATCACCATAAGAATAAGTACATAACTAAATCAAAATATGTGTATTTGTAACAGTTTTTGTATATTTTATCATTTTCTGCCTTGAAAAAAATGAATGATGAAAATACTATGCGATTTTTCCAAACAATTGACCTTTTTAATGCAAAAAACTTTACAAAATAACCTGTGAAACTACATTACATCATGAAAACTTCCAATTTTAAAATATCTCTAATACAGTAGTCTGGCTGAGCAGCTGCCTGGACCGAAATGTCCGCACTGAGTTCCATCATAAAACTTGGCATTCAATCCCTAGACGTGATTGACAGCGGTGAGCTTGGCTCAAGCGGGCGACCAGCCGCTGCTATCAGCCTCGTGCACATGATGTAAAGCCGTGCTGTCATCACACACCATTACAGACCACCACAGACTTACTCGGACCATAACTCTTATTTCAATCAACCAGAGACTGAAATGGTGAGAGAAAAGGACACAGAGAAGGGGAGAAAAAATGTCCGATGTGTCTTAAATGAAGCTCATGAACCATTTACCATCACAAGAGCCAACAGCTGGGAATGTTTTCATGAACGTAAAAGCTAGATTATTCCACAAGTCTGCTTCTCTTTAAATCACGCTGAAGAAAACTGCACATTGTTAGTGTGCAAAGCAGGAAATGTATTAGGAATGCAGGAGTTTGCCACCTAAAATTGTATAAGCCAAGGAACTCCTTTAAGGGTTACAATTGTTCCAAATCTGTAGGACTTTCTTTCTACTGTGGAGCATGAAAGTTTATACTTCAAATGTTTGAGGCTGGTAAGATTTTGAATGATTTTGAAAGACGAAGGAGCTGAATTTGTTTGATCTAAAAGACTGAAAAACTGAACTCCTGTGAAATATTAATCGCAGTTAAAACTAACATTTCATTTACTATTTTATATATGTTGCACTGCCTGCTTCAACCTTACATAACTCTTGCACAATATACAACCTTAAATACCTCTTTTGCACAACATTTAACTTTAATACCTCTCTTGCACAATATCCTGCACAACATTTTTCGGTCTCATGTAAAAGTACTTGTATAGCTTGAGTAGTCTTACGTGTATAGTTAAGTATCTTATAGTATATGTCAGTTATGCACACAGCAAAAATTCCAGTGTTAAATATACAGTGTGATTTTTTATTTTTTTTGGTGTTGTTCAGTGGTAACACCAGAGTACATTTTAATCCACAAGTGTAAAAGAGCGTATATTTAAGAGTTTTTCTTTCAGTGTTAAACTTTTAACCCAATATGCATTGTATTTCCCACTAGTGATGGGAAGTCCAGTTTTTTTTTACTCTAACTGGATCTTTCAGACAAACAGTGATCAAACCAGCATGTTTTACTTAAACTTAAAACATGTCTTGTTGCATTTTGAATGCAAAGAGTTGAATGTATTGAAATTATTTCTGAAAAAATGTATGAACATTAAATAAATTAAAACTATTTTCAACATATTTGATCATGTCACACACACACCAATTGATAATATAGGAAAAAAGGTAATATTAACACTTTAAAAGGTAACACACACTCCAGTTTGATATAAGAATAAACTTCTACTGTGTTAAAATGAACTCTGAGAGTAAAGTACAGATTTCACACTTTAGAAAGTGTTATTTTAACTCCAAAATGGAGGGAGTCATATGTACACCCATGGAGTGTTAAGTTAAACTCAAATTGAGTTTAATGTACACTGATTTTTTTGCTGTGCAAACGTTTTTTTAAATAGCTCTTATGTCCAGAGTTGTGTTTGTATATATAATTAATTTATGTAGCACCGTTGTTCTGCAAGACAACATTTCGTGGACATAAAGAGTACTTGACTTGACATTATAGCTACAATACCAGGTTTTGATGAAAACAAAAACATAAAAAGCATTAAAAATAGTTAATTTCAATCAATTTGATTAATCAATAGTCCAAATTGCTTTCCAAGGCTACGTCCCCACTAATCCAGATAAATTTGAAATTGGATAAAGATGAAAAAATGTTTTCATCTAAAAACGCTCCATGTTCACACTATCGCTTTCAATCCTTTTCACCATCCACACTAAAACGACTGAAACCGCTTTCATTCAGTGATGTGCACAGACATGAGACGCTTTCACCTGCGTCATATCTGCCTGCATGGCATTTGTTGTCTTCTGTCTCTGTAAAATATCGCTGCAAAACTGTGGTCTGCAGAAAAATAGCTCCCAGTAAATGTTCCGTTTCTGAAATATATATATTAGAAACGGCTTCTATTTCTTGCAGCTGAACAACAGGATAAACTGACAGTGATCACCTCAGGTACACCTCATGTGCTTTAATCAATGTTAAATGCTAATAATAATTTGAATTCCATTTTACATGACATTTACTGCCATATACTGAAAGCAGCAACAAATAGTTCACCTCAGATCTTGAAAATACAATAAACCGTTTGAAATTGAACTTTAGAACTAATCACATGAGTGATTCAGCATCTACATTTTATAATGTTAAAGAGGTTCAAATTAGGTATTAGTTAGATTATAAACCTTACCACTTTGTTGAAGTGCAGTAAGTGCACTATTCTGTGCTTCTCAATAGTTGTATTTAAATTTCTATTCTATTGTGTGTCAAATTGTTTATCATTGCATACCTTGTCACTTAGCCTGTTGTTAGGACATGAGGTTACAATGTAACCTGCTCACCTAATGTTTACGTTTGTAAAATGTATATTATTTGCTAATTAATAACCTCGCGTGGAACTGAATCTGCGTCTCATTTCAGAGTCTGTTACTGTCCATTGGAGGTCGCATTTCAGTCACGGACGCATGCTTTGACTGCCTTCCTGACTGAATGAATCAAATACACTGTTTTCCACCAAGGCAACCCGGGGTGCTGAAATTTAACTGGCTAAACTTGCATTGGGCGGGTTAAACGACCAAAACAAAGCAAAACAAGTATTTTTACTTAGCATGTTTCTTAAATATCTGCAAACATATTTTGGTATTTTTTATATTTTCATATTATGGACTTTAGAAGAGTCAAAACCTTACATACAGCACCTTTAATAAAGAGGTCAAAACAGACAGCATCCTAAACATCTGCTTTATAATGTCGTCCACCAAGTTAGCAGAATTTGTCACGTGACTAAAATGCATCAACGTTTTCGAAAAGCTCTGTTTTTACAGTCAACATCGCAAAACTAAAACAGCATTTTCAAATGTATCCACTTTAGTCAAGTTTTTGTTTCCTAAAAATGCTATCTCAGTGTAGACGGAAGGCCAAAGTGGAGAGAAAAATCTGCGTTTTTAAATGAAAATGTATCATTGCGTATTTGTTTTAAATCTTCCCAAGTCATACGATTTGTGTCTGTGTGTAGAAAAGACCATAATTTAAGTCAGTGTTTACTGAAATCACATTCATGAATTGTTCTGCTGTGTGTGACCTTTTCATTAAATCAGCTGATCCAGTTCACAAAGCCAGCATGAATGATTTATTCTCAGATTGGATTGTGATTCTCTTACTAGAGCAGGGGATCAAGTTTTAAGTTGTTTTTTGAGTGGTTCATCACCCAAAGCTAAATTATGGCTCCAGAAGACTTGCAGTAAGAACAAGAGCACTTCTGATTATTAATGTTTTGGTGCTTCTGGTTCCTTTTTGAAGTTAGAAATTTTCTCATCTAATTTTTGAGTTCTATAAAATATATAAAAATTTGTATGTTATATGTCACCTAAAAATAACCATTTGCAGGTTACATTCATTCATTGTTCTTAAACTTAGTCCTTTATTTATCAGAGGACACCACAGTGGAATGAACCACCAACTATTCCAGCATATGTTTTACGCAGCGGATGCCCTTCCAGCTGCAACCCAGTACTGGAAAACACCCATACACACACTCATAGACTACAACAAATTTTGTTCATTCAAATCACCTGCACCGCATGTCTTTGGACTGTAAGGAAACTGTAGCACCTGGAGGAAACCCACACGAACACGGGGTTACACACAGAAAATTACACACAGAAATGCCAACTGGCCCTGACGAGACTCAAACCAAAGACCTTCTTGCAGTGAGGTGACATTGCTAACCACTGAGCCACCATGCCGCCCTTACAGGTTACAGTGCTGCAGAAAAAACACATATTCCAACTCAGACTGGAAAAAAATCCCTCTAAGCTCTAATGGAGCCTCAGAGATAGCACATTCAGGTTGCAAGAGAGATGAAAACCTTCTTCACTGAGCTTCCTTCAAATGTATATGTGCCATCTGTGTGAATCTGAACCTTTCTTCTCTTTCGCTTTATCCTCAAAAAAAAAAAAATCTCCCTCTGCCACACAGTTGGATTGGGCTCAGAGCTCAGAGAGAAAAAACATTGATTTCCTCTTTTACTGTAGCCAAAGAATGTCTCTGCCGCCACAGTCGTGGACCTTAGAGGACCATCTGGAGGCCTGGAACATTCCAGTATGATTGCCCTGAGGAGAATGTAGACCTGAATTCCAGGCTGAGGGAGGGAGTCGGGGACTACGCAGAGCTGGAAGTGGACGGAGCCAAGATCGCAGAGGAACTTCTCAAAGTTCTTGCACACAGAGGCTCCTTTGTTCATTTAGCCATGGAAAGTTGGCTTTGTTTAAGTGTGAGTGTGCGTTTTTGTGAAAAGTTAATAACGTCTTGCTCATGCCCTTCTGGATAGGAAAAACCTTTGTGATAAGAAATTAAAATGATAATTCACCCAAAAATTGATATACCGCCTAGTTTACTCACTCTTATGTCGTTTCAAAATTGCCTTACTTGCTTCTGTTTAACATTTTGAAAGGTTTTGAAAACTGCCCAACCAAGTAACAAAACTTAAAAAACATGATTGGAGACAAGTGCAAACCAAAATTGGAGATATGAAAATACAGAAGTTTATAGCGTTAATTCACCATAAAATGATTATTCTGACATCATTTAAAGAACCACATGTCATTGCAAACCCATAAGAAATCTGTTATTCCATAAGGAATCTGAATATGTTAATCCTAAAATATAAATTTAAGTAGTTTAAACCAGTACCGGTCTGTGGATGAAGTGGTACTGGGCCACACAAGAAATCATTAATTAGTCTGAGTCTGAACAATCTTTTATTTTCAAAGGTCTTTCATTTTGAAAAATGACCGTATTCTCTTGGTTACTTCTCGGTCACTTGATCGCCCAAATTTAACCCACAAGCAGCAAAATGAGTAAGAAACAGACTTCTTTGGAAAGTTTCTTTGCTAAGAGGAAAAGGCCCAGTGAAGGACCTGCGAACTGCCAAGGAATGAATTCACAAAAGAAGATCAACTGTTGGACATCGCAAATGACGGTGGCCTTTTAGAGGCCATGTGCATATCATGTGTTTTTTTTAGAGTTTGTTATTTCCAGTGGAGGTGCGTGCACGAGCCTTTCAGACGCAGAATGAATCCCGCTAGTGCACCAAGATTCACGTGACAAGAATTGACCAATCAGCTTCAGCTTGTATGGAATATACACATTTCGGTAAGATTAATCATCCCAGACAAATACAGAACACCCAAACACTGCAGTGCTTTGTAATTTTCACCATAAATAAAATCAGAGTGACAGCAATGTTTTGTCAGAGAAAACATTTGATGGTCGCCTAGCAACCTACAACCTACGAATAAATAGGTTGAGGACCACTGGTTTAAACCACTTAAATTTCTGTGGTCTTCTGAAGAGACATCAATATATATATATATATGATGAAGAGATTTCATACTAGCTTTTAATATAAATATTGATCTTCAAATTTGCTATGACCTGAGGGTGTGCAAATGATGACAATTTTCAATTTGGGCTGATCTGGATTAATTTTCAATGGATCCCAAAACACAATCAGCAGTTAATGAATCAGACTAAACTAGACTCAAATCTAACTCACTAATTCAATGATCCATTTATAGCAGTTACAAATTCACTAGAGTGAATCATTGTTTATGTATAATGACCAATTAAAGTCATTTACCATCATATTAAGAAAAATGGACTATATTTTCCAACTTAACACTTTTTTTGAGAAATGATAACCTTGGATACTGTTGACTGAAACTGATTGCCAAAGAGCGAGCCTTCAAAATGTCTGATTTGTGGTAAAGTAAAAACAAACCCAGGTTGGCTTTGTTCAAGTGTGCATTTGTAAAAAGGTATTGATGTCCAGATCTCTCTAGAGCCCATCTACATTAGAAAAACCTTTGTGATAGTTCACCGAAAATGAAAAATCTTACAATTTTACTCTATTTTTACTCGCTATTTTTATAATTGTTCCACACCAATATGACTGACTACTTTTGTGGAAAATATTTAGAAAAATGTCAGCAATGGCATTCCAAATTTTCAATTTATATTGTTCTCGAAAGTTTAAGATCCAACTTATCATTGATTTTTGATGAATCGGTTGAATTGTGATCCATTTCTCGAAACAGAATTATTTGGTCATGAATCAGATTGGTCCTGTTACTGTTTGTCTGAAGTGACTGATTCAATGATTCACTCAAAGCAAATAATAGCTCCCTAAAGCGGTAAGATTATCCAGCCTGATCTCACGAGAAAATGTAACTATTTTACGTTTTGTCAGTTTAGTGGATAATTTGTACAAATTCGTACAGTACAGTTCAGTCGATTGACAATGTACAATTTTAAAAAGAAGGTGTGGCACCAAACAAAATCCCTAAACCCAACCATCATTAGGGGATAAGCAAATCATACTAAATTGTACGTATGAGATCATACAAATTCCTATGACTTAGCCACTAAATCAAAAAGATACAAATTGCTGTGAGATAGCGAAAGGATTATTACACAGTTTTGACAGATTTCAACCAATTTATGGTTTTCTAAATTTGAAAGGCTCAATTCTCATTTATCGAAATTAGTTGAGTTCAGGCTTTACACTGCAAGATGGATCAGCGACAGGGGGTTTCACACTGCATGACTTTACAATAGGAAGAATCGACAACAACCTTGTCTCGGTCCGCAAATTACATCTCTCAACCAAACACACACGAAAAGTGACATGGAAACAACGCAAGGTCACATAGTATATCTTTTGTTATTAACTACATAATGAGAAAGAAGCCTTTAGTGAGGTTGAAAATGTACTTATTTGAAGCGAATTAGTAGTTTTTCTCTAACATTTTTCTTTTTTGACCCGGTTGTGGTGTTGCTCAGATGACACGTCAAACAGACACGGGTGCTCCTGCCAAATTTCCACTAATCTTTCCTCCATTTCTTGGGTCCAAATAGACCGAAAAGAAGCCCTTTTAACTTCTCATCAACCTCCTGCTGGCCCGCAGATACCCATACTAGTGGATGCTGCTCTCTGATTGGCTGTAGGTAATCGCCGATGTTATTTTCAATCAGAGCACATTTCACACGGCATGATTTGAATCGCCGACATACCTCAAGGGTCAGATCGTGTCTTTGATAGTTCACACTGTGTGATTTTTACTCGCGTGAACGAGCACCGATTTGCCTGTGATTTCAGGCGCTTGTCTGCAATTTTTCAAAACTTGACAGCAAGTCAAAAACATAAGTTCAGTGCTTCACGCCTCTTGAAAAATGAAGCCAAATGATCTCAATCGCTCCCTGGTGGCTTGCTGCAGTATAGATCAAAAACCCCATGCTCAATAATCAAACAAATGGCAATTTAGCCAAATAAAAATATAATTACATTTCAAATAAAATGTTCCATAGTATTGTTTGCATTATTTAAAATAGACGATAGAAAACTCGTGTATGCTAATTTCTGAATAAACTGGCTTGAATTTAGCTATGATTTGCAATATAAATAGGTTGCTGTGTCATAGTTGTGTGTTTTGCGATTGGATCTGCATTAGAAGGATATCTGATGCTGCACATTCAGCTCTTGGTCACCACTGCAAAGTCTCTGGCTCCGTATGACATCATGAGTGCCATCATATAAAACATGGCAGCGGCCACATATAGGACAATTTGGCTTTAGTTTTCAACTGTGGATGAAAATGGAGACACATTGTGCATCTTTTTTACAGTCTGACCCATCCTTTAAAATTTCTTATTTTGCCTTCTGGGGAACAAAGAAAGCCACACATTTTCCAGTAAATATCAATTTAACTGGAATAAAAGACTAGCATCTCAATTTCCAGATAGTTCTGTTGGCTGATGGAGGAGGAAGGAGTGGTAGATAATGCATTGAAGGGACACCGAAGCAGACTTGGGACAAATCTGAAAAAGTATCCGGATGCTCTTTCATGTGCTGCACACACCCATGCGCTCGCTCACATATGCTATTCTGAGCATCTGAGGATTTGAACATCCCCGCTCTCTTGTGAATCACTGCCTTTCTCAATTATGTGAGCTGGTTGCAAGATTTATGCCTCAAAGCTAAAATATCATACTGGATTTGAAGACTGATTTTTTTGAGCCAGTTAAGTTTCGATGAATAATTCATGAACGAAAGCTCTCTTTCCAGCACGTGCCTGCCTGACTTCAGTTTATCTGGCCACACACACACATACACACACCAGCGCTCAAAACAATGCCAACACAGACCTCTTTATATTCAACACACCCACATCAAACTCATTTTGAGTCTCATCGCCTGGACCAAATAATAAACACTCTCGTGACACTGCATGTAATAAATTAATTAATAAAAGGTAATTGTGATTTTTAAAAATCATACGTAGAATTTCTGGGCAACGCGGTGGCTCAGTGGGTAGCGCTGTCACCTCACAGCAAGAAGGTCGCTGGTTCGAGCCTCGGCTGGGTCAGTTGGAATTTTCGTGTGGAGTTTGCATGTTCTCCCTGTGTCCGCGTGGGTTTCCTCCGAGTGTTCTGGTTTCCCCGACAATCCAAAGACAAACAGTATAGGTGAATTGGGTAAGCTAAATTGTCCATGGTGTATGTGTGTGAATGAGAGTGTATGGGTGTTTCCCATTGATGGGTTGCCGCTGGAAGGGAATCTGCTGCCTAAAACATGTGCTGGATATATTGGCGATTCATTCCGCTGAGGTGACACCAGATCAATAAAGGGACTAAGCCGAAAAGAAAATGAATGAATGTAAAATTTCCAGTTGGGTGACACGGTGGCTCAGTGGGTAGAACTGTCGCCTCACAGCAAGAAGGTCACTGGTTCGAGCCCCAGCTGGGTAAGTTCACATTTCTGTGTGGAGTTTGCATGTTCTCCCTGTGTCCGCGTGGGTTTCCTCCGAGTGCTCAGGTTTCCCACACAATCCAAAGACATGCACTATAGGTGAATTGAATAAGCTAAATTGTCCTTAGTGTATGTGCGTGAATGCAATAGTAAATGGGTGTTTCCCAGTGCTGGGTTGCAGCTGGAAGGGCATCCGCTGCGTAAAACATATGCTGGATAAGTTGGCAGTTCATTCTGGTGTGGTGACCCCTGATCAGTAAAGGGACTAAGCCAAAAAGAAAATGAAGAAATTCGTTTCTAGTTTAAATCTTCTCAAAATAAGGAACAATAAGTTAACAAGTAAGGAAAAAAGAAATAATGTACGCTCAGAACTCATTTTTCTCTTGTGATTCCAAGTTTCACTCTTGCAATCCTGACTTTTTAGGAGCTCACAATTCTGACTTATTTTAAATTTCTAATTTTTAGACTTTGCAATTGAGAGAAAAAAAAATCTGAGATAAAGGTCTGAATTGCAAGAAATACATTTAAAATTGCAAGATATATACTCAGAATTGGCGACACGGTGGCTCAGTGGTTAGCATTGTCACCTCACAGAGAGAAGGTCACTGGTTCGAGTCTCAGCTTGGTCAGTTGCCATTTTTGTGTGGAGTTAGCATGTTCTTTTCATGTTTCCTCCAGGTGCTTCAATTTCCCCAACAGTCCAAAGACATGCGCTATAAGTGAGTATGATGAACTAAATTGGCCGTAGTGTATGAGTGAGTGTATAAATGTGAGAGTATATGGGTGTTTCCCAGCACTGGGTTGCAGCTGGAAGAGTATCCACTGCGTAAAACATATGCTGGTTAAATTGGCAGTTCATTCCGCTGTGGTGACCCCTGATTAAAAAAGGGACTAAGCCGAAAAGAAAATGAATGAATGAATGAATATTAAAAACAGTACTTATTTTTTTAATTCCATGCAGGAAATACAAAATTCATTAAAAACTATAGAAAACTGATGCAAAAATGTTTTTTTGTATCCTCCCACATCCCCTCTTTGCAAAAAAAAGAGATCCCAGCCTAAAAATTCTTCTGCATTTCGCCTTGATCAACAAAGCGTGAGCAAAGAAAGCACCTACAATTCCAGACTAGTGCAAATAAAAGGCAAGGAAGTCATGCAGCACGCTGCTTTTATTACAAGAATGTAAACACATGCGAACACAGGCAAAGCCGTGACCTACTTCTCCTGACAGTAGTGTTGTGTACAGTCAAAGGGGCCTGATATTACAGCCTGTTGGAACGATTCAGAGTCATTTCCGTAAGGAGTCACGGAGGAATCATTTCTTGTAAACCATGAGGGTTTCTTTATAAAGGTTGAGATTGGCCAGCTGATGGTGCCCTGCTGCTCATACACAGTTTTCTCTGGAAGTCTGCATTGACAATCACATCTCTTAACA
The DNA here is from genome assembly GCA_903798205.1 of Danio tinwini. Taxonomy (NCBI): domain Eukaryota; kingdom Metazoa; phylum Chordata; class Actinopteri; order Cypriniformes; family Danionidae; genus Danio; species Danio tinwini. Next base: position 18,427,224 of record CAIGQZ010001492.1, on the reverse strand, counting down.
TGAAAGAACAGAAAACAGCAAGTCTCCTAAATGCCTCCAAAAGTGAGAACTGTTATTGCACATTTGTTATATGCCCACTAGGTATTAAAAGTCTGCATTTTGTGATGGAAAAGTACAATTGAATTTTGGGACTTCTCAGGTCATCAAATTTCATTTTGATATTAACCTGATTATCTCATTACTAAAATGCCTTAACTTAACATTTCATTTATTAAAAATTGGGGGCGACACAGTGGCTCAGTGGTTAGCACTGTCGCCTCACTGCGAGAAGGTTGCTGGTTCAAATCCCGGCTGGGTCAGTTGGAATTTCTGTGTGGAGTTTGCATGTCCTCCCCATGTTTGTGTGGGTTTCGGGGTGCTTCGGTTTCCCCCACAGTCCAAAGACATGCGCTATAGTGGAATTGAATAAACTAAATTGGCCATAGTGTATGAGTGTGAATGAGTGTGTATGTTTCCCAGTACTGGGTTGCAGCTGGAAGGGCATCCGCTGTGTAAAACATACTGGATAAGTTGGCAGTTCATTCCACTGTGGCGACCCCTCATAAATAAAGGGACTAAACTGAAGAAAAAGGAATAAATGAATGAATATTAAAAATTGCTGTGACAGTTACTGTATTTAATACAAATTGAAAGAGAATCATTCAGATAATTTCTGGGATTTTATGCACAATAAATGTACTATAAAAGCAGGGCTGGCAAAATTCCAAAATCACTGGTAGCCTTTTAAAGGTAGAGACTGTTAGCCGAACACGGGGAGAACATACTCCACACAGAAATGCCAACTGACCTAGCTGGGGCTTGAACCAGCGACCTTCTTGCTGTGAGGCGATTATACAGAAATACATACATTTATTAAATAAAAAAGTTATGATGGCATTCATTACAGGCTACACATATATTTTTGAAAATAACCAAGTTTTATTTATTTCTTCATTTATT